>JACVTC010000013.1:1752500-1891724 GCA_016946835.1 Neocallimastix lanati (nom. inval.)
AATATTGCAATGATTATATATACAATAGTCATTTTATACTATTTATACATTGAAAAATTCTATATAATATATTATTCTAAAAATAAAAACACAGAAGGGAAAAATCGGTTGTTATCACCTAAATCACCCTTTGCCACCGTCAAAAATAAAAATGTTTTAAATATTAATTTTAAAAATACTCATAATAATAGTATAATTTAAATTTATTTGAACGTTAAAAAAAAAAAATAAAACTAATAATACATTTATTTTAATTTAAAATTTCAAGTACATAGCCTGCATTTTGATTTTTAATGATCAAATATTTATTTATTTTTACTTTACTAAATATTTTTTATGTAAAAATAATTTGAAAAAAAAAACTTTATAACAAATTAACTCAAACTTAAATATTCACATTATATTTTCATTAATATTATATTAATTTTATTTTTTTTTTTATAATATATTTCATTTTTAATATTTTATTTAAGTTATCTTTGTGTATTTTTTTTTTTTTTTTTTTTATAAGTTTCGATTTCGATTATATACATATAATTTATTTATCATTAAAAATATAGTTTATTTTATTTATATATTTAATAACTAATTAATAATATAATAATGGAGATATAATTTCATACTAGTATCAATAAAATAAAATAAAATAAAATATTAATAATAATAATAAAATATATTTATGAAAGCTAGAGCTAAATTGATAAACAAACTAGTTTTATTAATTATAATGCCTCATATATAATATTTTAAATAAATATAAAAAGTGTTTTTAACCTATTTTTCATATTATTATTATTATTATTATTATTATTAAATTAAAAAGTTGAAATTAATTTTCATTACCTATTTTTTTTTTTTTTTTTTTTTTTTTTTTTTTTTTTTTTTTTTTTTTTTTGGTTTAAAATAGATTACGTATTTATTAATTATCATAATTATTATTATTTTTTTTTTTTTTTTAAAAAAAAAAAAAAAAAAAAAAAAAAGAAAAAAGAAAATATTTTATATTTATTATTGTTAAAAAGTTAAAAAGGATTTAATTAAACTTCTTTATAATTTTTATACAACTGGCTTTTATGCTTCTCCTCAAAATAAAATGCTTATGTAAATGGAAAAAATTCAAAATATATCATTAACGATCTCATAAACCATATCCCTTCCATGTCACGTTTATTCTTGTTCGAAAAAAAAAAAAAATCACTGGTGCTCTACAAGAAAATTAAGAAAAAAGAATATCACTAAAATTCAAAGATGTTAATTGAACTAATATTGGTCTGATGATGATAAATTCCAAGGAATTAAAGGTACGAAATTATGATAAACTTCAAATTTATAAATACTAGAAATCTATTCAAGCTCCGCTTTGAATACCCTCATTTAAATTTAGGTTTTTTAAGTGGAATTTAAGATTAAAAGCTGATTATAAGTATAGTATAATCATAAGGGGTAGAGTATCTAACGATTGTCCTCAATTCTGCCCTTGTTGTGGAAAAAGGTGATCGATCTTTATATCCACTGGATAGTTGAATGCTCTACCTTTTCTCTATGTCAATGTAAATCTTTATGATTTTATCGATGGCCTTTTCATTTTATTTGCCAATAAAGTAAGGAATCTATCCTTACTTCCTTCTTATTCTAAAAATTTTAGATCTAAAAATTTTAGAATATGAAAATTTCATAAACAGGTATATTTATATATTCCTTCTTGGTGGAATTTCAGCTTTAGATGAGCTTCAATTCGATACTGGGAAGGGTAACGGGGACATTTAAGTGAACAACTCCTAAAAACCTCACAGGGGTCTACTGTTCCGTATATTGTGGGGCTTGTGGAATATCTTGCTAATACAATACCAATCATCAGTAGCTGTCTTCAGTTACTGTTTAAGGAGTTTAGCAAAAACGCTTTCATTACCAAGAGTGCCGATGTCGTATCGATATGGCAAAGAAATACTGAGGTTAATAGCCCTGTTAATTCTCATCATTACACATTTACTAACAGCATCGTTCCGAACACAGAACCTATAGTGAGTAATTCAATTTTTTGATGATCTTTTTTGTGGTTCATGGGAGAGTTTAGTGGATACCACACTATCTATTTTAAAGATGTTATTTTTTTTGTTTTATTATTTTAGATTTAACTGGTGATCATGTTACTACACATAGATAACATCACACCGAAATTTTTTTTTTTTTTTTTTTTTTTTTTTTTTTTTTTTTTTTTTTTTTTTTTTTACTTTTGAATTTATTCTTTATTAATAAAATTTTCTATGATTAATTAATTTTTTTTTTTTTTTTTGTAATTATTTTTTATTTTACTTAATCTTTTACATACATTTTATTTTTATTTTTAAATTAAATAATGTATTTTTTTTTTTAAAAAATGTAATACATACAAATTAAATCATCTATTTTTATAAAGCACCGTAAGTGTATTCTCTTCCTTGTCTACAAAAAACAAAAAACAAAAAACAAAAAAGATTATTAATAAGAACTATAAATTATGTAATATCAGTTTATTATTAACATATAATTATAATTATTAATCACATTTTAGTTATTTAATTTCTCTCGAGGAAATAATTAATATTTAACAAGATTAATTAGGAATTTCTAATTAAAAAATTTAGATTAATAATTCTGTCACAATGAATAAATATTTCTATTGATAAATTTAAAATAATAATTCTGTCACAATGAATAAACATTTCTATTGATAAATTTAAAATAATAACAACAATAATAATAAATAATAATAATAATAACAATAATAATTGTTAGCTTTATTAAATTTAGATCTATAATAATATTCCTTATGGAATATGGTATACAAGGGAAATAAGTGTATGATCTATCTTTCAGCTTTAAATAAGTAATGATATAAAACAAATATGTGTAGTAACATATTTGTATATTTAATAATAATTATTAAATATTTAATTTATATCTTTTTGATAATAATTATTTTATTTTATTTTATTTCAATATATATTATTATAATTATAATAATTATAATACTTTAATTCATATAAAATTTATATAGTTCTATATATTAGAATATGTATTTAATATATTACCTATTTCTTATAAATTAAATTATTTATATTAGAAATAGGGAACTCTCTTGTAAATTTTTAGGAATTAGAATTATTATTTTAATTGTACGAATATTATAATATTATTAATAAAATTTACTAAACTACCATTATTTAAAACCCACTGCTTATAAATTATTGCACATAAAAGTCCCGCATATCAAAAATTGGTAGAGATATCGGGGATGTGCTGTGTAAAAAAGTAATTTATAAGTAGTGGTGTTTAGTAATTTTGTTAATTAATTATAAATCCGTATATATTTACATAAATTCTCTTTAGTTAGGATTAATATATATATATTTTAGGATATAGATTTTTAATTTTTTTTATTGGTTATTTATAGTTATTTTATCTTTGGTGAAGAGAAAATTATACAATATATGTTATTTCATTCATTTTAGTATAATTTAAATAAATTGTTTTAAAATAATTAAATATTCGGAAATCTAATAAAAATATATATATAAATAATTTATTAATATAGTGTTAGTGTTAAAAGTAAGGTAGTTTAAGTAGGATAATAATAATAATTAGAGAGTGAAACAGTAAAAATATTGTTATTTTAATTAGCATTTTAGTGAATAATTTAGATAAAATATATAATAGGAATATTTTTTTAAATAAAATAAGTGTAGGAAGATATAAATAGTGTAGTTTAAAAGTGTTAAAACTTAGGAATAAAATTACAATATATATAAGTATAATAAGATAAAAATATTGTGTATTTTAATAGTAGTATATTTAATAATATTAATTAATAGTACATTTTAAAAATAGATATAGAAATAAAATGGATATTAATCAAGATAACCTAACAGAAAAATTACAATTGTTAAAATTGTTAATTCAAAAAGGTAGATTTGAAACTGGAGTTAGCGATGACGTGGAAGAATTAGATGAGTTTGTAGATGGTGAATCAATGGGAATATTAGCTCTTGTTGGTAATAAGGAAGCTAGGTGTATTTTAAAAGGATACGGTGAAAATAATTTGGTAAATCGTAGTTTTCTGGAAAAATATATTCTTAATCATTGTATTGATGACTCAAATATTACTGGAATAACTAAACTTACAATTTTAAATTTAACTATTGGTGGTGTTCAAAAAAATGTAATATTCAGAGTAGTTGAGAAAGAAAATCCATTTTATGATATTAGTTTGAATTTTAAAACACAAAGAGAATTAGGAATTATTATTGACCCAAGCGACAATTTAATTCTTTTGAAACAAGGAACTTCTGAATTTAGAGTGGTAGCTGAACTTGAAAAATTATCTGTTTTAAATAAAAGAATCAATAAAAATGAAGAAAATAATAATAATAATAATAACATTTATAATAATAATAACATTTATAATAATAATAAACAACATTTTTATCTAAAAATATTATTTGAGGGGGAGTGTTGACTGCACTCATAATTTAACTATATATTTAATTTATTTATTTATAGTATTTATTTATATTTATGTGTATTTATTTATTAATATTTAATGATTACTTAAATGTATTATATCATCTTGTATAAATCTATGTTAATTATCTTTTAATATTTATTTAATTAATTTTTAATTTATTCTATGTTATGGAAAACGCATGTAGTAACATGTGACTTTATTACTGATATGCGGGACTTTTATGTGCAATAATTTATAAGCAGTGGGTTTTAAATAATGGTAGTTTAGTAAATTTTATTAATAATATTATAATATTCGTACAATTAAAATAATAATTCTAATTCCTAAAAATTTACAAGAGAGTTCCCTATTTCTAATATAAATAATTTAATTTATAAGAAATAGGTAATATATTAAATACATATTCTAATATATAGAACTATATAAATTTTATATGAATTAAAGTATTATAATTATTATAATTATAATAATATATATTGAAATAAAATAAAATAAAATAATTATTATCAAAAAGATATAAATTTAATATTTAATAATTATTATTAAATATACAAATATGTTACTACACATATTTGTTTTATATCAGAAATGCCCTTGCTAAAAATTAAACTATATATATTTTTTTTATAAAAGAAAATATAAGGTTTAATTAAAATAAATAATAATTTTAAAATTTTATTTTCTTTTATATTTATAATTCCTATTTGTCCGTTTGGTATCTACGCGATTGTTGCTATATTTAATAATCTCCTTTAACGCGATTTCAGGTTTGGGCATCATAATTTTATAAATATTTATTTTATTTTTATCATTATTTTGAATATAAATATATGGAATTTTAATTATTTTTTTAATTTTATTAATTTTTATTTTCTTATCACTATCTATATTTATAATATTACTAAAATCAACCGGTGAATTATTATTATTAATTTTTCTTTCTTTTATATTAGTAATATTATTAACTGAATAATTTTTTTTTATAAATTGTTCATTTTTATTAGCATTTGAAGTAATTTGAATGTTATCTACTTTTGAATTGTTACTATTAATAATATTTATTTCCTTAAACAAACCAGGAGTTATAGATTTATTAATTCTATTGAAAATGCTATCAACTTTAACAGATTCATTGATATTTATTTCTTCTTTTACAATTGTATGACTATTTATTTTGTTTCTTATATTTTCAGAATTATTAATAATATTTTTATTTTTACTATTTGAATTAATATTTTCCTTATTATTTATTATTACAATACTATTAATCTCAATATTATTATTTTGATTTTTCTTAATATTTGCACTACCTTTAATATTATTTTTATTTTCTTCTTTGGTAATTATAATATTATTGCTTGTTTTGCATTTGCTATTACTATTATTTACTAATTTATTATTTTCTCTGAAATTATCCAATTTTAACGCGTTTAATTTATTTAGTTTCGTGTTTATTATGTCATCAACCGCGTCATTTTTAGTATTATTAATTTTATTACTATTATTGTTATTATTATTATAAATAATATTTTTGTATCTTTGGTCCATTTGAGTCCTTGGTTAATATGTCCGCTAGCATGCTTTCAGTATCAATATATTCTAATTTTACTTTCTTCTTTGCAATATTGTCCCTGTTGAAATGATATCTTACACTTATATGCTTTAATTTTGTATTTATTTCTCCGTTCTCCATTATTTTCTTACTTGCTTGATTATCTGTATAGATTTTAACAGTTATCCATTTGTTTAAAATTTCTTTTATTATATTTCTAATCCATAATATTTTCTTTATATTTTCTGAAGTGCTTATGTACTCTGCTTCAGCAGTAGACGTAGCAACACTTGTTTGTTTCTTGGACAACCAGCATATAGGACTTGTTCCCATAAGTATTATTCCTCCTGAGATAGATTTTCTATCTTCCAAACAGCCGGCAAAGTCAGAGTCGGTATATGCAACAAGCTCCCCCTTTCCATTATATTCTATCTTAAATTCTTTGGTACTGTTAATATATTTTAGAATATTTATTATTTTGTTCCAATCTGATATAGTTGGATTTTCACATTTTCTTGAAGCTTTATTTACAGCGAAAGCTAACATTTCGAAAGGTATATTAAGGAACCTATTGCGCTTTTGTAGATTGTTTTATCGAAAGGTTTATTGTTTTCTGATATTTTATTATCACCAGTACATGGTGTTTTTCTTTTCTTTGTATTATCAATATTAAATTTATATAACATATTATTTATAAAATTTTTCTGTGAAATAATATATGAATTATTTTCTTTCTTTACTTCAATTCCTAATATGTATTCAATTGGATCACATTTAGATATTTTAAATTTTGATTTTATTTTATTTATTATTTGTTTAATGTATTCGTTTTCTCCAGCGATGACCATGTCGTCCACGTATAAGCCGATAATGCATTTTGTTATATTATTTTTTGTAAATTTGAAAATACATTGTTCGGATTTAATTTGAATGAACTCATTTTTTATTAGGAATTTTCTAATGGTATTATACCATTGTCTACCAGATTGCTTAAGGCCATACAAAGCTTTGTTGAGCTTCCAATTTCCCCGCCCAAAGCGCGTATCGCCTTTAGGAATAGTAGTATAAATATCTTTATCAAAGCGGAGTATTAAGGTAAGCGGCTTTTATATCCAGCTGGAAAATATTCCACTAAAGAGCAGCAGAAATAGCAAATATTAGTTTAAGACCATCAATGTTTAGAGTAGGAGAATAAGTTAATTCATAATCGATTCCCCATTTTTGTTTAAATCCACGAGCAACTAAACGAGCTTTATATTTATAAATATTATTATTTGAATCACGTTTAGTGTTGAAAACCCATTTTGTGGTAATGATGTTTTTGTTTTTAGGTACATTTTTAACAAAAGTCATAATATTATTAGAATAAAGGTTATTAAGTTCATCATTAATAGCCTCAATCCAGTTATTTTTGTCTTCACTGTTTATTGCTTCTTCATATGTATTAGGAATGTGACAAAATATAGAAGCAATAATAATGTCGTTGATTTGGTCTAGTTTTCTACGAGAACTAATATTAGTAGGTGCAGTCTCTTTATATTTTGGACTAAGTGGTCTTTTATAGATGTTGCCATATTCTGTATTGGCTACAATGTCATCCATAATTTCATCTTTATTAAAATCAATAACACTTGATGCATCTATAAGAGATTTGTGGGCATAATTTTCTTTGTTTACTATATTATTGTTGCTAAATTTATTATTTATTTCGTTATTGTTAGTAAGTGAAATTTCGTCTGTTTTTTGAGAAATTTGGTTGGTTGAAGAATCGGTTATTAAAGGTAAATTCTGATTAATATTATATGGAAGAGTTATATTTTTAAGATTTTCCATTACCGTATTTTTATTATCTGAAGGAATATTATTGATATCTATTGTAGGAGTGGAGAAATTATAGTTTTTCTTCATAGAGTCGCTGGATTTTGAATTTTGTTGAATTAATTCATTATTTTTCGATAAAAAATTTTTATTAATTAAAATTTGATCATTTTTTGGTAAATTTTTGATATTCATTGATTTATTTGAATTATTAATAGATTTATGTGAATCATTATTGTTGTCATATGCTATATATGATTCATTAGTGTTATTTGGAATTATTGAATTATTTGAAAATTTTTTGATATGATATGAATGTGATTTTGCTTCAGCCAATAGATTTTCTTGAAAAATTTCATCATTTTTTGAAAAATTTTTATTATTAAAATTTTTTTTCATATTATTATTATTTATTGAAAAATTCTGTAAATTTTGGCTTGATTTTTCATTATTTAAAAATATTTTATTTTTATCAAAATTTTCAAATTCGGTTATTTTTTTTTTCCTTTGTTCCTGCTGGAAGTTGAGGCGGCGTAAGCAGGATCTTCTGGTTTATATTTTTCAATAATAGTAGAATTAAAATTGGTATTCTTAGTATTATTTCTAAACTTTTTATTATAATTTTTATTTATTATTTCTAAATTTCTATTTATCTCATTCAAATAATTATTTTCAGAATTATTTTTGTCAACATTATTGAAATTGAATTTCAATTTAAATTCACAATTATTTTTATTTTTAATTTCAGGATTAATTTTAGAATTAATTTCAACATCTTTATTTAAATTATGGTTATTTTTCTGGTTTATATCTTTATTATCAAATTCTTGATTTTCTTCATTTAACGATATATTATTGACATGCTTATTTTTAATGTAATTACTTTTATGTTCTGTATTAGTAGTCCTTTCATTATTAATATTTTCATTTAAAATGTTTTCTTCATTTAAGATGTTTCTTCCATCAAAATTATTTTCATTGTTCATATTATTATCTTCATTTATATTATTATCTTCATTTATATTATTATCTTCATTTATATTATTGTCTTCTGGATTCCTATCTTTTCTATTGTTGTCTTTCATAAATGAGAAGTAAGAGTCTTTATAATTGCTTGTTTCGTATTTGTGTTTACTAGGCTCTTCTTCAACGAATTCTACATCGTTAGTATAATGCATTTTATTATTTTCAATGTCCATGATAGTATATGAATACTTTTTATCATCAAATCCCAAGAATACGCCCTTCTTAGCATTTGGTAAAAATTTTGATTTGTGTTGTGTATCATCCCTGTAATAACACACACAACCAAAAGTTTTTAAATCTTTTAACTCTACCTTTTTGTTATAAAATACTTCATTGGGTATTAAAAATTTATTTCCTGAATGGGGAATTAAGTTATATATGTAGCATGCCTGTTTTATGGCAAAATTCTAAAAGTTTTCTGATAATTCTGCCCAATATAGAAGAGTTTTAGCTGAATTTCTAAGAGTTCTGTTTATTCTTTCAGCTTTTCCATTAACTTCAGGACAACCTGGTGGAGAATAGGTTTTTTCTATTCCATTTTCTTTACAGTATTTATTAACTGTTTTATTTTTAAATTCCTTTCCTCCATCTGATTTAAATATTTTAATATTATATTCTTCAAATTGGTTATTTAAGTACTTGAAGAATTCCACAATTAATTCGGGGGCTTCGGCTTTAGATTTTAAAGTATATATCCATACTTTTCTTGAGAATTCATCCATGAATGTAATAAAGTATTTTTTATTATTAATAGATGAATTGTATGGACCTGAAATGTCTGAATGTATTATTTCTAATATTTTCGTAGCTTTTGGTGTTTTTCCTCCGTGTGATTTCCTTGACATTTTAGCTACTTTACATTCTATGCATTTAGGAGTTTTTATTTGGTGTAAACTTAGATATTTGTTTATGTTTTCTAGGTAATAATGACCTAGTCTTCTATGCCAAATTTCAAGGCTTTTTTCATCAACTTCGTTTAAAGCCATAATATTTTTATCCTTTTCTTCAAAGTTTTTATTAATCTTGTAAGTATTTACTAAGAATTGATTATCATTTGTAGAATAATAAGTTCCTATATATACATTATTTGGACCCCATAAGTTAAATCTACCATGTGTATAATCATCAGTGTCAATAATGACTCTATATCTTATTTTGGCCAGTTCTATTCCACTAATAAGATTTTTAGTTGCAGATTTTGAATATAATACCCTGTCTAGTCGTACATATATTCCATTAATGTAACATTCGTAAGTACCATACCCTTCGAAGCTACACATTGTTCCATTGGCACATCTTAACTTTATTTTGCAGTGAATAAAATTATTTAGCAAATTAAAATCATTAGTTATATGTTCTCCAGCACCAGTATCATATAACCATTCACTAGTCTTATCATTTTCTTCATAATAATTGATGTTGTTTACATATAATTCCTCTTTTTTATTAGGAATTGTTATTTCCTTTGGAATAATAAAACTATCATTCACGTATTCAATTAATCCAGAAAATTTAACCTTATTGTTAATGTTTATTTCTTTTTGTTTTTCTATCAGTGCCCTTGCGTCTTCAAAATCAAAATTATCGTCATAACTACTGGCACTGTCTGGATCAGAAATTTTACTTATTAAATGTAAAGACTTCTTTGGATAATCATTTAATGTGGTCTTTACTTGAAGCTTTTCTCGCCTCCCTTTATTATGATTTGACTTCGTCTTCATATTATATATGCAGTTTCTGGTAGAGTGTCCTTTAACTTCACAAATTTGGCAATATGATTTATTATTATTGTCTTTGTTACTATTATCTTTATTATTATTGTTATATTGGTTACCATTTTGCTTTCCTCTTTTCTTAGAGTTAGAGCTTTTGTTATTATGGTTGTTGTGTTCATTTTTCTTTGAGGAATTACTAGTTCTTCTTCCTCTACTGATAAAATCTAGATCCATTGGATCATCTTTTTCAATGGTTTTGTTATCTTCCCAATTTTCTAGGTAAGATTTTGCATAAATAAAACTTTTGAGATTATTAATATATACATTAGGGTCACTATTCAAATTAATTTGAATGATATTTTTATAATCATCCGGTAGTACGTTATAGAGATATTTTAATTTTTCCTTATCAGTGATCTCCACATGTTGTTCTTCCATATCATCGAAAGTTTCTTTCATAAGTTCTAGCTTTTCGATGATTTGATTTCTATCTCTGGCTTTAATACTTCTTAACCTTTTAAGCCAGTATTCCATATCAGCATTTGAATTTCCATATTTTGATTTGAGTCTTTCCATTATACGGAAACCATTATTAAGTCTGCTGATTTCTCTTAAAACAGAATCATCGACATTCTTACTGATCATGAGTATCATGTCAGCATCGATCCTTTCTGCTTCCTCAACTAATCTGATATGATTAAGAGGATTACCAAAAAGGTTAGTTAGCTGAGTATTGATATCAACGTCATTGTTTCGATTAACCTCAGCATTATTGTTTCGAATAGGTGTGGCAGGGGCTTGCGGCAACATTTTGGTAATTAATTTAGTAATTACCTTGTTGATAACATCGTTGACATTGGGGTTGTAATTAAAACCTACATCATTAAGTTTTCCAACGACGTCGACTTCCATGAATTCCTTAATACCTTGACGTTTAGCGGCATTGTCAATAAGAAATTTCCACTCATTAAAGTTGGATTTTCTATGGAGGCGTTGGTCCTTAGCTAAGTTAAAGTCTTGCATGATTTCGAAGCGGTGAAGCGAATTAATTAAGTACTTTTAATAATAAATGATATGAGTCAACTGAGACTCTTAATCTGTTAGCTTTATTAAATTTAGATCTATAATAATATTCCTTATGGAATATGGTATACAAGGGAAATAAGTGTATGATCTATCTTCAGCTTTAAATAAGTAATAAAGTCACATGTTACTACATGCGTTTTCCATAACATAGAATAAATTAAAAATTAATTAAATAAATATTAAAAGATAATTAACATAGATTTATACAAGACGATAGATCATAATACATTTAAGTAATCATTAAATATAAATAAATAAATACACATAAATATAAATAAATACTATAAATAAATAAAATATATAGTTAAATTATGAGTGCAGTCAACAATAATAATAATAATAATAATAATAATTTTTCAATATAAAATGACAAAAATGAAATAAGTTGGTATTATGATTTATATATAAAATAATTAATAAATAGTAATACTATTTATTTATTTATTTTTTTTTTATTGTATTTAATCATTTATAAATAAATAAATTTTTTTATTATTATATTTAATCATTTATCAATTAATAAGCGTGAACCTATTCAATAATAGCATACTTTATTCATTATAAATAAATAATATTATCAAATTATCATGATCATATTTATTTTATTTAATTATTATTTAGAAATAATTAAAATGAATAATTTATAGAAAAAGTAAAAAGTTAAAAAAAAAAATAAAAAAAAAAGTATTAAAAAATACCAAATGTAATAATAATGATATAAAATAAGGTTTGAATTTAATTTATTTATACTACATTAATATGAATATAAATATTGATTATGATTTTTTATTTGATAATGACTAATTATCAATCTTAATCAATATTAATATTTAAATTTAATTTAATTTTTAATTATTTTTATGATAATATTATGAGTTTATAACTATTATTTATATAAATTTATGTATTTACTATTTACCTACCTACCTATTTATTTATTATATATTTTCAATTTTATATGATTTTATTTATTTTATTTTTTGATAAGTAATAACTATATTATTATTTTATCTGGTTATTTATAAAAATTATTATTATATTAATATTTATTGATGTAATTATTATTATAAGTAATTGTTGATGTTTTTTTTTTTTTTTTTTTTTTTTTTTTTTTTTTTTTTTTTTATCTGTAATTATTAAAAGATAAAATAAATAAAAAATTGTTCATGGTAAAAGTCAACATTTTTTTTTTATCTTATATACAAATCATTTAGTCTTAATTATTATGTGTTTAAAATAAAATTACATTTTGTTTCAAAACATAATTGCATTCCCACCCCATAAAAACATATAAGCTTTCAGAATTATGAAAAAAAGTTTTATTAATATTTAAATATATAGAAAATCAATATTTCAGTATCATGAATTTTAATTTGTTTCATTGTTTAGTTTCTTAAATTAATCTTTTAAAGTATTATTAATAAATAAGTTATTTCATTGTTTAGTTAAATTAATCTTTTATAGTATTATTAATAAATAAATATTTTTCTATTTTTATTATATAAAATTCTATATCGATCCATCGCGATACATCTTCTATATCAATAAATAAGAAAAATGTATCCCTTTCTAATGTTTATAATAAAATTTAATATAAATAAATTAATACAAATAAATTTTATTTAATAAAAAAGTATTATTTTTTTTAAAAAAAGAAAAATTAATATAGTACGTTGTACAACATTTCAATAAATAATAAATTTATATATAATAGATATATACATTTTTTTTTGCTAATTTTCTTTTTATTTTATGTAATCAACATTTTTTTTTTATAGAAATTTTAACATTTCTTTTATGTATTGCTAAATTTATAATAATTACTAATTAAAAATAATAAAAATGTTTTAAAAGGCTTGATTATTTATATTGAAAAAAAATTTTTTTAAATATATTATCATTTTTTTAGTGTTAAAATTAATCAATCTTTTTAATATAAATATTCCAAAATTGACTTAATAATAATTTATATTAAATGAAATGAAATGAATAATTAAATTTTTTTTTATTATTTCATATTATTATTATTATTATTATTTATTATTAATAAAAAAAAGAGTTAATAGTAATATTTATATTTAGGAGTATAATCATTAGGTTGTTATTAAAGATCTATTTTTTAATACTGTTACTTATATAACAATTTATTATTTATGTTAAGATAAAAATAAAAAAAGAAATAAATAGAACAATAATTTCTTTGAATAAAGTAAAATTTTAAAAAAAAAAAACAATATTAATAAATAAAAAAATATATATATATTTTTTAAACAATAATATAATATATTATAATTATAATAGAGTGATATAATAATAAATAATTTTTTCCAAAAAAAAAAAAAAGATACAATACTATAAATATAAATTTTATATCTTTATGGGTGACATTTAATATAAACAAAATTGGATAAGATCGATAAAAAAAAATTATGTGGAAATATAATATCAATGAAATTAAATAAATTTATAATTTAAATAATTACTAATGAAATAATTAATGAGAAAAAAAGAAATGTCTCATTTACTAATTAATCTTTTTTTTATCTATTGAAGTATTCGTATGAATTTTTTACTTTATATAATGAAATTTTAAATAATTAATTATTATTATATTTTATAATTATTCAAGTTTTAAAGTTTTATTAAATTCTTATTATTACTGTTATTATATCATTAATAACTTAGTAAATTTAATATTTTAATTATTATTATAAATGTAATATCTTTATATATTTATATTTTAATTTTTTTAATAATTATTATATATATTTATAATACTTAACCAATTTATTAAGATAAAAAATTTTGTATATGAGAATCATGAAGAAATAACATTGGTGTTGATAAATATTATCTTACCATAAAATCTTCAGCTATCTATTCAAAATTATAAATCATATTTATATAAAATTGTTATATAATTATTCCTTTAAAAAACTGTAAACCACTGTGAATGTATATTAATATATATATTCATATTGGTTTACAGTTTTTTAATGATTTGCATATATTATTTTCACGTTATTAATAGAAAAATAAAAAAAAAAGTCTATATTAGTATATATAAATTTTAGGATGGAACACAATATAATAGAGTAAATAATGGATAGTTATACCATTTTAATATATATTATTATTTCCATTTTAGGAAAATAAAAAATTTATAGTTTTTATAGTTTGTAAATAGTATTTATAAAAAACAATCATTTATATATTTCTACATTAATTTTATATTTAGAGTTTATATTGTTAAGCTTTTGAATATTCTATTTAATCAGATAAAATATATTAATAGAAATTAAAATTTTTTTAAATATATAATTGAATTTGGTTGATTGTTTCATTTCATATTGAAAATTAATTAAAAAATTATTATGAAGAATTGTTCCCAATTAATTTTTAGTCAATATTTATAATATTTATATTATATTTTAATATCAAGCTTTTTAAATTTAATATTTTTGATATATATATAAATTTTAATAATTAAAAATTTTAATATATAAAAAAATTTTAATTTTAATATACATCTAATTAAATACATAAATTATATTATATTTCATATTTATTAAAATTATAATTTTTTTTAAAAAAAATTATAATTTTTAAATAAAAAAGATTTATATTATATATTATAATATTTTGAAATAACATTTTTTGTTGGGAAAAAGTTATTCAATAAACCATATTTTTTATGAATAAATTAATTTTTAGTGATTGTGTAACTTTGAAAAATAAAATATATAAATTTGTATAAAAAATGTAATAAAAATATCTCCAATTAAAGATAAATTGTTTTTATATTAAAAAAAAAATATATATTTTTTTCATTAAACAAAATTAGCACATTATAATTTTTTTTTTTGGCAAACAATAATATAGAACTATTTCTATTATTGTAACTAAAATCATTTTATAATTTCATAATCAATATCTAACCTTCATTAATAATACTACTAATAATAAAATAAAGAAAAAAAAATCACTTGTTATATAGCATAAATATATATTAAATAATCTTTAGACTTTTTTTTTTAATAAAAAATTTTGAAAGAAAAAAAAATACAAAATATAAATTCCATAATTTATAAATAATAGGCAATTGATATATTTATTTTGCACATATATGCAATATACTAAACATGGTATATATTAAATGTTGTTATAACTAAAAAACAATGATATATAATTATTAACTATATTTAAATACATGAATAAATAAATAATACAAAATTGAAATATTTTTATTATAATTTATGTTTTGAATAAAAACAATAATAATTAAATAATTATAAAATGATTATTATTAACTTAATAAAAATGAGTTATTGACTTCATGTTTTATTATCATATTAACTCCCTTGTATATCTATTCATAACAATGATTTTTTTATTACTGTATTTAAAATATTTTTAATATAAATATATATTTTTAATAAATATATACTCTATGACTAATAACTACAAATTAATAATAACAATTGACCAGCTTACTTTTTAATTAATGGTATAATTTACTAAATAGAGAATAATTAAATATTTTAAAAAGGGGGAGGTTTTCGTAAGAATGTATAATAATAATATGATTAATAAATATAAATATAAATAAAGATAATTAAATACTATAAATAAAGCTTATTTATTATAATTATATTTAGTACTTTTGTAATTCTTTTATATTTTGATTATTAAAAATTTAAAATAAAAGATTTAATTTTTATTTATTTATTTATTAATACATATATTATACATGAAAATAATTGGCTTATTTAAAATTTTAATGATTCATACTACCAAAAAAATTAAAACGGCAATTCTTTTAAATATTATTCTTTTAAATTTTATTCTTTCCTTAAGTTTATTGAACAATTCTATTTTTTATGAAAAAAGATTAATAAAAATAAATTGATGTAATGATATATTGGTGATATATATATTAAATATATTATACTCAATATAAATATAATATATTTTACATATTATTAAAATAAATATTTTATAATTAAACTTCATTTTGTTTATTAATACTATTTCCTTATTTAATATGTAATATCAGTATAATTATTCATGGTGATATAATATTTTTTTTTTTTTTACATTTTAATATTTATTGTTTTATATATTTATTTTGTTTTTTGGAAATAGGAAATAATAGGGAATGAAAAGTATAAATATTATTAAAATTATTGTGGTTAAAATTTTAAATTAATATATTTCTATAATTAATATATTTATTATATTGAACGGATCATAATTAATAAATGATGAATATATTAATTATATATACACAAATAATAATAATAATAAATATACAATTAACATATTAACATTTAATATTAGATTGTTGATATTTTTAAGTGAAAATAAATACTTATTATAAATAATTTTATCTATTTTAATTTAATATTAATTATTAATGGGAAATGGAGATGTACGATGTACTTATAATTACAACGGATGCTTTTTTATGGTAGATAAAAAGAAAAAAAAAAATTTTTTTTATCAATTTATAAGACACTCATATTGAAAATATAAATATAACATATTAAAGATCAAGTAATAATTAAAATAATTAGAATTCTTATTTGATTATTATTTAAATTATACATTTTTAATATTGTAGATTAATAATTTTTTTTTACAATTAATAATTATATAAATTTTTACATCAATAAATTATGATTAGATAAACTTCTTAATATGGTTATTATTAATATACTAAAAAGTAATATATTTATTAATTTTAATAATTGTATTTTAGAATATATTAATAATAGATATTTATTTGAAATATAAAAATCTTTTTTTTTTTTTTTAATAATTATCTAAACGATACTCTATATTGTATATTGTAATTATATTAATTGTATTGTAAATATCGAGCTTATTTTTAAGTAGTTTAAATAATTGCTTCGAGTAATTATATATATATATTTAATAAAGAGTGAAGCTTTATTTTATTTTATTTATTTATTTATATTCTTTATTTTTTTTTTTATTTGTCGATAAAATATTATTATAATATTATAGAATAATAATCAATATTACTTTATATATTATTAAAAGCCTAATAAAATATATTTATTTTGTTTATTCATTATTAAATATAAATTTTTTAAAATATTGGAATATATCTATATAATAATTCTTTATTTTTATCTATAAACACTCAAAATTATGAATATTATTATGAATATTATTTATTTAAGAGAAATTTTTTATATATACAATAAACTAGTAAAACAGGTTTTATAAGGGAAAAAAATAAGAAAAGTACTAAATTAATATACAACAATTTTAAAAATTTTTTTTTTTCGATAAATAAAATTTTTAGCCAAAAGTTCATAATAATAATAAAAAAAAAAAAACATTCTTATGTTTATTTATCTGTCCTAAAAATAATTTCTATTAAAAAAAAAATTTTTTTTTATTTTAAATAATTATTAAATTATTTTATATATTAAATATTTAAATATATAACTGTAAATTAATATATTACTATACTAATGATTATATATAAAAATTTTATACTACAAATAAATTTTATAGTATTCGTAATTATAAACTTTATATTATATATATTATTCACAATTATAGTATTCGTAATTATAAACTTTATATTATATATATTATTCACAAATACATAATATAGATTATATATAATTGATATAATAAATTTCTATATATTATATTAAATAAAAATAACAAATAGAAAATATAATTAAAGCAATAGTAATATATTTAATATTTTTATTCAAAATAATTATATTTTTATACTGTTCGCCATATTAATCCGCAAAACTTATTTAATTTATTTACCTTTCATTATATATTAATTTATATTAAAATAAACCATATTATTATTAAATATTATAATCCAAATAAATAAATAAATAAATATTTGAAATAAATAAATTTTACTTTTATTAAAATAAATTATTTTCAGTTGACAATTAAATAATTTTTAATATAATTAAATCCTTATATAAAAGTAATTATAAATAATAATAAATGGCAAATATTTACATAACATATAGATAGAATATATTAGTTAATATATTATAGTATATTCTGATATGCTAAAATAAAAATAATTATATAAATATTAAAAAAAATATAATAAACTATAAAATAAAATTTAATTGATAATATATTATATTATAAATTAATATAATGATATAAAGATAACAATTAATTATTATTAAATATATATATATTAATAGTATAATTGAACAATAAAATGAAAATGTTTTTTTTTTTTTTTATTTTTTGTTTACAAAACAAGATTGATTATACCATAAAATATAAAAACATTTATATTATAAATTATTAAAACTCTAAACACCGTATTATTAGAATGTAGATAAAGTAAGATAACAGTAAAATAATGTGATACAAAATATTATACTTTTAAATAATAAAAATATAATAATAAAAATAATAAAATATAATATATATTTTTCATAGAAAATATATAATAAAAAAAAAAACTAATAATAAATAATAGGTAATATCTGGCCGTACTGTTTAAAAATATTGTATGGTTTCAAATAATACAATAAAATATTTGACCCATAATTATGTTTTTATTTTATTAATATTAACTTGATAATCAATGATGAAATGTTTTTCCCCACTGCTAGTATTATATTTAATTTTATTTTAAATTTAATAAATAAATAAATAAATAAATAAATAAATAAATAATAAATATTATTTAATAAATTATAATTATTATTTAATAAATTATAATTATTTTAATAATTATAATATTTCAAGTAATTAAAATATATTAAATAATATAAAAAGAACCAATATAAAATTAAAAAATATTAATATATGGAACCAATATATTATAATATAATATGTTTTTTTTAAATATTAAATATTCGCTATATAACTTAATATATTATTAATATTTATGTTTATAATTTCAATTTATAGAAATATTATATTATAATATATTAACTATAATATATTATTCTGTTATTGTATAACTATTAAATATATAATTTTTTATATTTTATAAAAGTATTGATGTATTATGTATTTTTTATTAAAAGAATTTATTATATAAATAATAATTTTTTTTTTTTTTTTTTTTTTTTTTAAATTTCTATAAAAAGTTTTATAAAATTTTGAATATAAAAATAGGATTTGATAATAGTATTATTAATATTTTTATTTTATTATTATTATTATTAAAATAATTAAACGTAATTAAAAAGATTATTGTTTATAAAAAAAATAAAAAAAAAAAAAAAAATTAAAAATAAATAATACAGTATTATTCCAAACCAAAATATTAATAATATTTTATATAAATTTTACATTTCATGTTTAATGAATTTTTTTTAAACAAAATTTATTAATATAGTTATAGAATATTATATATTTTTTCCAAACTAATTTTTAATAAAAATAACAAAAGAAATATAATATATGAACCATTCTATATTTTTAAATAAATTTATGATTTTTTAAATATTTTCAAAATATTATTTTGAATAAAAATATTATAATTGAGCTGTATCCATTATAAATTTTTGTTTAAAATATATATATATTAAATATTAAATACATTAACACTAATAAATAAATTGTATTAAGTGCATTAATATAAACTCAATATAAAGTAATATTGAAAACCAAAAAATAAAAATAAATTTAAATTGATTAATATTTATTAATTAAATTCAGACTTTCATTAATAAAACAGTAATTGTAATTGAGAAACATATTCCAACAAAAAATACTAATTTCATTTGAAATATGAAAAACTAAGCTATTAACAAAATTCATTAGATAAAATATATTATCAATTTAATTTAATTTTATTTTTTCTTTTTTTTTTTTTTAAAAAAAAAAAAAGACTAAAATGGAAAAAGTCAATGTAGCATACAATTTAAAAATAGCAGAATCCTCAATGGATCTCTCTACTGAAGCTATAAATACGGCAAATCAGTATGTTTAACGAATTTTTAATAATTTTATTATAAAAATCTTTTTATTTATTATTGTTATGGTGTTAAAGGTGAAAATAAATGACATATATTAATTTGTATATTTATATGTTAATAGGGAAGAATATATAAAAAAACAGGAAAAATTTAAAAGAACTGTTATGGGGGCATATGATATTTGTAGTAAAAAATTATATAAAGCAACTGATCCAACATTAGAAGATTATTTTAGAAGAAAATGGAAGATATCAAGGTAAATGAATAATTAAATTTATTAAAAAAGAAGTAGAATTAAAATTAAATGATAAAAAATATTTTTTAATTTTTTTAAACACTATATATTAATGACTATTAATTTTTAATTTATATATATTTTTATATTTTTAGAGCTCGTAAGTATAATAATAAAATTATTTAAAATTAAAATTTTTAATAAAAATTTTTATTAATAAAAAATTTATTCATGTATTTTTTTTATTGAAAATAAAAAAAAAAATTAAAAAAAAAATCTTTTTAAATTGTAATAATAGAGGTCTATCGTTTTTTGGATGCTGGTAAGGATTAAAAATTAAATATAAAAATGTGTTTCCCTTTTATAAGATTTTCATTTTATTAATGTATTATTAATTAATAATATAAATTTTAATAAATAGCTGCTGTATTAAAGCAATTAGAAAACTTTAAATATCAACCATCACATGAAAGGTAAATTAAATTTTCTGTAATTTTAATATATTGAAATAATATAAAGAAATTTACATATTTATACGTATATCTAAATAATATTAGATTATGTAGAACATTAAAACAACATGCTAAAATACCAGAACATATGAGATTATTATGGTCAAAAGTACTTGAAAGTGCAGGTGATAGATTAACAAGTATTAATAGTGCATTAGTAGCAAATGTATGGAATAATATGCTAAGTCAAGGTATAATATCTATGAAAGAAGTTGAAGAAGCCGCAGCTGCAAAGAAAAAAAGAAAAGGAAATAAAAAGCAATCAGCAAATAAAGCTCAAAAAATTTCAAAAACAGAAAAGAAAAAGAGCAATACTATGAAAGGTTCTGAAGCTTCTGATGAAGATAAAAAATTACAAACTCAGTCAAACAGTCAGGCGTCAAATTTTTTGCCAAATTCAACTTTAAATATTTCAGGATCAAACGTTAAAATTGATATTTATAATAATACAAAAACTTCACAGAATGATGCTTGCACTCAACTATCTTCACCATCAATGACTATTCAAAGTACAAAAAATACAATAAATTCAAGTACAAATATAGAAATTAATACTTCTACTAATAATGGTAATATTAATGCTAATACTAATAATAATAGTAATAGTAATAGTTACAGTAGTAATAATAAATTGAACATAAATAATAATAGTAATACTAGTAAAAAGAATTTAAACTCTAATAATAATAATTATATTATTACAACACAACAATCCATTCCAACTATAGCGAATACTATAGTATCTATACCTCAAAATGCGGTACAATATATACCACAGACTGGATCTGTTATTACCACCAACAATACTTCAAATACAGATTATTCTACAGTTTCTACTACTAACGTAAATATATCAAATTCAAATAATACAATTTCATCTATAATATCTTCTCCTAATTATAATACTACTGTACCACCTTTAACCCCACCATCACAGTCACCTATGATTCAACAAGTTGTGAAGCAAGACAAACTTTCTACTCAAAATCATGTTACAATTAAATCAAGTAATATTTCTTCACCTACAAATATAACATCAAATAATCCTTCGCCAAACCCTACTATTACTTCCCCCTATGGAATGCAGCAAAGATATTCTACTGTGTCTCAAACACCTATTCAAATGTTTCCAAGTTATGCAACTAATCCATCATTAACAAATACACCACCACAACAAATATCTCAGTCATCACAAATTAAAAATATACCAAATAATTATAATTCAACAATGACCATTCCATCACCTCCTGTATTTAATGAGGGTTATAATAATGCTACACAATCTAATACTATTACTTTAATATCATCTCAACTTCCCACACCAAACCCACCTCATGCTCAAACTCAAATCCTTAATAGTCCAAATATGATACAAATTCAAAATCAAGTTCAATCACAATCTCAACATTCTTTAATGGTCAATTCCCATTCTAATCCATCACCAACTATGATAAATAGTCAAGGTAACTATTCTAATCCTCAAAATCAACACCAATCTCAACAAGCTCAACAAATTCAAGCTCAGCAAAGTCAATCATCAGCGCAAACTGCCATTAATCATGTCGTGAAATCTGGAAATCAAACACCAGGTCTTGCAATGCCAATTCAATATTCTTCCATTGTATTGCAAAATCCTCAACCAACGAATCAACAAGTTAACCATGTACCCTCCCCTACTTTTTCTATGATTAATAATAATAATAATAATTCAAATAATACTCAAAAACAAGATATTATTAAACAAAATCAAACACCTGCTTGGATAACCTATCCTCAAAGTAGTATAGGTCAGATGCAACCACATCCTCAAAATAATATAGGACCTATTCAGCAACAACCCACTTCAACACAACCTCAACCTCAACCTCAATCTCAACCTCAAGTACAAGTTCAAGCTCAAACTAACCATGAAACCAACATTAAAAAAAATGTTGTAAACTTATTTTCTAATTCGCAACCTCAAACTTATTACCCAAATCAAGGTACTTCATCATCATCATATAATCAACAATCTCATCCACCGCAAGCTCCACAACAAGCAATTTCTAATACTTATTCAGTTTATTCTATTTCTAATCCATCACAGTCTTCATCTTCAACTCAGAATCAACCAGTAATTTATACTCCAACCAATGTTCAAGGAGGAGTTCCCCAAAACCATGGTCAAATGGCTCATCCACAACCTTCAAATATTATTTCACCACAGCAATCCTCACAAAATCATCAATTCATTTATACCTCAACTAATCCTAATAATCAAAATCAAAATCAATCACAAACTCAAATTCAACCTACTCAGCAAACAAATATAATGTATGCTACTTCTTCAAATGTTCAAGGAGGAGTAACCTATGTTAATCAAAATCAAAATTTTTCCCAAACTCAACAAACTAATACGCTAACCCCACAGAATCCTATTTATAATATGAATTCATCAACAAATTCAGCGGCTACAACTTTTCAAAGACAAAATCAAGGACAAAATCACCAGCAACCATCCTATATTTATTCCAATAATATGCCATCTCTAGGTATGGAAAATCAAAATAATTCAACTTACATTCAAAATATTAATGGTAATCCGTCAACTCTTCCTGCTTCCAATAATGCTAATATTCAAACACAAATGATACCAAACGCAAATTCAACTTTATCAAATCCAAATTCACAAAATTATTATACCACAAAATCTACTTATTATTCAATGAATAATATTTCATCTCAACAAATGAAAGATCGTGCCAATTTAAATTATATACTAAATAAATAAGTAAATATCCACAATAATTTATTAATTTTTATCAATCATTGATTAAAATAATTTAGTAAATCAATAGAAAAAAAAAAAAAAAAAAAAGAAAACAATAATAATAATAATAATTAATAATAATAATAATAGTGTACAATTAATAAAAAATTAAATTGAATTATTGTTTTTTAAAGAGTTTTACATATATAATATATAATTAATTATTAAATAGAATATAAAATCCTTATAATTTTATATTTTATTATTAAATTATTATTATTATTATTTATTATTATTACAATAGAATTTTTTTTTTTTTTTTTTTTTTTTTTTTAATTATTTATATTTTAACATATATTTAACAAAGTAATATATATAATTATCATGAATAGAATAAATTATAAATAAAAATGAAAAATAGTCAAATAATTTTTCAATTTTTATTGCTTTTCTCAAAATTTTTATTTTATTTTTATTTTTATCTTACTCTCTTTATTTTTTTTTTTTTTTTATTTTTATTTTTAGATATTTCTTTATTATAATTTTTTTAATTTATATTTAATTTTAACTCAATATTCAAATCCAAAAGTTCATTCATACAGCAAATATATCAATATTTATTTATTTATTATTATTATTTAATAAAAGATGTGTAAATAGAAGAAAAAAAAAAGATTTAAAAAAAAAAAAAAAAAAAATTAAAATTACAAAAAGAATAATAAATAATAATAATAAAAATTAAAAAATTAAAAAAAAAAAAAAAATAAAAATAAAATAAAATAACTATAATAAAAAGATAATAATAATAACACTTTATTCAATTAAAGTAATTATTAGCATATCTATTTATTATTATTTTATTATTATTCTATGGTTATAGTTTTATTATTATAGTATTAAACTTTTATTTTATATTTTTATTATTTATTATTATTATTATTATTATTATTTTTATTTTATATTTTTATTATTTATTATTATTATTATTATTATTATTATTATTTTATAGTTTTTTTTTTTTTTTTTTTTTTATTTATTTTATTTTTTTTTTTATTTATTATTATTATTATTATTATTATTTATTATTACTATTATTATAAATACTTAATATATATAATATATATTAATCATTCCTTATAAATCCTTTATAATATTTATTAATTATTTATACATTAAATAAAATAATAAGATATATGAATATAAAAGTAATAAATAATAAAAAGACTTTTCAAATGAATCACTTATCTTTATAAAAATTACTTTTAATTTTAATTTTATATTTATATTTTATATAATAATGAATATATATATAACATATCTTAAGGCAAAAAATATTAACTTTCTATGATAAAAATAATTGATTTTGTTTTGCGGCTTATTAAAATGAGTTTTTTAAATTAAAAAAAAAAATATATATATATATATATATATATATATATTAAAGTTTATTAGTATTTTTTTTCATACTATTATATTATTATTCCTTTTTACTTTTTTGATTATAAAATGAAAATAAAAACTTTAATTATTAATAAATTATTTTTATTAGTAATTACATAAAAACAAATTAAGAAGCATTAAATGATCACTAGATTTATTATCATATGATTTATATACTGATCTAAAAGCAACGTGATATAAACTTAGAATTATATAATGGGAGTATTGCATTTCGACATCATAAATGCTATAAAACACATAAAATTAATGTAAACATAAAATTTATATAACATAAAATTTTATGTTAATATAAATAATTGAGTTTTATTATTATTTTAATTATCGGTTTAAGGACCCTTGGTTTGATTCCTGACATGGCCATATAATTAATGCTTCAAGGGTTTCTAAATCCTGAGGTATCATAAAACCATAGTGGTATCCAAAAGGGCTTTCTCTTGGCAGCCATATTGGATCCAACCCTTGTGATAACTACGCTACGACTTTAATCATACGCACTAATGATATTATGACCTCATTGCCAATGATTACACCCACTGGAGGGGATGAATAGTTCCTATTCCGATTGCTCATGGTCAATTAAAGATATATGTAAGAATATTAGAGAATACAGCCCCAAGGCAGATGTATAAAGACATGGGGAGGGAGTGATGCTGTACTAGTATACCAATATATTACTATGTATGGTCATAATGGGAGATGGGTACTCATTATGTGGGTCTATTTTTTTTTTTTTTTTTTTTTTAATATTTTTATTTTAATTAATTTATTTTAATTATTTTATTTTATTATATGTTTATATATATTTTTATATATATTTTATATTATAATTATAATTATTATAAATATTTTATTATTTATATTATACCTTTTATAATAAGATTTAACTAAATAATTAATTCTTATTATTATTTTAAAATAGTTTATAATAAAAGTGTATTATATAAAGAATATTTTTTTTTTTTCTAAATATTTATTCTTGGCAATTGCAACAAACCATTTTTGCCATTTTTAATATATATTTTTTATAAAAGTAGTTTAATAATATCAAATAATATTATGAACTTATATAAAATTTAGTATTCAATTAAATAAAATTATAATTATAAAATAAATCAATGAATAAATAAAAATATATTAATAAATAAAATATATAAATTATATAACTTCTCCCAGAAAGAGATAACCGAAAACCTGGAAGAATTTATCAATTTAATTACATGTTAACATAATTAAAGGAAAATCTTTAATTAAAAATTTTAAAATTTTATTTTTTTTTTTTTTTTAATTCTATAACCCTAAACTTTTATTTTTTTATATTTTTTATTTTTTATTTTTTTAGTTTTTTAGTTTTTTATTTTATTTTTTTATTTTTATTTTTTTAGTTTTTTTTTTTATTTTTTTTATTTTTTTGTTTGTTTGTTTGTTTGGTCAGTTATTTTTGTTTAATAAAAAGTGAAACATTAACTATTTTATTTTTAATATTTAATCATCAATACTTTATTTTATAATAAACTAAAATATTTAAATTTTAGCATTTAATATTTAATCATCAGAAATACATAATACGTTATTTTATAATAAAAAATATAAATTACTTTATTATTTGTATAATTGTGATAATTCAAAATAGTAGTAAAAAAAAAAAAAAAAAAAAAATTAGATTTATATAAAACTATAAAATAATAATAAAAAAATTTTTGATAAAACACTTTTTTTTTTTTTTTTTAATAATCAGATATATATAGTATTTATATTTATATATATACAATAATAAATTATTATATAAAATATAATTTTATAATTATAAAATAAAAAAAAATAAAAAATGAAAAATAAAACAAATAAAACAAATAAAAATTATTATAAATAAAACTGTCAATGTTTTATAGTAAAAAAAATAGATATATTTTTTTATAATATCAACTAAATAATTACAAATACATTATAAAAGGAAAATCTTTAAATCTAGACCTGATAATATATTATAACAAAAAATAAAATAAAATAAAATAAAAAATAAAAATAAATAAAAAAAAAATATTTATTTTTATTAAAATCAAATAAATAATTAATAATTAAAATAAAGCATAAAGCAAATTTTATTAAAGTATTATTTAAAAAATTTATGCTTTTAAAACTATTTTAAAATTCTGAAACTTTTTTTTTTTTTTTATTTTGAACTTTTAACAATAAAATAAAATAAAATAAAATAAAAATAAAATAAAATAAAATAAAATAAATAGTAGAAATATGAATATAAAGTACAGATTGAATAAAATAAAATAAAATAAAATAAATAATTGAAATATAAATATAAAGTACAGATTGAATAAAATAAAATAAAATAAAATAAAATAAAATAAAATAAATAGTTGAAATATAAATATAAAGTACAGATTGAATAAAATAAAATAAAAAGGTTTCTTTAATTAATATTTATCTTTTTTCAATGTTTTGGAATTAATATATTGATCTAATAAATTAAATATATATATATTAGCATATATTTTTGGCAATTTTTTTTTTTTTGTATTAAATAAACAATAATAAGATTTATTAATAATTCAATAAATTGAACATTTTTTTTAAATTTATTTATTTATTTAAAGTGAAACAATTGACGTGATATCCATATACTATTCATATATTTAATTCTCTTTTTTTTTAAAAAAAAAAAATAATAATAATAAATAGAACATGCTATACAAAAAAAAAACAATTTAACATTCATTGGTTTCATTCTGAAATTTATTTTTTTTTTTTTAATAAAAATAAAAATAAAAAATAAAATTATATTTGACAATAAAATATGAAAAAGGTTTTTTTTTTTTTTTGTTTGTTTGTTTTTAAATTAAATTTATTATAACTAAATAAATAAATAAATAAATTAAATAAATAAAAAAGTTTATTCAAACTTTTTTTTTTTAATTTAAATGGATTATTAATATATATTATTATTATTAATATAATTATTAATGAGCCTTTTTTTTTTTTATTATTATTACTATATATTTAAATTTAACAAAGAATTTTTATAATTGTTAAAAAAAAAATTTTTTTTATTAAAAGCCAATAAAACCAATAATAATAATAATAGTACCAATAACAATAATAACAGCAGTAGTAGTAATAATGTTTCATCCATCATTATTATTATTATTATAAATTATTATTATTAGTATTTATTATCATATATTTATTTATTTATTTATTTAAATTTTATTAATAATAAATAATTGCAAGATAAATTAACTGAGTACTTCACCAAATAATTAACAACTATTAATAACTATTTTTGAATAATACAATAATAATAATAATAATAATAATAATAATAATAATAAACTCTTTTACAACCATGAGAGTCAATTTTACTCTAATAGGAATTGAACATTGAACATAAAAGAATTTTTATTGTTAGCCTTTCAAATTCATTAATTGCATATAATTGATAGTCCTACAACATTAAATCGATAAAGATTGAATGTTTTGATTAAATGATATAATAAATAACAATAAAAAAAAATAATTATAATAATAATTTTATCATAAATTTAATATTATTTAAATATTTTTTTTTTCTTTGACAAAATAATTATTATATAAAATAATAAAATAATAAAGTTAATGTATAAATAGATTATATAAAATTTTAGGCATTAAATAAATCACTATAATTAAAATATAAAAAGAAAATAAAAAAAAAAAAGTTTATAATAAAATATAATAATAGAATGTAGTAATAAAATATAGTAATAAAGTATAGTAATAAAATAATTTGATTTAATCAAAATATATATATATATATATATATATATATTTTTTTTTTTTTTTTTTTTTTTTTTTTTTTTGATCGATATATTTTTGAAATATAATAATTAAAAAAGATTTAAAAAATATTTATTAATATTTTTTATAATATATATATATATATTATGGAATAAACTTTATTATATAATATTTATTAAAAAAAAAAAAAAAAAAAAAAAAAAAAAAATTGGAAAAATAAAATATATGAAATTTTTTTTTTTTTTTACATTGATATTAAAAAAAAAAAAAAAATTATATGAAATGTTTTTTAAGGACGAAATAGCCTTTAACTCTTCCTATTCATTGATGATGATTCCATATAAAAAAAAAGAAAAAAAATTATCATTCAAATCTGTATCCCAATTCAGAATTTCTTCTTCTTTTTACCTTATCATTTCGAAATGGATATTTATATATATTTAGAAAAAGAATACATTAATATTTTTATTATTAATGTATATATTTATTGTTATTGCTGTTTTGTTGATTTCCCATTATAAATTTCAAATAGTATTTATTATTTTTAAAAATAAATAATAATAATAATAATAATAATAATAATAATAATAATAATAATAATAATAATAATAATAATAATAATAATAATAATAATAATAATAATAATAATAATAATAATAATAATAATAATAATAATAATAATAATAATAATAATAATAATAATAATAATAATAATAATAATAATAATAATAATAATAATAATAATAATAATAATAATAATAATAATAATAATAATAATAATAATAATAATAATAATAATAATAATAATAATAATAATAATAATAATAATAATAATAATAATAATAATAATAATAATAATAATAATAATAATAATAATAATAATAATAATAATAATAATAATAATAATAATAATAATAATAATAATAATAATAATAATAATAATAATAATAATAATAATAATAATAATAATAATAATAATAATAATAATAATAATAATAATAATAATAATAATAATAATAATAATAATAATAATAATAATAATAATAATAATAATAATAATAATAATAATAATAATAATAATAATAATAATAATAATAATAATAATAATAATAATAATAATAATAATAATAATAATAATAATAATAATAATAATAATAATAATAATAATAATAATAATAATAATAATAATAATAATAATAATAATAATAATAATAATAATAATAATAATAATAATAATAATAATAATAAAAGATAAAAAAAAAAAAAATAAAAAAATAAAAAAGTATATATAAAATAAACATATATATATGGTTTTAAGTATTCAAAAAAAAACAGAAAATATTGAATGAAACAAATGAGCAATTAAATGAGATGAAGCAAAAGAAAGGGGAGTGAGACTCGAGCACAAAGCTTGCGACTGCATAAAGTTCGAGATCACCCGAGAGTGAGCGTAGTCGAATCCATCGAATGAAGTTGAATGAAAATATTTTCTGGTTTTTTGAATATTTAAAACTATATGCATTTTATACCAAATGTAATGCTAAAAATACTATATATATATATATATCACGTGACTTTTAATTAATTCTATTATTATTTTGTTTTATTTTTATATTATTTTTATATTATTTTTATATATAAATTAATATGGTTTTTAGCATATATTTATACAAAACTATACCCTTTTTCAATATTTTAAAACATATATATTGGATATATAATTTTTTTGATCTATTTATTTATTTATTTATTTATTTATTTATTTGATTTGATTTGCATATTTTATTAACTGTTAATATAATAAAAACTTTCCGTAAAAAAAAAAAAAAAAAAAAAGTTAATTGTTGTACAAAGTATTTAGATATCAAATGTTAAATATATATATACATAAATTTCTTTTTTTATATTTTTCAATTGATAAATATATATATATATTATAAATTAAAAACAAAAAATTTAAAAAAAAAAAAAATAAAAAATAATAAAAAAAAAAAAATATATATATATATATATATATATATATATAAAATGTTTTAATTCCCTTGAAAACTTTTTTTACTTAAATATTATTTTTTTTATAATTTTAAAATCTATTATATCTATATAATACGTATTTTAGAGTTATTAACATTATTAACTATAATATAATAATTATTATTTTTTTTTTAACTAATTTCCGTATTTTTTTTTTTTTATTCATTTAATTTTTTATATATCTATTTATCTATTTTTATTTATTTCTTTATTATTATAATATATTATTTACTAATTAATTCTTAATCTATCTATTGATCATTTAATTTTTATTTTTATTTTATTTTATTTTATTTTATTTTATTTTATTTTATTTTATTTATTTATTTCTCTTTTTATTTCTCTTTTTATTACTCTTTTGATTAATTAGTAGTGGTTGTTATATGATGATCTCTATTATATTTATCTAAAGCGGTTTGACGTAATAAGGCAGCATTCACTGGTCCGGTTTCATCCACTAATTTAGAAAATTCAGTGGTGGTACAGGGTACAAGTTCTCCATTTTCATTTGTTTCGAAAAGTAAATTCTTTGGAGTATCATATTCTAAAACTTCTCCCTTATTCAATACTAAAATTTTATCATAATCAATAATGGTATTCAAACGATGGGCAATCGTAAGTACAGTGACATGACTGAATTTCGTTCTTAGGGCCTTTTGAATAATGGCATCGGTCTCAATATCCACAGATGCGGTGGCTTCATCCATAACTAAAATTGGACTATCTCTAACCATGGCACGAGCAAGACAAAGAAGCTGTCGTTGACCAACACTAAAGTTTTCACCGTTGGCACGAACTTCAGATTCTAATTTATTTTCTAATTCACTAATGGCTTGCTTTAATCCAGCATTTTCAAGAGCATCCCATATCTCTTGATCGGTATGTTCATTGAATGGATCCATATTAAAACGAATGGTTCCCGAGAAAAGCGTTGGATCCTGTGGTATAATAGAAATTCTTTGACGTAAATCATTTAATTTCAAACTTGAAATATCAATGTCATCAATGACAATCGAAGAACCAGCTTCGGCATCAACTAAACGGAAGAGCGTCGTAATAATACTAGATTTACCCGCACCGGTACGACCCACTACACCAATATTTTCAAACGATTTAATATCTAAATTGACATTATGTAAAACAGGTGGAAGATGTGGAGCATACTTCATGGTTAAATTCTTAATTTCAATTTTACCATCCGATGGCCAATTCTTTGGTGGCTCTAATCCATTTTGATTTTCAATTTCAATATCATTGGCATAGTATAAGAGACGTTCTGCAGAATTCATATGAACTTCCACATCTGCAAAATCACGAACTAAACGATTAAGACCTGAGGTAACTTGTAAGGCATAAGATAAACTTAAACCTAAGAGAGAAGGAGATATATGATTCTTTAGAAACATACCAGCTGCACCATTGGATAATACTAATAAGGCTCCAATACATTCTAATCGTATACCTAACCATCTTTGAGCAACAATTAATAAATGCTGTGGACGATTATTTTCATTAATTAAGAATTGATTTGTATGAATAAAACGTTCTTGGGCATCATAAGCACGAATAGTTGGTAAACCTTGCATGGTTTCCGTAATATTAGCATACAGTGGAGATCTAGTAATAGAATCAAGGCGTTTTAATTCACGGGCCGTTCTTCTAAAGATTTCTTGAATAAAGTAGTAAAGAATTAATAAGGGAACAAGAGCAATACCAAATATTGGTACAGCGTAAAGCATTAGACCTAAGGTGGTGACGGTATTTGAAAGATTATTAAAGAACATTTGCATAGTAACAAACAGTAAACTATCTAATGAATCCTGATCCTTAGAGAATCGATTAATAATTCTACCGAGAGGTGTGGTATCAAAGAATGAAATTGGTGCTAATAAAATACGACTAATGGCATCTCTATGAATCCTCTTAGCAGCCTTAATACCAACCATGGCCATGAAAATGGAGTAGAACAGTGTTAACAAGATTTGAGAAATATTAAAGATCAAATAGATGGTGATATAGGTATTCAAAGCTATATCAAATTTACCCTCTGTCCAATAGACTAACCACATATCGGTTCCAAGCTTAGAGACTTGAATGGATACAATTAATAATAAAACCAAACAGCCAATAATTACACCACCTGCAGCCTTCAGATAATTTTTATAGACCTTGGTATCAACTGAACCCACAGCTCTCTCTTCTTGAGTCATTAAAGATTTTCCTTTCTTCTTGTCATCTTTCTTTCCATCCTTTTTATCTTCTCTCTTCCTATCATCTTTCTTTTTAAGTTCATTTTCCTTATCCTTCTTTCCATCTTCAGTTTCATCAATACCACCATAAGTATGCATTAAACGAGCAAATTCACCATTCCTTTGAAGTAATTCATTATATTCACCTTGTTCTTCAATTCGTCCACCTTTCATGACAATGATATAATCAACATCTGGTAAGACATGAAGTTGATGAGTTACAAGAATACGAGTTTTACCGTTTAATGCTCCTGTAATACAATTATCAAATAAATCACGACTAACATGAGCATCTACAGCAGATAAAGGATCATCCATAAGAATAATATCACTATCATAATAGACAGCTCTAGCTAAGTTAATTCTTTGCTTTTGACCACCAGATAAAGTAATACCACGTTCACCAATTTCGGTCATATCGCCATCAGTGAAAATTTCTAAATCATGAGTGAGGGCACAACAATCGATAACTTTCTCATAAAGTTTTTCATCATATTCTTTTCCAAATAAAATATTATCTCTGACAGTAGCATTTTGAATCCATGCTTGTTGAGAACAATAACTAAAAGTACCACCATGAACAATTTTACCTTCTTCACGTTTCATTTCACCAATAATAGCATTAACTAAAGATGATTTACCACTACCTACAGCACCAACAATAGCAGTTAAAGAGCCCCTCTTAATATGAATATTAATATCATATAATCTAAATGATTCTAATGGCGTAGGTTCTTTGTCATTTAATATAATAACTTCACCTTTATTGTCCTTCTGATCATCTTTATCACCATCACTATCACCATTTTCATTTTTATTTTTATTTTTATTTTTATTTTCACTTTCATTATTAATATTAGAAGATATATTATCTGATGAAGTACTAGTGCTAGTACTAGTACTTTCAGTGATATCTCCTTTTTCTTTCTTTTCGGAACTCTTATCTTTTATAGACTTATTTGGATCTTTTTCTTTTTCTTTTTCTTTTTTATTCTTCTTATTCTTTTTCTTATCTTCTGGTTTAACAACTTCCCAATTAAATTGACCATTTTCAATAGAAATGGCATCTTCAGCATTAAAGTTTACCTCTGGTAAATCATCAATTTCTTTAGCATTTAAAAGATTATTTAAACGTTTCATGGCTACATAAGCATCAGGAATTTGACTTAAAGTATTTGGTAGCATACTCAATGGGAAACGAAGTTTATTGAAAAACGCAAGAGAAGAGAAAACCTTCGCAGCAGTTAATGGATTACCAGCAGCAGAATAAGCAATGAAAGTTAAAGCACTGGCAAAGAATGGAACTACATTAAAAATAGCAGTAGTTATAGCACCTAAAGTAATACTTTTCCTTGTACGTTTTAATTCTTTCTGACGAAGATTATTAATAATATTAAGGAAACTATTTTCCCAACCGAAAAATTTAATGACCCTCATACTACCAAGAATTTCCTGAGTTTTTTTTACACGTTGATCGGTTAGAATTGCGGTTTGTTTTCTTAATTTTGATAATAATTTCATAATGGTTCCCTGAAGAGGTATAACGATAATAAAAATGGTAAAACCAATTAATGAGAAAACACCTAAAGAACGAATTAAAAGAACAAGAATAAAAACCAATTGAAATGGACCACTCCATAAATAATGCAATGTATGAATAAGTTGTTGAATTCTTGAAGAATCGGATGAAACAAGATTAATAATTTGGCCATCACCGATAGTTTGTTTTGCCTTATTTGAAAGCTTTAAAGTTTTTCTATAAATAATACCAATGATTGTTGCACGGACAGATAAACCGACTTCAAATACTAATTTTAAATAATTGTTAAGACAGATAGTAACAAAAAGTTGAAGTCCAAAGATAGCACCAATATATATCCATCCTTTATATTCATCCTTATGGTCAATATTTTCTTTTGACAAATGATCCAATAATAATTCTAAGAAAAGTGGAGATATATTATTACAAATATCTGTTATAAATTTTAAAAAACCTGCAAAACACCATTTAGGACCAAACATTCTAACTAAAATTTTAAAAACACTAGCTTTGCCCTTTTTTGCCAAACCTTTGTCCCATTTTTGATAAAATCTTTCTTCATTACGTTCTTCTTTTAATTTTGGATCCAATAAATATACATCATTTTTTTCTATAGGTCTACTATAACCAATTCTAAAAAGATGATCTTCCCATGAAAATATAATTTTTGATATAATATTAGCATGAGTAGCTGGTGAAGGTTGTGGTTCATCTGGAATTGGAAATTCTTTTTTCTTGAAAAACATTTTTATTTTATAATTTTTTTTTTTTTGTTGTTGTTGTTGTATATGTGTTGAATAAAAAAGATATATTTTTTGTTTTATGTATATATTTATGATTGTGTTATATTATAATTCTATTACTTTATCCAAATTATTTTTAAAATTTTCTTTTTATTATATTTTTTATGGTTATTATTGTTATTATTACTTTTAATTTTTTTTTAGTGTATTTCGTTAAAAAAAAATGATATAAGAAAAAAAAAAAAAAAATCTATATTTATTATTTTTTTAATTTAAATTAAAATAAAATAAATTATATTATATTAATTGAATATTTTTATTAATATTTTTTATCTTTAATTGGGTATTTTATACAATCTTAATGTGTATTCACTAATTTATTTTATATTTGTATAATAATTATTAAATTGAAAGGAAAAGTAACAAATAAAATTGAAATTAAAACTGAAATCTAAAATCATATAATTTCATTAGTTAAATTTTATTCTGTTTTTAAGATATATTATACTATCTTATTTAAATCATTTGAAGATTATATTATACATTTATTTATATTATTTACTGTTACGATAAATCTAAATATAAAATTTTAAATATAAATAAATTTAAAAATTCCTTTTTTTTTTTTTTTTTTTTTTTTTTTTTTTTTTTTTTTTTTTTTTTTGGAAATTTCTTAATATTTATATTCCTTTTCCTGTCAATACTTTTTTTATTTTTATTTTTATTTTATTCAGTAGGAAAAAAAAAAAAATTTTTAGAAAAAAAATTAAAAATAATTATCTTTATATATATTAAAATTATTTACAATTTAATAGTCAATTATTAACAATATAATAAAATTATTTTATTAATATATATATCTAATTAATTTTAATATGTCATCACTTAAGATTTATATATTGTATAATATAATTAAATATATTTTATGACATTTATTAGATTTATGAGGAATAATAAAATTTTTTTTTATATATAAAATTTTTTATAAAAATATATATTATTATTAATGAAAAAATAAAATAAAAAAAAATAAAAAAAGTTTATATTAATTGTTAATTTATCATAAAGAATATTGTAAAGAAATTTATGATTAATCAAAAAAAAAAAAAAAAAAAAAAAAAAAAAAAATAAATAAATAAATAAATTAAATAAAAAATAAAAATAAAAATAAAAATAAAATATATTTAATGTATTTATTCCAAAATATTTGTGAGACAGGATTAAAAATTTTCTTTTAAAATTTTTATTTAAGATAATTTTATTTTTAATTACATGTTAAAATTTTATGCTGATTTAAAATTTTAAAGAAAATATAAAAAATAAAATTTAATTTAAAATATATGGTAAATGAATTATTCCTTTTTTTTTTTTTTTAAATTATATATTAAATAAATATCAAAAATATAATATATGAATTATATATTATATATTATATGTTTATTGTAATATGTTTAATTATTCATGTTGATTTGGTTATATCAAATCATTATTATTCATAATATATATATAATATATGGGCAAAATACTTTATATTATAATTTAATTATTCATATTAATTTAGTTATGTCAAATCATTATAATTCATAATATATATGTAATATATGGACAAAATTTTTTATATTATAATTTATTCATTCATGTTGATTTGGTTATGTCAAATCATTATTATTCATAACCTATAGTATCATATATAATTTATATATTAATTTATATGTTAATAAAAAATAATAAAAATAATTAAATTTAATATATATAAATTAATATTTATCATATTAAAAGTGGCTAAAGATAAATCAATAAAAAAAATATAACTAATAAAGATCGAATATTGTGAAAATTCTTTTTTTTTTTTTTTTGTTTTATTTTAAATCTTTTTGTAAAATATAACAAAAAATATATATATATCGATATATATATTTTCTTTATTATATGAAATTACTAATTAATAATAATTTATATATTATATAATAAATATATTTATACATTTCATTTTTGAAATAATAAAACTATTATAATCATGAATGGTGACATGAAATCTCATAAAAGTTTAATACGAAAATTCATAATAAATTACTAAGAAATAATAAAAATAAAATAAAATAATAACCAATAAAATTATTAAAAGAATATAGATTATTTATTATACAGAGATATTAAAAATTCATTAAACATATATCTGTAAAAAATATATAATATAAAATATAATAAAAAAAAATGTTTATATATATAGCTATTAATAAAAAAAAAAAAATTCATTTATAATTTTACTAATTCATTCTTTAATTATATATACATATATGATTTTATTTTTATTTTTACTTTCATTTTTATTGTTTTATATATATATATTCTTTTTTTTTTTTTTTAATATTTTTTTATAATAAATTTAATTTATTTTAATTTTATTTAGTTAATAATAATAATTTTAATTATCCCTATCAATACGAATTGTTAAAAATAAATAAATAAATAAATATAATAAAAAAAAGTATGGTATTTAAAAAAAAAAAAAAAAAAAATAATAATTAAATTATAATTGTAACAAATTTAATTTATAATGATTAATGTATATTTTTTATATAGGTTTGCTTTTCTTTCATTCTTTTAAAAAATATACTATATATGTTAAATTATATTCAAATATTTCATATACTATCTCTAATAGTAGCACGAGCTAGACAGAGTAACTTTTTTCGACCAAACACTAAAGTTACAACATGAACTTCTGATTCTAATTCATTATCAAACTCACTAATGGCTTGTTTTAAGCCTTCATTTTTGAAGTGCAACTAAAATTTCTTGATTGAAATGTTCATTGAATGTATCCATATTGAAACGAATAGTTCCCAAGAAAAGAATTGGATTCATGCTGGTTATATACAATGAAAATTGACTGAAAGTATTTGGCAAGAATAGGATAATACTACATAAAGTTAAAACACTAGCAAGGAATGGAGTAATTCTAAATACAATTGAAGTTTCAACTCTTAAATAAATTAGGCTTTATAGTATGATTTAATCCTTTTTTTTTTTTTTTTTTTTTTTCTAAAGCTTCCTTAATACATTAAGGAACCTGTTTTCTAATTTAGTATTGTTTTCTAATTTATTTTTTTTCTGATTGTTATAAAAGTATACTCTACAACCAAAGACTTTTAGATGAGATATATCAAGAGGCTTGTTGAAGAAAACTTCATCAGGAATAAGAGAGTTGTTACCTTGATGCGGATTTAGATTATAAAGACGACAAGTACATAAAATTGCTGAATCCAAAAAATTAATAGGAAGTTTAGCAGAAGATAAAAGAGTTTTGACGCAATTATCCAAAGTTTGATTAATGCGTTCTGCATGATCATTTTGTTGAGGACAATTTGGTAAAAAATGAATAAACTCAATACCATTATCTGAAAGATATTTGATGAGATTAGCAATATCATATTCCCTACCGTTATCAGTTTTAAGAGTAACGATATTATAGTTGGTAGTATTTTTCATTAATTTATGAAAATGAATAAATGCGTTGCAGACATCAGATTTATTTTTTAATAAATAAATCCAGCATTTTCTTGAGAAATCATCTAAGAATGTAACATAATAATTGAAACCATTGTATGACGTAATAAATTTTCCAACAACATCTGAATGTATTAGTTGAAATGGATGTGTTGATTTATTAATAGATGTGTAAAAAGGCTTTTTCTTCATTTTACTAATATGGTATTGAGGACAATCCTTTTTATTATGTAAGTTTATATGCCTTTAAAACAAAATCTTGAATATTTTTATTATTGTTGAAATGTCCTAGTCTTGCATGCCATAAATCATAATCAAAGTTTATTACATTTGTATTATTGACTAAATTATAATTATTTATACTTTGAGTATTTAAAGTGAATAGGAAGTCGTCATTTGCGTGAATTTTTGAAATTAATTTATTATTCTTATAAATTTGTAGACGATCTTTATTTTCGATATCGTCATAATCCATTATAAGAGTGTAATCTTTAACAACCAAATAATGTGTAGATAATAAATTATTTTTAATATTATCAGCATAATAAACATTTGATTGTTCTAAAAAATTGTTGACGAAGACTTCAATGATTTTTTCCAATTTTTTTAATTTTTTCGGATTTACCATTGGGATACGTAATTGATTTATTTTTTAATATTTTTAGTGTTTTTTTTTTTAATTTCTTAATTTCATTGGTTAAATTGATAAGACATCCTGAATCAATTATCCATTCTGTATTGGCATTTTCTTTTGTGGTTTGCGTAATACTATTTACCATAATATTACCAGAGAATCCAACATTGGTATTTTTTTTCTTCAGTATCAGTAGAATTTGATTCATTTTTAATATTATTGCTATGAAATTTCCTAGTCTTTCTTCCTTTTTGTTTTCTATTATCGTTTTTTCTAGGATTATTTTTATTTTTCCTTTTAGTATTAAAGAAACATGTGTCAGTGGTGTGTCCATCTTTATGACATATGTAGCAATAATTTTCTTTGTTCTTAATTTCATTATTTTTATTATTTGATTTTTCAGTATCAGTTTTACTGACAGCATTTACTTGGTTCTTATGAATTGGATTTTCTACTATTTTTTTTTTTTTTCATTTCTTTATATTTTTTAATAAATATTTCCATTTCATTTCAGTAATTGAATTTTTTTAATTCACCAAAAGTTTTAAATTGAATTAAGTTTATTGGGTGAATACCTATTTTGACAAGTTCATCAGCTGCAAACAAAATTTTAATTTCTTCATCTAACGTTGACTTGTCGAATTTATTAGCTTCCCTTTTATGAGAATCAAAAAGTGTATTTAAATTATCTAAGTATAATTTGCAGTCATTATTTTCTATCTTTAATGTTTTAATTTTTTTGTTCAATTTCATATAGCTTTGATGGACCTTACTGATCAAATCTACCTTTCAGTTCTTCAATCATTTCGAAAGCGGTTCGACAGTCAATATGAAATTTACTTGTTGGGTCATCTAAACTATTCTCAATAATAGTTTGAGTTTCGTTATCATCTTCATTTTGAGTTTCATCCATGTTCATAGGGTCTATTTTGACATTAATATATTGAACTAATTTTAACGCTGTTAAATGTCGTTTCATAGCTCTAAACCATCTTGGAAAGTTTTCAGTAGTGAGCCCAAAATTAGTGTAATTAAACACGGATTTTTTTGGTCATGTCAATGATTACAGTGTTAGTAGTGTGTTATTGTTTTACACTGTACTGACTTTAGGGGTAGAAGATGTACCTTTAATAGTAGTTTCATTTATTTCATCTTCAGTATTCTGTGATCCTTTATGATACTTTTTTTTAGATTTTACTCCCATCTTAAGAATTAAATGTTTTAACAATTTTTAATAAAATAATAATTTATTTTAAAATAAATAGATTTTAATATTTCCTTAAAGATTTATATATTCGAGTTGTCTCTTAGAGTCAAATGAGACTCTTAATCTGTTCAAGGTTATGAATTCAGAGAACACGAAAATATGGCACACCTGGTGATTTGTATATTTTTATTTATTTATTTATTTATTTATTTATTTATTTATTTATTTATTTATTTATTTATTTATTTATTTATTTATTTTTTATTTTTTATATAAAATACATATATTTTTATTATTATATAATCAACAATCCAATTAATAGTTTAATATTAATTAAACTATAAAATAACTATATACAAAATAAAGTTATAGCTAATTGAAGCTTTATGAGGCGTATTATATATGTTGTTCATAATGTTCCTATGACATAATACTTAACAATAATATTTTATAATGTTCATTAAATAACAAAAAAAAATTTTCAAAAACAAAAATTAAAATAAATTCAATCATAATTTATATTAATTTATTAATTCATATTATTCATATTATCTATTAATAATATTTATTTTAATATTTCACAGTTTCATTTTTATATAAAAATATTTATTTTATCAATAATTGTTAACCTTTTATTTAAATATCAGTTATTTATTTATTTATTTATTTATTTATTTATTTATTTATTTATTTATTTATTTATTTATTTATTTATTTATTTATTTTTTATTTTTTATATAAAATACATATATTTTTATTATTATATAATCAGCAATCCAATTAATAGTTTAATTTTAATTAAACTATAAAATAACTATATACAAAATAAAGTTATAGCTAATTGAAGCTTTATGAGGCGTATTATATATGTTGTTCATAATGTTCCTATGACATAATACTTAACAATAATATTTTATAATGTTCATTAAATAACAAAAAAAAATTTTCAAAAACAAAAATTAAAATAAATTCAATCATAATTTATATTAATTTATTAATTCATATTATTCATATTATCTATTAATAATATTTATTTTAATATATCACAGTTTCATTTTTATATAAAAATATTTATTTTATCAATAATTGTTAACCTTTTATTTAAATATCAGTTATTTATTTATTCATTTATTTATTTATTCATTTATTCATTAAATTACATTAATTTTTGCTCTTACATATAATAGATTCACATGAAAAATAAGAATGAAAAAAATAAAAGAAAAAGAAAAAGAAAAAGAAATAAAAAAAGATGATATATAATGATAATAACAATTATTAGTTATTAATATCATTAAATTTTCCTTTTTTTTTTTTTTTATTTTTAGATAAGTATTTAAAATATTAAAATAAATATGGTAAAAACTTTTTTTTTTTTTCTTAATTTTGTTTTTTTGTTTGCTTGTTTTATTTTATTTTTGATTTGTTTTGATTTGTTTTTGATTTGTTTTGATTTGCTTTTGTTTTTTATTAATTTATTTTATAAAATAAATTAAAAAAAAAAAAAAAAAAAAAAAATACTAATAATAATAATAATTTGCTTTTTTATAATATTACGAAAAAAAAAAAAATTTAAATTTTAAACTTTAAATTATATTATATTATATTATATTACAGAAATAAATAGTTATTTAAATGTATTATGTTATATATTATGTATAGATGGATTTGTAATCGTTGAAATTATACTTTATTTAATTTTTTATTTTGGTTTATTTGTTTGCTTTTTTTTTTTTGTTTTGTTTTGTTTTGTTTTGTTTTGTTTTTTTTTTTTGTTTTTTCGTTTTTTCATTTTTTACTTTTATATTTTGTTTACTTTGTTCATTTTGTTTATTTTGTTTACCTTGTTTACCTTTTTCACCTTGTTTATTTTTTTTTAATATATTTTTATTTTCTTTATTTAACGCTAATTGACGTAATAAAGCAGCATTCACCGGTCCAGTTTCATCAACTAATTTTGAAAATTCAGTTGATGTACATGGAACAAGTTCATCATTTTTATTAACTTCAAAAAGCAAATTCTTTGGGGTATCATATTCTAAAACTTCTCCCCTACTTAAAACTAAAATTTTATCATAATCAATAATGGTATTCAAACGATGAGCAATGGAAAGAACAGTAACATCATGAAATTTAGTTCTTAATGCCTCTTGAATAATAGCATCCGTTTCAATATCAACCGAAGCGGTGGCTTCATCCATAATTAAAATACGACTATTTCTAATTATAGCACGAGCAAGACATAGTAATTGTCGTTGACCAACACTAAAGTTTTCACCATTCCCATGAACTTCAGCTTCTAATTTACCCTCTAATTCATTAACTGTTTGTTCTAACCCAGCATTTTTAAGTGCCTCCCAAATTTCTTGATTCGTATGTTCATCGAACGGATCCATATTGAAACGAATAGTACCAGAAAAAAGAATTGGATCTTGAGGAATGATAGAAATATTCTTACGTAAATCACTTAATTTTAAATCAGTAATTGAAATATCATCAATCTTAATTGAAGAACCTTTTTCTGGTTCTACTAATCTGAAGAGAGTCATCACAATACTGGATTTACCAGCACCAGTACGACCAACAATGCCAACTTTTTCACTAGATTCGATATCCAAATTAATGTTATGTAAAACAAGTGGGAGGTGTGGAGCATATTTCATGGTTAAATTGTTGATTTTGATCTTACCCTGTTGTGGCCAATGCTTTGGAGCATCTAAACCCTTCTGTTCTTCCATTTCAATTTCATTGGCATAGTATAAAAGACGTTCGGCAGAATTCATATTAATTTCTACATTATTTAAGGAACGAATAACACCATTAAGACTTGAGGTCACTTGTAAAGCATAGGATAAACTTAATCCCAATAGCGATGGAGTAAGACGATCCTTTAGGAATACTCCAGCAATACCATCAAATAACACTAAGAATGAGCCTATACATTCTAATCTAACGCTCAACCATCTTTGAGCAGTGAATTGTAAAAAGGTTGGTCTATTGCTTTCATCCACTAATTCTTGATCATGCTTTATAAAACGTTCCTGTTCATTGTAAGCACGAATAGTCGACAGCCCTTGAAGTGTTTCAGTGAAATTAGCAAAAACTGGAGATCTTGTAAGAGATTCAATACGCTTAATTTCACGAGAAGTACTAATATAATAATTCTGAACAAAGAGGTAAAAAATTATGAGAGGAATAAGGGGAATACTAAAAATTGGAGCGGTATAAAGCATAAAACATAAAGTAGTTATGGTGGATGCCATATTATTAATAAAACCTTGAATAGCTGTAAAAAGTGTACCATCAAGCGAATCTTGATCCTTAGAGAATCTATTGATTACTCTACCGAGTGGAGTAGTATCAAAGAAAGAAATTGGAGCTCGAATGACACGACTAATAGCATCTCTGTGAATTTTCTTGGAAGCTCTAAAACCATTGAATGACATAAAAATTGAGTAAAAAATACTTAAAAAAACTTGCAAAACGTTCCAAATTACATATATAATAATGTAAGAATTAGTCTCCCATTTAAATCGATCCTCTGTCCAAAAGACTAACCACATATCATTTCCAAGCTTAGAAGCTTGCATAATTATAACAGCTATTACAATAAGAATGCCAATGGTTATACCACCAGCAGCTTTAAGATAATCTTTATAAACTTTTTTGTCAACAGAGCCAGTAGCTCTTTCTTCCTTAGTAATTAAAGATCTACCTTGTTTCTTTTCCTTTTTCCTTTTATCACTCAAAGACTCACTTATATCCATATTAATTTCATTTGATCCAATTTTAGTTTTACTGGACCTGTCATCATTACTACTACAAAGATTCTCATCACTATCACTTATACCACCGTAGGTACGCATTAGTCTAGAGAATTCACCATTTTTTTGCACTAATTCATTATATTTACCTTGTTCTTCAATACGCCCTCCCTTCATAACAATAATATAATCTACTCTTGGTAAGACATGAAGTTGGTGTGTCACAAGAATACGAGTTTTATCAGCTAAAGCACCGTGAATACAATTATCAAATAAAGTACGACTAACATGAGCATCAACCGCCGATAATGGATCATCCATAAGAATAATATCGCTGTTAAAATAGACTGCTCTAGCTAAATTAATTCTTTGCTTTTGACCACCAGATAAATTAATACCACGTTCACCAATTTCAGTCATATCACCATCTGGGAAAATTTCAAGATCGTGAGTAAGGGCACAGATATCAATAACTTTTTTATAATATTCTTCATGATACTCCTTTCCGAATAAAATATTATCTCTGACAGTGGCATTTTGAATCCAGGCTTGTTGAGAGCAGTAACTGAAACTACCACCATGTACAATTGTACCTTCTTCCCTCTTCATTTCTCCAATAATAGCATTAATTAAAGAAGACTTACCACTTCCAACTGCGCCAACAACCGCGGTCAATGAATTTTTCTTAATATGAATGTTAATATCATGTAACTTGAAAGACTCTAATGGTTCATCATCCTTAATATCTTCATCTTCATTACCTCTTTTCGTAATTATTTTATCAGTACCATCATCAATACCCTTTGGTGGATTATATATTAAAGTTTCAGAACTATTAATACTGTCTCCATCATCTTTATTTTCTTCACTTTCTGATATTTTATTTTTTGATTTTACATTTTTTGACTTCAAATTTGTTGATATTTTATTTTTTAATATTTTATCATTTATTAACGTTTTATCGTTTAACTTTTTATCTTTTAATTTTTTACCTTTTACATTTTTATTTTTTAACTTTTTATTTTTTAAACTTTTATAGTTTAAATTTTTATCTATTAAATTTTTATCTATTAAATTTTTATCTGTTAAATTTTTATCTGTTAAATTTTTATCTGTTAAATTTTTATCTGTTAAATTTTTATCTTTTAAATTTTTATCAGCTAAATTTTTATCTTTTAAAATTTTCTCACGATTCTGACCCTTCTTATTCTTTCTTTTCTCATCCTTTTCATTTTCTTTAACAATTTCCCAACTAAACTGACCATTCTTAATGGTAATAGCATACTCAGAATCTGGATCAACTTCTGGTAAATCACCAATTTCCTTAGCATTAATAAGATTGCTTAAACGTTTGACAGAAACATAGCTATCAGCAATTTGATTAACTGTGCTTGGAAAGTTAGTTATTGGACCACGAATCATATTGAAGAAGGCAAGTGATGAAAAAACCTTTGCAGCAGTTAATTTATTACCAGCAGCTGAATAGGCAATAAAGGTTGCAGCACTAGAAATAAATGGAATAGAACCAAAGATAGCATGAGTATTAGCACTAATAATAATACCCTTCTTATTACTATCAATTTCTTTTTGACGAAGAGTTTGTAAAATGTTAAGGAGACTCTCTTCCCAACCAAAGAATTTTATAACTCTCATACTACCAATAATTTCTTGAGTTTTCTTTACACGTTGATCTGTCAAAATAGAGGTTCGTACTCTACATTTTATTATATATTTCATGATAACAGCTTGAAATGGTACTACGAAAACGAAAATACCAAAACCAATTAAAGACCAATAACCTAAAGAATGAATTAAAAGTAAAACAATAGCTATTAATTGAATTGGAGCACACCAAAAATAATGAAGACTACCAGCAAGACGTTGTAATCGATCTGTATCCGAAGAAATAAGATTTATGATTTGACCATCACCAATAATTTGTCGAGACTTATTAGAAAGTTTTAAAGTTTTTCGGTATATGATACCGATAAGAGTAGCACGAACAGATAAGCCAACTTGACTAGAAAGATTAATATAATAATTAGCAGTTAAAGTGGAAAAAATTTGAAGTCCAAAAATGCAAAAGATATATATCCAACCCTTATAAGCTTCATGTTCAGTAGCTTCTTTATTAGATAAATAATTTAATAATAATTCTAAAAATACTGGTGATAGAGTATCACAAGTATCTGAAAATAGCATTAATAAACCTGATGAAGCCCACTTCAAACCAAAAATTTTTACAAAAGTTTTTAATAGACCTGCCTTACCTTTACCCTTCTCGGCCTCTGTTTTATTCCATTTATCATAAAAATTTTTTTCATTGTATTGTTCGGTAAGCTTAGGTGGTAATAAATATAAATCATTTTTTTCTAAAGGTCTATGATAGCCAACTTTAAATAGTGGATTTTCCCATGAATAGGTTATCTTTGATAATATATTTGCTTTTGTAATTGGAGAAGGTTTTGGTTTTTCCGGTATTGGATATTCTTTTTTACTCATGTTGTATTTAATTTTTAATTTTTTTTTTTTTTTTTTTTTTTAATACATATACATTTAATCTTTTATTTTTAAATTAGATAATATATAATACATAGATAAAAATAATCTTTTATTTTTAAATTAGATAATATATAATACATAGATAGAAATAATCTTTTATTATTAAATTGGATATTAAATTGAATATTATATAATAAATAGATAATATATTTATTTTAAAAATACATATATGATATAAATAATTTTTTATTTTTAAATTAGATTGTAAACAATAAACAGATAAAAATAATCTTTTATTTTTAAATTAGATATTTTTTAATAGATAAATAAAAATAATAAATAAAATTTAAATTTGAAATTATATATTATATAAAAAATAAATATATATATATATATATTTATATAATTATTTTTTTTTTTTTTTTTAAATTATTTTATTATTTTTTTTTTTTAAATTATTTTATTATTTTTTTTTTTTAAATTATTATATTATTTTCTTTTTTATTTTCTTTTTTTTTTTTTTTTTAATTTCTTCTTTTTTTTTTTTTTTTTTTTTTCTTACTAATATTTTTTATAATTCTTTTTTGATAAGGATGTACCTTTTTATTATCAAAATAAAATAATAATTTTTAAATTATAATAATAATAATAATAATTTATATAATTATCTTTATAAAGTTTATAATTCAAAATATAAATAGAATATATATAAAAATATCAATTTATTTAATAAAAAGATATTTATAACTAAAATTAAAATATTTTTTTATTTTATTATTTAACCATTCACATTTCTAATTATTGACTTTTCCCATGAACATTTTTCAATTTTGTTTATAAAAAAAAGAAAAAATTTTTTTTGGTGCTTTTATACTTTTTCTTTAATCGTTTATTATTATATATTATAAATCTTTATTAAATATATTAAATTATTATATGTATTAGTTGAATAATCCTAATTTTGACTTGTATTTTAATATAATAGGATACTTAATACAATTTGATGTGTTTGCATTGTTTAATATATTAATATTAATTAATAATATAATTGAACTACTTAATATAAATTTTAAAGATAATATATACTATTATATCCAAATCATTTATTGACTTAGTAAAATTGTATTTATATATATAGTTTATGATAATATATAACCAATTTTTTTATCCACTAATTTATTAAAAATATTTTCATTTTAAATTATAATTAATCTACTAATTATTATATTACAATATTATTAATATTATTAATATATTAATACATTTGAAATATAATGAAGTAATATTTTTTTTATACCTTATTATTCCTTAATTGAAAATATAAATTGAATTGATAAAGTTAAATAATAATAAAGTATTGAATTAAATAAATACTTTGATATTTATTTAAATATTATTTAATTGTTCATTTACTTATTCCATAAATAATAGTTTTATCTAATTCATATTATTGTTTTTAGTTAATTCATACAATTTAAAGTAAATAAAATTTTGGAATCATGAAAAAAAAAAAAAAAAAAAAAAAAAAAAGTATTCTCTTCCACACACAATAAAAAATAATTTATTTTTTATTATTAACAATGTTTTTAATAGTTTAACATTTTATTTTATATATAGAATAATGAATATTTAAAATAATATCTTTACAAAATTAAAATTTAATAATTTAACTGTTTCAATTAATCCTTTAAATATGACTATTAATGAACCCAACCTGTAATCAAGAACAACACCATTTTTAGAAAAATATATTAAAAATGTTTATAAATTATACTAATAATGATAATAATAATAATAATAATAAAATTAATAATAAAAAAACCATGATAAAAATGAAGGAATAATAATATAAAAAAAAATAGTTATGGAATAACAGCAATAACAATAAATATAAATAAATGAATAATAAATACATAAACAATAAAATAATAAAAAAAAAAAATTTTTTTTAAAGATGTCTATTTTAAATAATAATATTGCTTTACAATAATAATTTTATAGTTCAATTTATAGATGTCAATAATAATATATCATGATTTCTATCTATTAATTTTAACAACTTTTTTATTGTTACTGCTATTTTTATAATGAAAAAACTAATAATAATTAAATATTAAATAAATTTATTATATGGTATTTATTTATTTCTTTTAAAATATCTATTATTATAATCATTAATGACTACATCTTTTACATGAGGGTTTAAAAAAACCTTTCTTCTCCACATTCTCTTTTATTAAAATTTGGAATTACTGATATTATAATCAATTTTTTTTTTTTTTGTTTTTATTATTGTTTTTTTGATTTATAAAAAAGAGAAATATGTTTAGAAAAAAAAAAAAAAAAAAAAAAAAAAGATAATTATGAAGAAAAAGGCATTCAATTTTTTCATATTCTATAACTATTTTTTCCACAATAATCATATAATTTTGGATTGGACAATGATCCAAAATAACTAGTAAAATTTTTATCTATAGAAATATCACCATCACCAAATATGAAAACTTTACTTTTATTATAATGGAGTATAAGTTATTCATTTTTAGTTGGATATATAGTTTAATTTTAACAAAGAATAACTATATTAAATAAAAATGTAGTAGTCTCAGTTATGGCGGTGTTATCACAATTATTACATTCTTCAAAATGATATGAAGAATAACCCTTAATAAGATAATTTTTCTTCACTTCTAATCAAAACAGTTACATTGTTATTATTATAAATGCGATTTTCAGTAGTCCTAAAGTCACACCCATCTCTTGTTGATGTATATATAAGATTTAAATAAAGTAGAATTTTATTAGTAAAAGATTGAATTTGTTTTCGAATATATTCATATTGAAATGATCTAATGAAAATTGTTGAATTTAAATATGAAAAATTAAAAAAAGTAATTTTAATTTCTTATCTTTTCCTTTTGATTCAATTTAAAGTTCAAAAACGACTTTTGTTAATTCTTCAACTTTATTGGTTAGTTAAATTATTTGAAGTTCTTTATTTGCTTGCTTCTTTACCTAATATTTTTAATTTTGTTTCTACATTTTTTTTTTGTTTTTTGAGTTAAATTACCATTTAATCAGGAAAAATAAAGAACACTTTACCATATTTTAGATGTACTAACTTTTTTTTCATAAAGTTAATAAATATCAGTGCAATATATTCTAGTAAACTTAAAAAAAGACAAAAAAAAATTTTAAAATATTAATCTATTTCATATAATTCATTTAAAATAAATAAACTTTTATAAATATAATTTTTTTTTTTTTTATCAATAGTAATAATCATGATATTAACTTGTTATTCAATTAAAAGTGATTTTCCATTTAGAAATATTAAATTCTTTTACTTTTCTAATTTGATTTTCTATTTCTTCAATTTCCTTATTATTAACGTAATTATTATTATAATTGTTATTACTATTATTTCTATTACTATTATAATTGTTATTACAGTTGTTTCTATTATATTTGTTTTTATGATTATTGTAATTGAGATTGTGGTTATTTTTATATTTAAAATTAAATTAAAAAGTTTTTTAAGGTTAGAATTATAATATTTTAATTTATATTATAATTATTTGTGCAACAATAAGTTAATAAAAAAGCAATAATAATAATTTTTTTTTTTAAAAAATATCAACACTTAAAATATCAAATATATAAGATATAAGATTTTCATTATATGAAAATATAAAAAGTTTGAATTTTTAATAATTATTGTTATTTATATATTGAATAAATGAATTAATAATTTTTAATAAATATTAAAAATTATAATAAAATAATATAATACAATTATTAATTGTTAAAGAAAAAAAAATATAAAATAAATAAGCGTATAATATTATCAATTTATTAATAAATTGCTTAATATTATTGTCAAAATCATTAATAAGTAATAATAATAATAATAATAATAATAATAATAATAATAATAATAATAATAATAATAATAATAATAATAATAATAATAATAATAATAATAATAATAATAATAATAATAATAATAATAATAATAATAATAAAATAACTCATAAAAAATATTATGTTAAATTTGGTTTATTAATATGGTTTTATATTATAATAACATAATAAAATTTTTTCAAATAGGAAAATTAAAGTAATAATATGTAATAATAAATAATATAAATTTCCTAAAAATTATAAATTAAGTTCTCGAGACCTTAAAAAATTTTTACTTAATAATATAAAATATTAAAAAAATAGAATTATTGAATAAAAAAAAAAGTTTAAATATACAAAAAATTTTTGTTTATATATATTTTTCAGAACTACATAATAAAATTTTTGAAATATAAAAAAATTAAATTAGAATGGTATAATATTATAAGAAAGAATCTTGAAAAGAATCATCATTTTTATATAATAAATATTTTTAAAAAGGATATCAATACAATAATATTGTTTTTAATAATTTAAAAGTAATATAATTAATTCAAAAAAAAAAAAATGTTAAAAAATAAATCAAATTCAAAAGGTATATCAATATTATAATATTATTTTAATTATTATATATATCATATTATTCTCCTTTTTTTTTTATAAAAAAAAAAATTATTTTTTATAAAATATAAAATGACAAATTATAATAATAATAATAATAATAATATATAATACAATAAATTTAATTATTGCTATTTTTATTTCCTTTAATTTATATAAATATAAATGTTTCATAGTTGATAAAAATACTGATAATGATAAGCGGAAAAATAGTGCTGATACAGTAATTAAAGGTTCATATTTAAAGAAGCATTCCTATTCTAATAAGAATGTTGAATCTTTACCACCAATTAATAAAAATATTTCGGAAAATAAATCAAATCAAACCTATTATTTTTTAAAACTTTCTCGTACTTGGGATAAAGTATAAAAATATATTTATAAAACACAAATATATTTTAATTATAGAATAAAAGCAAATATTATGATTTGAAATTAATATATGAAGAATAATAGAATGAAGAGTATTAAAATTATATACATATATTATTATTATTATTATTATTATTATTATTATTATTTTTAATATCAATGATAATAATAAAAAAAAAAAGGGTAATAGAACCGTTAGAGAAAGAATATTGAAAGATTTCGTTGAAAATAATCAGAATAAAACTGGACCTCAACTAGAAAGAGAATTATATTATGGGGCAAGTTTATTTTTAACAAGATTAACAGCATGGCTAAGATTAACGTAAAATATTAATTTATTTTTTTTTATTATAATTTTTATTTTTATTTTTTTTATTTTTTTTTTTTTTTTTTTTTTTTTTTTTATTTGTTTCTATTATTATTTTAATTAATTTTTATAATATTATATATAGAGAATTAATGAAGAATTCAATTAAATTTAATGATAATAATAATAATAATAATAATAATAATAATTATAATAATAATAATAATAATAATAATTATAATAATAATAATAATAATAATAATAATAATTATAATAATAATAATAATAATAATAATAATAATTTATAATAATAATAATAATAATAATAATAATTATAATAATAATAATAATAATAATAATAATTATAATAATAATAATAATAATAATAATAATACATATATTTCTATATACATTATTTTTTGATATTACTAGTTATCTACTAGGTTCCGATATTTTATTATTACTTAAAGCAATTGATATTTTTATTTCAGCGACAAGTGGACGTCGATTTCTAACAGAATTTTTGGAGATTGGAGGTGTATTAACAATTCTTGAAATTTTATGTATTTCCCAAGTTAAAGAAGTAAGAAGTTCAGTTATATATATATATATTTTATTTATTTATTTATTTATTTGTTTTTGTTTATTTTATTATATATATATATATATATATATATATATTTTTTTTTTTTTTTTTTTTTTTTTTTGAATAGTTTTAATTAATTATAATAATAGAATTAATTTTTATATTTTTAATTGAGGTTTTTAATCACTTTTTAATAAATTTATAATAATTAATAATTAATATTTAAATGTATTAAAAAAAATTTTTTTTTATTCAATAACAGGAAGAAAAAGCAGAAGTACTAAAAATTCTTACTCATATTGCAGATTCTGGAAGACAATACAAGGAATTTATTTGCGAAAGTTATGGTAATTTTATATTAATATAAATATAATGATATATTAATTTATAATTTGTATCAATAATTAAAAATATAGATTATATATATAAACATAAATTTATATATGCAAATTTATATTTATATTTGTATTATATAAATAAGGGGTGAGAGCTGTCTCAGATTGTCTTGCTCGATCAAAATCAGAAGTTACCCAAGATTATGCTAAAAATTTATTATACCAATTAGGAGTGGTAAATTTTTAAAAAATAAAATAAAATATAATATATAAATATATATTAATTATATGAAAAGTAATTATTTATTAATAAATAATATATATTATTGTAAATTATTATTACTATTATTATTACTTATCATGAAATAGGGTAATCCAAAATACTTAATTCAAGTATATAAAGCGTTAATGTCAATATTAATTTCCCCATCAGTTTCTGTATCTTCTCAACAAATGAGTAGTCAAGCTTTAAGAATGCTTTTGGTAATAAATTGAAATTCTTTAATAAATGATTATACATCTATCTATCTATCTATATATATATATATATATAATAATAAATAATAATTTATAATATTATTTATATTAAATATAATATTTAATTAATTTTAACAGCCTTCTATTCCTGTTATTCATCCATCAATTGTTGAGGCTGTTTCATCTCTATTAAAGAGCAAATATATTCAAATGCAATATGAAGGTAAGTACAATAATTACTAATATTGAATTTCATTTTTTTTTAAATATATATATATATATATATATATTATGATTATTAATAACTATATATATATTATATAAATAATTAATAAAGGTTATGAAATTTTACTTGAATTGATAAAAAAACCAAACTTACAAGACATAATTATTAGACACTTGTGTGAAATATTAAAAGTTGTTACAGATGCATTTGATGATAATACCGGTATATATATATATATATATATTTTTTTTTTTTTTTTTTTTTTTATTTTGTTTGTTTGTTTGTTTATTTATTTATTTAAATATAATAAAAAGATATAATAATATTTAAATGTTATATAAATTCATTAAAATAAAATTTTAAAAATATAATTTAAATAATTATATTATTATTATTATTATTTTTCTTTAAATTTTTTACTATAACTATTATTAATAATATATAAAGATGATACAGAGATGAAATGGAAAGGAGAATCAGAAGATTCGAAATATAAGAAGAATTCTACCCCTTCTTTATTAAATACAAAAGAAAGTTCAGATACTACACTTCATATATTTATTCAACAATCTTATGCCTCAAAATTGTTAGGGTAAATATACAATATTATATGTTATAATAATATAATAATAATAGTAATATATATGTATAAATGAGACAACCTAAATTATATATAATATAATGATGATATTAATCAATTAAATTGATATTTATCATTATTTAATTTTGTTCACCAATAGTGTGTTAGCTGTTCAATCAAATATATTAGCAGAAAAAATAATAGTCAATCAAGCCATAAGTGGGTTATTATGTGTAATTGCAAATTTCTCTCACCCAGAAAGTCAAAAAAATGCTGCAGGAACTTTAATAGTATTCATATCATAAATAAATAAATTAATAAATAAATAATTAATTAATTATTATTATTATTATAGTATTTTATGAAAATGATATATTAAAAATATATTTCTATGGATTTATAGTATTTATTAGAAAAATTCCCAAAAGTTAAAGCAGAATTAAAGAATAAAATGGGAAAGAACTTTATAGATTTAATTGATGTAAATGGAAAAATTACTAATTATTAATTAAATATTAAATATTATTTATATCTAGAATGATTTTATAATATTTTTTTTAATTATAATTTTTTTTATTATAATTTTTTTTTTTTTTTTTTTATATATATAAAATAGCATCGACCAGATACTTTCTATAGAGAATTAAATAAGCAACAAATAATCTATTTGAAGAAAAATAAAATTTATATTGGTTTTGATGAAAATTCAATAAAGTAATTTTTATGAATTTATTAATGAATATAATTATTATATTAACAAAAGGATTACAAAAAAATAAAGTAAAAATAAAAATATTTTACTAACAAATATTCAAAATAAATAAAAAAAATTTTTAAAAATTTTAATCTATTAGGCAGAGAAGAAAATCATCTTTTGTTCAAAGTACCAAATTATTCTCAACGTAAATATTTATAATATAAAAATTAAAAATATAAAGTGTTATCAATTATTTAATTGAATGATTAAAATAATATTTATAAATCCTAATTATTGATTTTTAAAGTGAGAATAACGATAATACTAAAGTTGATGAACATCTTGAACAACTGTTACAAGATATTGAGAAGTACGTTATATAATTTTATATCATTCAGTATAAATGATAATATTTAAATATTGAATAAATTATATAAATATATTATTATTATTATTATTATTATTGTTGTTGTTGTTGTTGTTGTTATTTTTATAATTTATTTATTTATTACTATTATTTATTATCATCATTATTATTAATTTATAAATTATTAATGAAATAATTAATAATTTTATTAATTTATATTTTATTTATCAATGTGTAAATTATTAATGAAATAATTTATAATTATATTAATTTATATTTTATTTATCAATGTGTAAAATATTAATGAAATAATTAATAATTATATTAATTTATATTATAATTAAAAAATAATAGTAATGAGTATAGAGAAGATGAAGAACAAGAAATACCTTATGATGAAAGTGAAAGTATTGAAAATGAAAGTAATGAAAATAATGAAAATAATGAAAACAATGAAAACAAAGGTAATAAAGCTAATAATTTGGAAAATGAAAGTGAAAGTGAATTTACTGAACCAAGTTATAATGAAGAAGAAGAGATAAATGAAGATGACGTAGATGTTATGGTAAAAAAAAAAATTCTTTTTATAAAAATATTTTTAGTTATTAATAGATTATATATTCATTATGATAAATAATATTATAATTACAATTAATGATATAAAGAAAAATTGAAAATGTTAACATTTCAATATTTATATAACTATTTTACTATTATTTATATAAATTATATTTACATTAACTGTATTGTATATTAAAAATAATAGAAGAAAAAAGATATTGTCAATAATAATATATATATTCCACCTGAACAAGTTCAAATACACTCTATACTTTCTGTTCGTATTTATAATATAAAAATATTAAAAATATTAAAATAATAATGATAATATTAATATAATCAATAATGATAATACTAAAAAAAAAAATATTAAAGAATATTATTATTAATCCAAAGATTAATCCAAAGATTACTTAAATAAATTTATTATTATATATTTTATATAGAGTGGAAAAATTCTCGATTACTCAAAAGAAAAACCATATGAAAAATTCGAATATAACTTCACTGAATTTAAGTAAAATCAAAAATCAAAAAAAAAAAAAAAATAAACATAAAAATTAAAAAATAAAATTAAATATATATACATTAAGTAATGAAACTATCTATTTTATAGTTTTATAGTTTTATTGATTTTTTTTTTTTTTTTTTTTTTTTTTTGAATATAAATATCATATTTATGAATAATAGGAAACAAAATAATGATAAAATTAATAATCGTCTTAAAGAATTAACAGTAGATATTTTAACAGATGAACAGGAAAAATCTACGAAATATCAGGAAGCATTTAATATGAATTTCCAGAAAACAAAACAAAAAGGTAAAAAAAAAAAAAAAATAATTTTAATTTAACATTCTTAGTAAAAAAAAATTAATAAATCTTATTATAATGTATAAATTATGACTTTACATAAATAAAAAATAATAAATTAACTGGTACTGATAAAAAAAATTTTTTTTTAATTCTTTACATAAATAGAAGCAGAATTAATTGAAAAAATTGTGGGTGAAAACTTTACTGAAGTCAATGCTAAACCAGCAAAATGAAAAAATTAATAAGTTTAAAAATGGGAAATTTTTTTTTTTAATAGAAAAAAAAATAAATATTAAATATAATTAACAAGACTTTATTAATATGAATACTACTTATAAATTTGTCGTTTTACTATTTTATATATTATAAAAGTATCTATAAATATTACTAATGTTTTGTAACCATTGCATATTTTATTTATTTATTTATAATTATTATTATTATTTTTTTCTTTAAAAACATATTATATTATAACAAAATCTCCTTTTTTTTTTTTTAATACATTAAGTTGGAATTATATATTAAATTTAATTTTTTAATTATAAATTTACTAATTTAAGTAAAAGCTATAACTAAAAAAAAAACGTTTTTTTTTTTATTAATCATAAATCATTTATTATTTAAATAGTAAAATATAATAATTACTTATTAATAAATATATATTGAATTATATAATAATTCAATATAATAAAATATATTAATAATAATTGAGAATACAATTACAACTATAAATATATATGTAAATATGTAAATAATTAATATATGGAAAATATATTTTTATTATATTAAATTAGAATATATATATAAAGAAAATATATGAACAATATATAAACAATGTTATAATAAAATTATAATCAAAAATTTAAAGTATATATATTAAATATATTAAATATTCGAAACAAATTTTTTTCTGTATTTTGTATAAGTTTTTTTTAACTAATAGTTATAAAAAAGCTGTGTTATTCTGATTTAATAAATTTTTTTATTCTTTATTTTTATATAATATATAATGTTTAAATTATAAAAAATAAAAATATAAAAATTTATTTTATATTTTATCAATAAATGATTCTAGTTTTTCTTTTCTTAATTAATGTTTTTAATAATCTTTTTTTTTTTTTTAAGAAAAAAAAATCAAATCGTTTTGTTTTGAAATGATGTAAATATTTTGAAAAAAAATTTTTTTTTAATTAAAATCTTAAACTTTATAATTTATAATGTTTTACATATATTACAATATATTTTTATATATTAAATTTATTTATCTAAATTGTCTATATATATATATAAGAGTTTATCTAAATAAAGAATTTTTTATATTAAATATTTGAATAGATATTATAGAATTATAGAAATATTATCAAAATAAATACTGAAAAGAAAAAAAATAATATATAATATATAATAATAATAATAAAATAAATACTATATAGATTTAAATAAAAAAAATTGTCAATTATTTAAAGTAATAGAAAAAGAAAAGTTTTTTTTTTTTTTTTTAATATATTAAATAAAAAAAAAAAAAGATAGACTTCTATATAATAATAAAAAATAATAAAAAATATATAATATATTTTTTTCAATAAAAAAAAAAAAAAAAAAAAGAGAAAAAAGAGGAGGAAATTAAAATTATTTTTATATTAATATTTTATAGTGTTATATTAAAGTTTAAAGATTGGTAATTTTTAATCCAGACAAGATAAGTTAAAATATATTTGTATTCATTAAAAGTATATACACTTCAATATATTAATATAAATTGTTTTGAGAAACTTTATTTTGAATATGAGGAGAACTGTTAATTGTTATTAAAGATTTAAAGATCTGAATATTGAAAAAACTTTATTTTTTTATTTTTTTATTTTTTTTTTTTTTTTAATTTTTAATTTTAATTTTATTTATATTTATATTTTTATTTTATCCAAATAATCCAAATACTAAAATTAAAAATAAAAAAAAAAAAAAAATAATACAAAAAAAAAAAAAAACTAATAGAATTATATATAATAATATAATAACAATAATAATAATAATTTTTTTAAATACTGATTTATTATAGTATTATTAAATCATTAAATAATGATATTAATAATTCATATATATATTTATTATCTAATGTTTTTAACTATTTTATAATATATAAAACTCAGAATATTATTATTTATATTTAGCCATGGTCATCTGGAGTAGAATAAAAATTTTAAATTTTCTATAATTATATAAATTGATCTATATATAATTTAATCGATGTTTTAATTAATATTAAAACTTTGTATATTATAATAAAAGAAAAGCATTTCTTAGTTATTAAAATAGAACTGATGACCGTTTTGATTATATTCTTTTTGAATAATAAAATAATAATTTATTATATTTATAATATTTATTTATATTTTATCCCTATAAGAAAAGGGTTGTTTTATTTTTACACTTTATATTAAATAGGGTATTAAAATGTAACTCTTACTTTTAACGATAATAAAATTACATATTTCACATAGATAAAACTAATTCCATAGAACAATTCAAATTATTAAACCATATTATTATTATATAATAATGATAAAATTAATTATAATTTCATAATTATATAATTAAAATAAAATAATTATATATATATATATATATTTTTTTTTTTGTAATAAAATAAAATAAATAAATAATAATTATTTATTTATTTTTACTATTACTTTTATACCATTTTCATTAATTATTCTTTATAAATTTTTTATTTTTTAAATTATCATCCTAAATAACTAATATATAAATTATTCTATATTTAATTTTTTATATTTTATATTTTTTTTTATTTTATTTTTTATTTAATTTTTTATAAAAATTTAAATTTTATATATATATTATTATATTATTATTTTATAATCCATATATTAAAATAGTTTTAATTTTAATAAAATTTTATTGGACGGAATACACATATAGAATTTATATATAATATATGATGGATCGTATTGATGAGATATTGGTAATATAAACCAATCATAAATAATAAATCAATAAGCTCTAGAAAAATAAAATTTAATGTAAATAATATTATATTTATATATAAACCACCAATCCTTTTATTTTTATTTAATTCAATAATATATAATACATCAATTGATAATATATTATTATTAAATTGTAAATAAAAAAATTATTAAAATATATAAAAGAAATTTTTTCTTCTCTTTTTTTTTTTTCTTCACAAAACTTTAAAATAATATTTTTATTATTAAATTTTAAAATATAAAATGGGTATTCTCGATATTGTTCCACCAGGTGTTGTTACTGGCGATAACCTTAGAAAACTTTTCAAGTACGCTAAGGAACACAAATTCGCTATTCCAGCTGTTAACTGTACTTCTTCTTCTACTGTTAACGCTGTTTTAGAAGCTGCTCGTGATATTAAGGCTCCAATCATCATTCAATTCTCCAATGGTGGTTCTGCTTTCTACGCTGGTAAGGGTATCTCCAACAAGAACCAAGAAGCTTCTATTCTTGGTGCCGTTGCTGGTGCTCTCCACGTTCGTCAAGTCGCTAAGGCTTACGGTATTCCAGTTGTTCTTCACTCTGATCACTGTGCCAAGAAGCTTCTTCCATGGTTCGATGGTATGCTTAAGGCTGATGAAGAATACTTCGCTGTTCACGGTAAATACAAAATGAATGCATATTAATATATTATTACTATATATATAATGTATTTGTTATAAAGAAAAAATTATGGTTATAATTTAAATTTTAAGAATAAATAAGTGAAAAGTGAAAATAATTATTAATATACGATAATACTTTAAATGGGCGATATATATGTGAACATTTTCATTTTAAAAAAATGAAAATGTTAAAATAAAATAAGGAAAAATCATATTGATAATACATAAATGGATTTATGAAAGAAAATTAAGATTTAAAAATAAAGGAAGATTTATTAAAATATTTAATAAATGTACGAAAAATGTATTAATAAAACATTTATATTTAATATTTAATTATTGGTAAATAGGTGAACCACTTTTCTCTTCCCACATGTTAGATCTTTCTGAACAACCAAAGGAAGAAAACATTAGCATTTGCTGTGGTTACCTTAAGCGTATGGCTAAGATGAACCAACTTTTAGAAATGGAAATCGGTATTACTGGTGGTGAAGAAGATGGTGTTGATAACTCTCACGCTGAAAAGAGCAGTCTTTACACTCAACCAGAAGATATCTGGGATGTCTACAAGGCTTTCTCTGAAATTACTGATATGTTCACCATTGCTGCTGCTTTCGGTAATGTTCACGGTGTTTACAAGCCAGGTAACGTTGTTCTTGCTCCAGAAATTCTTGGTAAGCATCAAGAATACGTTCGCAAGCAACTTGGTTGTGCTGAAGAAAAGCCAGTTAACTTTGTCTTCCACGGTGGTTCCGGTTCCACTGTTCAAGAAATCAAGACCGCTCTTTCCAACGGTGTTGTTAAGATGAACATTGATACCGATACTCAATGGGCTTACTGGATTGGTCTTCGTGACTTCTACGAAGCCAAGAAGGGATACCTCCAAGGTCAAATTGGTAATCCAGAAGGTGAAGACAAGCCAAACAAGAAGTACTACGATCCACGTACTTGGATTCGTGAATCTGAAAAGACTATGATCAAGCGTGTCCAAGAAGCTTGCCAATACCTTGACAATGTCAACACTTTATAAAGTACACCTGATACCTTAAAAGCACGCCTGTAGATAATTTAGTATTAAGCAATGTGTAATATTAAATTATTTAAAATATATGTAAGAAAACCTATCTATTTTAGAATTTTTAATATTAGAATTCTAATATTATAAAATACAAAATACAAAAGTTAAAGAAACAAACGAAAAGGAAAAAAAATGAAAATATTTATAAAAAATTAGAAGAAAAATATAAAAAAGAAAAAGTGGAAATATTAAAAATATTTCTATTTAATATTGAAAACTAAAAAAAAAAAGAGAAGAAATATTAAAATTATAAATAAAAACCAAAAAATTTATTAAAAAAATATAAAATAAGTATGTGTCTTTTTTTTTTTTTTTTTTTATTTTTTTGAGTGTACTTTATAATATTGAGTGTATTTGAAGGATAATATATAAATAATGTTATAAAATGTTTAAAGTAAATTTAAATTATAGAAAAAATTTATAAATTATTATAGTTTAATATATATTTATATCTAAAAAAAGATATCTTAAAATCTGGAGGTGAGGTTCCTTGTCGTCAATGCTGAAGAAGCAGTAAGACAGGCCAACAAGCTATTAATTACGTATCTTAAAATACTAATATTAGTGATAGTGAAAATTATAATCCTAAAACCCCTGGTATGAGAGGACTCTTTATTGGTGTTCATTCTTCGTGCTCTTTCTTCCAAGAACCGTTTTTATACAAATATATCATTTCAGTTATTCCCCGAGCAGGGGTGTACTCGATTTATGTATTTAAATCGCCTGCAAGGGGAATTAACTTTACTCTTATAAAGTAGATCCACAGTACTGGTGCAAAATAGTAGTAAAGTTATATTTTGTGTTAATTAATAACATTATGCGCAATGGTAATGTTATTGGTAAAATTTTTCTGGTGAACACTCACTGCGGAATATAATGGTGCATTTTTGGAACATTGTTAAATAAGTTACACCCAAGAATTAGTAATACATTTTCATTGTATTTCTATTTTCATGTAGTATTACTATTCTCATGTAAGAATCTATTGTATTCAATTGTATTTCAACTTTATATTTCATGTATCACGTTGTAAGAGATTGATTCACTCTAAATCTTGTAGTAATTTATTTAACTCTTTACTAATTTTGTGCCATTTTATTTCATCCATTCAATCTTAGTCATTAAATACTTTATGATATTCAATTTAAATAATATACTGAAAAAAGTGCTAAATCAAATTATTTTTCAATCATTCAACAAACTACTAATTATCGAAATTATTTACTCCAAAAAGATATAAAATTATTACAATTCTCATTATACTCAAGACTTTATAATAAAAATTGACTTTTTTTTATTTTTTTTTTTTTTTTTAGTTATTAATTTTTAGTTTTTTATTACTATTATGGAAATCCAATTTATAAGAAATAAGAATTTCATTCTAAGAGGTTCAAGGTGCCACGGTATACCAATGGAGAATACGAAACTACTCTTTATCCGCGGACTTCGATCTTGGCCAGAAATCAAAATGAGAAGACATTTAAAGAAAACTCTGAATGAATTAAATGATAAGGTTTTATCAGTTAAACGTATTGCTAATTTTAATGATGCATTCTTTAAAATTAAAATAGTAGGTAATGAAGAAGAATTAACATCTATTACTGATTGTATTGTTAATAGTTTCAAACGTGCTTCAATTAACGTTATTAATTGTAGCAAAAGGAATCATAAATACAGTTTTTCTTCACTCAAAAGGAAACATTTTGCCTTATCAGAAAAAGTGAATTCATCTTATAATATCAACTTATTCACTACTTCAAATTCAAATGCAGATTCAAGTCAAAATTCAAATTCAAGTTCAAATACAGATTCATGTTCAAGTTCAAGTACAAGCTCAAGCTCAAGTTCAAGTTCAAGTACAAGTTTAAGTACAAGTTCAAGTACAGGTTCAAGTTCAAGTTCAAGTCCAAGTTCAAGTACAATTTCAAGTTCAAGTTCAAGTACAAGTTCAAGTACAAGTTCAAGTTCAAGTTCAAGTTCAAGTACAAGTTCAAGTACAAGTTCAAGTTCAATTTCAAATTTATGTTTAAATTCAGTTTCAAGCTCAGATTCAAATTCAAATTTCAGTTCAATCAATTATAATAATTCCAATAATATTTATAACACTCATATTAATAATAATACAGTTAAAGAATTTTCTCTATGTGTCAGTTGGAATACTAATGGATGGAACTTTGATAAAAAAGACAGTGTTGAATTCTTTATTTCAATGTACAAACCACTTTTCTTATGCTTTCAGGAAACAGGAAATGGTTCAGGTTCTAGCAGTAAATATCCATGTCGAGTATCATTAAAAAACTACAAACATTTCTTCAAAAAAGCTAATAATGAAATTCCCGGTAAAAGAGGTCTTTATATTGGGTTTCATAATTCTTGTCAAGCCTCTCTTGAAAACAACACTTATGAGTATATTATTTCCTTGTATACTTATAATTTTTGGAATTTCACTAAATGTTCTATTGGTAATGTGTACGTACCTCATAGTGGCCATAGCCTTCATGCTAGAGCTGCTAGAATTGAAATATTGTCTTGGTTAAATAGTCACTCTTCTCATCCTTCAATGTTGGTTGGTGATTTTAATTTACCTACTGAGAAATTAAGTAATTTGCTCTCTAAATTTAGTAATTGGAAAATTCTTCCCTTATGGGGCTCCCCAATTTCATGGAGTAGAGGTAATAGAGAATCTGATATAGATCATGCGATTGTCAATGATCATATGTTAGATTTACTTTCATATGGTACTTTTATTGACTTTCCCCCCATTTCGGATCATAAACCTTTATTAATAAAAGGTAAATGTTTTTCATCAGTTAATTCAGATAATTCTTTCTCTCTGCCTAAAAAGACAGTTAAATGGGATAGATTAAAATGTATAAATGAAAAAGAATCAATTTTTGACAACAACTATTTTAGTGTATTAGAGGAAGTGATTCCAGATCCTAATATTAGTATTGATGATATTTCAAAGAAATTTATTTCAACTTCATTCAATATTGCTAAGGAACTTAATATCACGTCAATTTCAGAAGTTCGAAAATCTTTTTTTCATATGTCGCAGAAAATATTTAATTTGCAAAAACTCAAAATGAAATTATATAAATCCATTAAAAGAAGAGGTTCTTATCATAATTTAGATGAATTTGAAGAATTAATTGATAAATATAATAGAATGTGCAAAATTATTCATCATATGTGTAATATTTATAGGAAAACTGAATACCAACATTGGATTAATACAGGATGTGAATATATGAAATCTCATAACCCTAAAAAAGCTTGGAAATGGCTTAAAACAACAGCAAAAGTAGATAAATTTAAAAATATGTCAAATTCTCCAGTAAAGGACAAAAATGGTAAACTAGCTACTTCTACTAAAGAACAGTTAGAAGTATGGCACAATCACTATAAAAAACTTGCTTCAAGCCATTCTGATATCAATAGTGCATTAATCGAATGGTATAATAAATTTTCCAATGGAACAATTAGGTATACGAGACACAATGAATGGGATATAAATCAAGACATCAGTATAGAAGAAATTAGAGAAGCAATTTTGGCTACTCCAAATTTTAAAGCTTCAGGCCCGGATGGAATTCCTATTGAATTTTATAAAGCTTTAATTCCTCCGGATGACGAAAATTCAGTAAATAATTCTTCTTCTGGTTTAAATTGTTTACAGAAGATATACTCAAGAATTTGGAATGGAGAATTTCCTAGCTCATGGAATGAAGCAAGTATTATATCTATTCCTAAAAAAGGAGATGATCTATCTGATTGTGACAATTATCGAGGTATCTCTCTGATTAACAATGGTATTAAACTCATTTCGAAAATAGTCTCCAAAAGAATTTCAGAATATGGACTTAAAAATAATTTTATTAGGCCAGAGCAATTTGGATTTCGTACTAAAGAAGAATGTGTTAGTTTATTTATTTCAATTCGAGAAATTTGTCAAAGGCGTAAAAATGATAATAAAGAAACTTACCTAGCTTTTCTAGATTTAAAAAAGGCATATGATTCTGTTCCAATAGGTAATATTTTATATAAATTAGATGCTTTAGGTATTAGAGGTAAATGTTATCAATTTATAAAAAATCTATATTTGACATCCAAAGCTAGTGTTAAAATTGATGATCAATATTCGGAATCTTTTAATATTATGAAAGGAGTTAGACAAGGTTGTCCACTATCACCAATTCTTTTCAATCTTTTTATTAATGACATTTTTAATGATGTTTCAGAACTTGGAATTCCTTTAGGCGAATCTAGATGTTGTGGTGGACTCTTTGCAGATGATATTGTTCTATGCGCACCGTCAAGAACTAAGTTGAAAAAAATGCTTAAGAAGGTAAATGAATGGGCTAAATTTAATATGATGAATTTTGGAATTAATAAGTGTGCAACGATGGTGATTCGACCAGACACACCTCTTTTTCAAAATAAAAGAGATCCTACTTTTTATCTTGCTGGTCAACCAATTCCAATAACTAAATGTTATACCTATTTAGGTATACCATTTGATAAAAGCTTATCGTTGAAACCTATTATTAAATTACTTAACTCTAAAGTAACTAAAGCTCTCTTTTCTGTTAGTAAATTTCTTTCAAATTCCAAAATTCCTATTCCATTTAAGAAGATTATAATTAACTCTTATGTACTTAGTAAAGTCTCTTACTTTGCACCTTTACTTGGTTCGAATAAAACGAGAACAAATAATACTCAGAAATTAATTAATAAAGGATTAAGATGGATTGCAGGTATACAAAAAGCCAAATCATTTATTAATGTATATTCTATTTCAAAAGATTTACATATTCCTCCATTGTCAGCTAAGTGTGCTTTGTCTCAGGTCAAATGTTTTGATAAATGGAAAAATTCAAATTGTATTATTTCCTATTTAGTTAATAATATTCCAAAATCTAGAAAATATACATGGACAAAAGAAAGTAGAACTCTTAAACGTAAACTAGAGAAAAGAGGTAATAACGATAATAAAATCAAGGATTTTTATTGGAAAAGAGATATGAAAATCAATTCTATTAAAGCTGAATTTTATGACAAAAACAAATTCGAAGAAACATCAAAATTTATAAAACTTTGTTATGACTATCCTGATCTTTCATATGGTTTCTATTGGCTATTGAGAGCACGAAGCGGATATAGATTAGATGCTAGAATTGCTAAAGCTGCAAAAATAGTGGACCAAATGTGTCCTAATTTTTGTCCCTGTTGTAAAAGTAATAAACAATGGATAAGTCATTGGTTAATTGATTGTCCCTTTTTCAATCATACTCGTAGTAAAGTTAATGATAAAATTTTATTTTTATATAATGCTTTTTACCGTGGCAACCTAACAAATGATATTGTTAATAGTAATAATGATAATAGTAATAGTAATAATAGTAATAGTTATAATAGTAATAATAATATTAGTAATAGTATTTTTAGTAATGTTAGTAATAGTATTGAAAATAATGTGTATATTGATTCTAGTGTGTGTGAAAAAGTGTTTAATTTCCTTCTTGGAGGTCGAAGTATTAATTACAGTACAAGGGAATGGAAGGATCTATTTAAGTGCCAGATGAAATCAGGTGCTTATTCTGATACTCCGTTCTTAGTGGTTACTGCGGCACTTCTCCAATCGATTATACCTATTGCTATTGGCCAGCAATGGTCTTTGTTCAATAGGTTCAAATCGAATCGAACTACTACTACCAAGAGCGTCAATGCTGAAGAAACAGTAAGACAGGCCAGCAGGGCTAGCGCAACCAATGAAGATCATAATTTTGTATCTTAAAATTATGATTAACATTGCGAAGTCAAAGTTAATTATTATACTTCAGTATAATAATGCCCTTGTGAAGTCTTACAAATATTAATTAAATGAAACTAGAATATATTATACCATTATTTTATTTTTATTTTGTGTTTTATTTTTTGTTTATTTTTTTATCTTTTTTTTTTTTATTATTTTATTACATGTATTTTATCAAATATTTAATTAATAAAGATGAAACAAGTTTGCTGCCGTTAAAAAAAAAAAAAAAAAAAAAAAAAAAAAAAAAAAATCATTTCAGTTAATATTACTTCTTTTTGGAATCAAAAATGTACTATTGGTAATATCTACTTCCCTCAAAGCAAATGGAAGGAAGCAAGACTAGTTGCTTTTGATGAACTCTCTCAATGGTTACGTTTTCACAATAGAAAAAATGTTCCGGCTGTCCTAGTTGGTGACTTTAACATGTCATTAAAGAAGATCAAAACATACATTTCAAATAATTTTCCTAATTGGTATATTGCTCCTTTATATGGTAATCAATTTACATATGCTAAAGGTACTAGATCATCTTGCATTGATCATGTCATCTATAATGAGGCTTTGGCATCCCATATTAATAAAACCTCGGTTTGTACTTCGTTTTATGGTATTTCTGATCATAAACCTATTTTACTTTCTTGCAACAAAGTTCTCTCCGATGGTTTTATAAGGCCTACTAAAGTTTCTAAATGGTCAACTCATATTTGTAAAACAAAAAATTCAGATATTTTATCACATAATTATTTTTCAATCCTAGAAAATGACCTTGATTCTCATTACAATTCGCTTACGGCTGATGAAATGGTAGAAAAATTTATCAATACAGCAAATAATATCGGGAAAGATATTAAGGCTTTTATTCCAACAAATTTAAAGGGCTCTGCTTTTCATTGTCCTTATTACATTAAAAAACTATCACATGAAAAACATATTGCATTTCGGAATATTAAGCCTTACTTTAATTGTGAAAATGTTAATAATTACCTTGAACAATTTAATAAATATGAAAAACTTTGCAAATTAATCAAGAAAACTAAGAGTAAATTTCGTTCTGCTAGATTTAAGGCTAATATAGTAAAAATAGGTAATTATTTTTTGAATAAAGATTTCAAAAATGGTTGGAGATGTTTAAAGAAAATGGCTAAACCATCATATTCATCTACCTCCCTTACTTGCATTAAATCTAAGTTTGGTCAAGATATTATCTCTCCTTCAAAGCAATTAGATAGATGGGCTGAATATTATAAAGATCTTGCTTCGGATCCCTCAGGTCACAGCCTTAATCGTAATTACTGGAATCATGCTTTAAGGAATATTAGTCTTAGATCCACTACCTGGAATATAAATGGTCCTATTACGATTGAAGATATTAAAAAAACTATTTCATCGATGAAAAATAACAAAGCACCCGGCCCCGATGGTATTCCGATTGAATTCTACAAAGCTCTTTTTTGTAACGAAGAATTACTAGAATCACATCCTGCTGCTGGAAAGTGTCTAAAATTGATATTTAATAAAATATGGAATGGGTCATTTCCTAAAAAATGGAACTCAGCTTCTATTGTATCAATTCCTAAGAAGGGTGACCTATCAGATTGTAGTAATTATCGAGGTATTTCTCTCATTAACGTTGGACTAAAAATCATTTCAAAAATTATAACAGATAGAATATCTACTTACGCACTCTCACACAATTTCATTAGACCTGAACAATTTGGATTTCGCAACCGCGAAGAATGCATTAGTTTATTCATTTCCGTTAGAGAAATTTGTCAAAGAAGAAAATTCCAAGGAAAATTCACATATTTAGCTTTTTTAGATCTTAAAAAAGCTTATGATTCAGTTCCTATTTTTAACATTCTTACTAAATTATATCACTATGGAGTACGCGGTAAATGTTTTGATTTTCTTTGTAATTTATATACTTCATCTAAAGCACGTGCTCGATTTGCTTCAATGTTATCAAATGAATTTCCTATTAAAAGAGGTGTTCGTCAAGGTTGTCCTTTATCTCCAATCTTATTCAATTTATTCATCAATGATATACTAAATGACTGTGAAAAGTATGGTGTTAATGTTGGAAGAAAAAAGTGTTGTGGTGGACTCTTTGCTGATGATGTTGTTCTCATTGCTCCAAGTGCTAAAAATTTAGAAAAATTATTAAAAAAGGTACATAAATGGGCTAATTTAAATGAAATGACTTTTGGTATTGAAAAGTGTGCAACTATGGTTATAAAACCAATGAACTTCCAACCTCCTCCAAACTATAGTGATCCAACCTTCTATTTAGGAAAGAATGATATTCCTAAAGTTTCTAGTTATGTCTATCTTGGTATTCCTTTTTCAGATGATCTCCTACTAGAACACATTATATCTCACATGCATTTTAAAGTTAGAAAATCCCTTCTTTCATTTACACGTTTCTTTTCAAATAAACTTATTCCTATTGTATACAAGAAAAAAGTTCTTCAATCCTTTGTTATTAGTAAAGTAATTTATTATTCTCCTTTACTTGGTTCAAACAAATCTAGAACGGCTAGAATTCAAACATTAATTAATACTGGTCTATTTTGGTGTATCGGTTCCTTCTCTAAAAATGGTAAAACAAATACAGAAAACAATGACTATATTAGACATAATTCAACAATGAGTACTTATGCTTTATCTCGAGATCTAAGCATCCCTCCTATTGCTGGTATCTGCGCAGCCTTACAGATTAAATCATTTGCAAAATGGAGTAAATCAAACTGTATCATAAAGGATCTTATTAAATCTATTCCCAAAATGCCTTATTATTCCTGGACTAAAGAATCTAGAACACTATATAAAAAAATCAAAAAATATAAATGTGTAAAATATGACGATATTATAGAACGTTACTGGAAATCAGTTTCCAGATTTCAAGGTATTAAAGGTCAAAACTACGATAGTAACAAGTTCTCAAACAATAAAGCTATAATAATGCTTAGCTTAAAATATCCCCAATTCAACTTAGGATTTTCGTGGATTATACGTTTACGCTGTGGTTATAAATACAATACTACTATTGCTATTAGAATGGGTAGAGTTTCAGAAGATTGTCCAAAGTCTTGCCCATGTTGTGGTGAAGGTAATCAATCTTTTGAACATTGGATTTTTAAATGCGATGCTCTTGCATCTTTTAGATGGAATTCTTTAAATTTCATCGATGATCTCTATGTTTTATTCCTTAGGAAGATTAGAGCGTTTAATCCTCTTTCTTCCTATGACTCTATTTCTGATTTTGAAGATTATATCAATCATTATATATACTTGTTCCTTCTTGATGGGACTTTAGTTTTAAATGAACTACATTTCGATAGTGGGGAACAGAGACATTTAAATGAACTACTTTTCAAAGGTTCATCTGAGTCACCTGTTCCAAAAATTGTGGGCTTGGCGGAATTCTTAACAAATGCAATACCTATCATAAGTAGTTCGTTTGAGCTATTATTTGATAGGTATTGCAAAATATCAAACTTAACCAAGAGCGTCGACGTCGTACTGATAAGGCATAATGAAAATACAGGACTATCATCTATTACTACGAAGGGTGATTCTCGCCCTAGTAGCTCAATAAATGATGAATCCGGGGAGAGTTTAGTGGACACCACACTATCTATTTTAAGGATGTTACTTCTAAATTTTATTTCTTTTTTATTTGATAGGAAGGGTAAAATTCCCGCATAGTACAACTTGCCGAAATACATAGTATTTTCGAGCTTTTTTATTTTTTATTTTTTATTTTTTAATTTTTTATTTTTATTTTCTAATGTACTTTTCACCTACATGTATTTTTTAAAATAAAATTTAATAAAGTTTTTGGAAGTGTATTCTCTTCCCTGTCTAAAAAAAAAAAAAAAAAAAAAAAAAAAAAAAAAAACTTCTAATTTGAAAATCATGGTAATTTTGAATAAAGTTCAAATTGAATGAACTACTTTTCAAAGGTTCATCTGAGTCACCTGTTCCAAAAATTGTGGGCTTGGCGGAATCCTTAACAAGTGCAATACCTATCATTAGTAGTTCGTTTGAGCTATTATTTGATAGGTATTGCAAAATACCAAACTTATCCAAGAGCGTCGACGTCGTACTGATAAGGCATAATGATAATACAGGATCGTCATCTATTTCTACGAAGGATGAATCTTGTCCTAGTAGTTCAATAAATGATGAATCCGGGGAGAGTTTAGTGGACACCACACTATCTATTTTAAAGATGTTACTTCTAGGTTTTATTTCTTTTTTATTTGTTAGGAAGGGAAAAATTCCCGCATAGTACAACTTGCCGAAATACATAGTATTTTCGAGCTTTTTTATTTTTTTATTTTTTAATTTTTTATTTTTTAATTTCAAATGTACTTTTCACCTACATGTATTTTTTAAAATAAAATTTAATAAAGTTTTGGAAGTGTATTCTCTTCCCTGTCTATAAAAAAAAAAAAAAAAAAAAAAAAATCTTTCTTTATTGGTAGTAAAAAATTACCTTTTGATGAATCTTTATCATTGAAACCTATACAATCCAAATTAAACAGTAATTTAAATTTGTACTTTCGATTTCTTATTAATAAATCTATTCCTCTCCCATTGAAAAAATATGTTTTAATTTCGTTTATTCTTAGTCTTGTTATATATTATGCTCCTCTACTTGGTTCAAATAAGAGCAGATGTTCTAAAGCTCAAAAAATTATTAATAGAGGACTTTATTGGAGTTATGGATTTAAATCTCACAATTCTTATGTTAGTCTCTATGATATTACTCGTGAATTGAGAATACATCCTCTTTCAGCTATCTGTGCTATATCTCAATTACGATGCTTTAGAAAATGGAAAAATTCATCATGTATTATTAATCATCTCACTAATAATATTCCTACTATGTCACATTACTCATGGTCCAAAGAATCAAGGACTTTGGATAAGAAATTAAATGGTAAGAAAACAAGTGAAATTAAAAAGTTTTATTGTGAAAGAAATGTCTTCAAACCCTCAAAAGCTAAAAAAGCAATTATTTACAAGGAGAATGATTTTGGATTTATATCAGGAATCAAAAACTTAACATTTCAATATCCTAAATTTCAATTGGAATTCTTTTGGATTTCTCGAATTAAGTGTGGCTTTGAAATTGATATTAGTATTTCCATTGAAAGAAAAATGGTCTCAGAAGATTGCCCTAAATATTGCCATTGTTGTGGTGTTATGGCAAAGAAATACTGAGGTTAGTAGTCCTGTTAATTCTCATCATTACACATTTACTAACAGCATCGTTCCGAACACAGAACCTTTAGTAAGTAATTCAATTTTTTGATGATCTTTCTTGATGTTCATGGAGTTTAGTGGATACCACACTATCTATTTCAAAGATGTTACTTCTTTGTTTTTTATTTTAGATCTAACTGGTGATCATGTTACTACACATAGTATATAACGCACCAAATTTTTTTTTTTGACTTTTGAACCTATTACATTAAATTATTTTTTATGATTAATTAAAATATGTTTTTTTTTTATTATTTTACTTAATCTTTTACATACATTTTTTTTTTATTTTTTAACTTTAAATTATAAAATGTATTTTTTTAAAAAATGTAATATATATAATTATTTTAATATATTTAATAAAATACTTAAAGTGTATTCTTTTCCTAGTCTAAAAAAAAAAAAATCCTGACAATGAAAAAAATAAATTCCTGACAATAAAAAAATTAAATTAATTTTTATTCATGACATTTAATCTTGGTCTGAAAGTAGACTATGGAAATTCCTAAGTAAAAAAAAGTATCAAATTGTATCAAAATTAATCATGAATTTGTTAAAAACAATATATTAAAATGAAAACTACTTCATCCTAAGAACAAAGCACCTGTTCTTGATGGTATACCAATAGAATTTTTTAAAGTATCTTTCAACTCTGAGATTTAAAAATAAGACTTCCAAACTCATTATGTATTATATATCTAAGGAACTATTTATACCTCCTATAGCTAGTTTTTGAGCTAAAGTGATGATTTGATACTTTAAAAAGTAGAAAGAGTCCTCTTGTATTATTTCTCATATAGTCAAAAAGCTACATTTTCATATTATTTATGGACAAAAAAAATCAGTAGATTACCAATAGGCAAACACGATAACAAAATTCCTGGAGAAATACAGAAGTTTTACATAGAAAATATTCAATTATACAAGTGCTCCTGCAATTAGATCAATTAAATGCAAGAAATTTAAATTTAGTTCTTAAAAAATTTATTCAACGTCCATCTCTAAAATATTCACAATTTGTTATTGAAATTTTTATTAATTTTTTTCTAATTGTTTATGATAAATCATTTTTGATGATAATACTAATTCTTATGTATTGTGTCTACTTCCTTGCAGAAATTATGTATATAAAATACTAAAGATCAGTTCGAAAGAAAGAAAGCATTTTATTAATAATATTCTGAAACCACCTTCGAGAATGTCTTCTTTTCCAATTTCATATTTTGTGGGTCTTGCTGAATTTCCATATTAATGATATGCCTATTGTGATTAGTGATTTTCGACACTATGATCAATTTGTAAACCATTAAACCTATCGTTGTCAAGAGTATCGATATCAAATTGATAAAATAAAGAAAAAATTCTGATACATATTTAAATGATAATTTTTTATCCATATGGAGTTATTATTCATGAACGGGAAGAGTTAGAGGTCATTTCGTTAGTATTAAAAAAATAAGTTAGAGTTTTTTAATACTAATGTAAAAAAAAAAATTCATATAATTATATTTTCTCATATATTTTTTTAATAAATATTATTAAATAAAGTTTATTCCTCATCTAAAAAAAAAAAAAAAAAAAAAAATTACTAATAAAGTCAATAGTACTAATGAGATGAAAAAATTAAAATAAAAATTTAAAAAAGAAAGGGAACTCCGCATAGGGGAATCGAACCCCTGCCGCCACGGTGAGAGCGTGGAATCCTAGCCACTGGACCAATGCGGATATTACATTTGTCGATGATGCAGTATTTAAATAAAAAGAGAATATTATCAAGAAATAAAATTAAATATAATAAATAATTAGTTAAATTATATATGTATATTATAATAATAAATAGTAATATAAAAATTATTAAATTTATTTAATTAGTTAATAGCCAATAGGATTTAATTTATAGTAAATTAGAAATTAGAAATATAAAAGAAAAATTATTATAATTCTTTAAAGAAAAGGAGGTTTTTTTATTTGGAAAAAAATAGAGATAAAATTGGTTAAAATAAATATATTTGGGGAATATATTTATTTATCAAAAATTTTAATAGTAATAAGTTAGTTAGAAATAAATAATTAATAAGATCTTTAATAACATTTTATTATAAAATTTGTATTACGACATAAATAATTTAAATAAATAAATAAAACGACAAAACTATAATTTTTTTTATATTTTGTTTTAATATTAACGTGTATTGTAATTATATATTTTTATATTAGAATATATTTTTATTTAATACAATCTTGCTAACCACAAAAACATTGATACTTATAAAAATAACGTATCAAAATTTGGCGCCCAACGTGGGGGGAAAGCAAGATCAAATAAATTAATATGAAAATAATAAGAAAATTATAATTACAATATAATTATCATAATAGAATACTTTTTTTTTATATATAATCTTTCATTTATTTTTTCTTTTTTTTTTTATCAAGTAATTATTTTTTTTACAATGTTTGACGCTACTAAACTGCAAAGGAAGCTACCACATCTGGCTGATTATGGAAAAGATGTAGACAGCTGAATGACCGACTTTGTTAAGATAATGGAGCTTTATGATATAATGGAACCAAGGCGAATTTTTATTTGGGTAAAGGAAGCTGTGGAAGAAGATATTCAAGGAGCGTTACAATCATTGGTAGTCAGACGAGGGGATGAAATGAGATATCCCACATTTAAAGAAATTCAAAATACAATTGAAGAACATTTGCACATTACAGAAAATAATAAATGTGCAGTTCTCAAAACAATACAAATAAATCAAGAAGAATCAATTAAAAAGTTTAATTACAGATATAAAAAATTATATAATAAACTCAGTTTAGAATATAGAAGACTTATATCTGTAAAGGACTACACGAATGCTATTAGCTCCCGTGTATTTCCATGCTCAAGAGTTATGGTTGCAGAATGTGATACAATAAATGAGGCGTGTAAAATTGCAGAAGTAGCTGAGGAGACTGAAAAAGAAATAGCAAATATAAATCAAAGAAATGAAATTAATAATATGAGGAATCATATTATGTTTACTCAGAATCAGCCGGATAATAGCTTACTAATGCGACATCCATTCTACGAAAACTTACAGTTAAATCAATTACCTATGAACCATAATAATAATATATTCCAGGAAAGAAATAATTGGAATTCTAAATCTAGATTATGGAACAATAATAATAATTTCAGAAATTCAAATTATGTATATCACATGAGTAATCCATATAATAATCCAAATTATTACTTGAATAATAAAAATGATATTAATAAAATGAACTATGGAAATTTTACAAATCGTTATAATAGTAGATTTAATTATAATAAATTTTGGCACAGTAATAATATTAATCAATATATGAATAATAATAACAAATATAATATGAACAATATGAATAATAATCAGCCATCCAATGAAATAAGAGACAATAAGACGAATCATTATTTAAACAATTTGAACAACAATATTAATATAACAAATAATGATAAAGAACATGACAACCAAATGTTTAACAATAATAAATTTAATACAAATAATATGATTCAATCCTTTAATTATCAAAATGGAAATAATCACAACAATGGGATAGAAAATAATAATGTCAGTAATACTTTAGTAACTAATAAAAACTCAATTAACAACAATAATAACAACCATGTGAATTGTTACCGTTGCACAATGAATGGACATAGAGCTTCAGAATGTCCTTATACATTTAAGCAATTGGCTGAATTGGAAGAAAAAGGATTGCTCAATAAACATTTAAACCAATAGATGGGAGAAGGACAACTTCCATTAACCAAACCAATAAAATAATATTCAAAAATAATGACTCATATAATAATAATAATAAAACAATGTTCAAAAATAATGACTCATATAATAATAATAATAATAAAATAATGTTCAAAAATAACGACTCATATAATAATAATAATAATAATAATAATATAATGACAATGGTAGACGATCAAACAATATTACCTATAATTAATAATAATATTAAAGAAAAACAAAAATGTAATGACCTTAATATAAACAATAATAGTAACACTACACAAAATACATTAAATAGACCAATTGAAATTATAGCAGCCGCTACTCGAAATTCAAGAAATAAATTAAACAAACATAATGAAAAACCATACAATAGAAAGGAAGTGAGATTTAATTTAAAGGACAATCCAAAACCAATACAAACGGCAGCTATGAGTCATAATAATATTAATAATAATACTAGTGATAATAAAATTAGTACTAATAATAGTATTAATAATAATTATAATAATAATATTAATAATAAAAATAATATCGATTATAGTAATACAAATGTTAATAATAATTATAATAATATTAATAATCATAAGAATAATAAGAATAATGAATATGAAAACAATAATAAGAATAATAATAATAAAATTAATCATAATATAGACAATTATAACGATAATGCGAATAATGATAATAAAAATAATAATACTATAGATAATTATAATAGTAATAATGATTTTAATGAAAATAAGGAAAATAATACTTACGACTATTTTAAAGAAAATACTGTCACCAATAATGATGATAATACTCATAACAATACAAGCAATACCCAAAGGGTTGAACGAGAAGATATAGAACCTAATGAAGATGTAATTATGATAGAAGAATCTGAAGAATCTGAAGATAATGATGCTGATAAAGAAAATTATAACTCTAAAAATTATAATAATATTTTACCTGGTAGATCTAAGAATTTTAATAATATAATTAAGGAAAACCCGGATATGGTCTTTAATAGTGAAAATCGTAAAACAGAAAAACTAGAATATCTTGATCCTTCCTTTATAACAGAGAAAAATATTCGAAATGTTAAAGGTAAAAATAGGGAAGAAAAAATCAAAGATATAAAAAATAAAGCTAAGAAAATAAATACCGACATTGAGCAAAGTGAAACTTCTTTTAAGAAACCTGAAAAACACATCAAACTTATGGAAAAATTTGGTGATTATTATATTCAAGATTTAATAAAAGAAATTGCATCAACTGATGTAATAACAAAATTAGTTTACCTTTTAGATCTTTTTCCAAAATTCCGTACAGAATTTTTAAAAGCTTTAAAATTAGCGCCTAAACAAACAATAACAAATGTGATGACGGTTATCACAAAACATAAAATAATTAAAGTTTGCGGTAAAGTAGAAAATAATGACTGTGAAATATTTTTAGATACGTGTGCTAGTGTCAACTTTATCACACGTTCTGCTTTAAATAAATTAAAAATCAACAAACCTTCTATTGGTAGAATTTCTGAAACAATATTTCAAGCGTACTCTAATTCTTCAACAGAGAGTGATATCTATGACTTACAGATTTCTATTGGTAGTAAAACTTTTAATGAATATTTCAGAATAATAGAAAAGGATGATATTTTCGATATCTTAATTGGTGTTGATTCTCTAAAGAATAATAGATTTGATATTAACTTAGTAGATGATACTTTATATTATATTGATGAAAATAATAATTACATTAAACTAGCAGATCTATTTTATGATATCAATCTTAATAATACTTACAAGGATGATGAGGATATAGAAAAACATCAAAATACAAAATCTGAACCTTTTTTATTAACAATTACAGTTACCAATGATAAAGAAATTACGAACACTAATGAATTACCTAACACGAAAGAACATTTAATTAACGAAATAATATCTTCTGTTCCTAATAAATTTAAAAATAAAATTAGTAAATTATTTTTTAAATTTAAAAATGTAGTTGCAATTAAAACAGATGATTTAGGAAGGTCAAAATTATTACCTCACAGGATTGAATTAATTCCAAAATCTTCACCCATAAAGTTAAAAGCTTACCGTTTATCCAAAGCGCAAACAAAAGCTCTAAAGGAAATTTTGATTAAGCTAATAGAAAACAAACTAATAGAGCCATCCTACTCTTCATGGGCATTTCCAGTAGTACTAGTTCCAAAGAAAAACGGCGACTGGAGAATGTGTGTCGACTTTAGGGCTTTAAACAATATAACTATTAAGGATTCCTATGCTTTGCCCTTAATTGATGACATATTAATGTTTATTGGAAAGAACGCTAAAATACTCTCTACTATTGATCTTTTTTCTGGTTATCATCAGGTTCCAATGAATCCTGATGATAAAGATAAAACAACATTCACAACGATGTTTGGAAACTATAAATTTTGTGTGATGCCGTTTGGGCTATGTAATGCACCGGCTACATTTCAACGTGAAATGAACCGGATTTTTTTTGACTTGATTGGAGTATGCTTATTTGTTTACATTGACGATTTAGTAATATTTTCTGACTCAATTGAATCACACATTACTCATCTTACTAAAGTATTCCAAATCCTAGCAGACAATGGTTTGAAAATAAACTTAGAAAAATGTTCTTTTTTCAAAGAAGAAGTAGTCCTTCTTGGTCATGTATTATCCACAAAAGGTATTGCCCCGATTCCTGATAAGATTAAAGTTATAATTAACTGGCTACCCCCTAAAAATATCACTCAACTTAAATCATTTTTGGGAGCTGTTGGTTATTATCGGAAATTTATTAAAAATTTTGCTCAGATTGCAAATCCTCTGTTTAACCTCTTAAAGAAAGATGTACCGTACGAATGGTCCGAAAAGTGCAACATAGCCTTTGAAAAATTAAAAATGTCACTAACGGTTGCCCCTATTTTAACTCCTCCTGATTATTCTAAACCATTTATTATCCGAACAGATGCTTCCAGAGATGGACTTGGTGGAGTACTTCTCCAAACAAATGAAAATTCAATTGAAATCCCCATATATTTTGAAAGTAGAACTCTTTCCGCTGCTGAATCTAATTATAGTGTTACTGATTTAGAAGGCAAAGCAATATTTCATTGTGTTAAAAAATTTAAACCCTATTTTAGTGGAAGCCCTTTTACCACTATCGTTTATACAGACCATAAACCCTTGGTTAGTATATTTGCTAATAGAGAGCCTTCAAATAATCGCCACCTTAAATGGGTTACTGAACTATCAATATTAAATGTTCAAGTCCAATTTCAAGAGGGGAAGAAGAACGTTATTGCTGACGCTTTATCTAGGTTACCTACAAAAGAAATACATGAAAATAAAGAAATATTAAATGCATTAGTAAACAATGATGTTTTATCCAATAATAGCAATGATAGTATAAATAAATTTATGAATGAATTTATAAATAAGAGAATTATAAATATTGATGGTGTGGAATATCTTAAACAAGGAGAACAACTGAGAAGAATAGTTCACAACAAAGAAGAGAAGCAAAAATTAATCGAAGAAGCCCATGGTCTAGGCCATGAAGGAGCTTATAAAACTTATAGCAGACTGAAGAGGGATTACTACTGGGGAAATATGAAAAAAGATATACAAATACTAATAAAATGTTGTCACAAGTGTCAAACTTGTCGACCACAAAAATTAAATAAATATACCGAAAATATTGCAACTGTACCTGAATATCCTTTCTCAAGAGTTGGGTTGGATCTAATAGGACCGTTACCTATAACAAATAAAGGTAATAGATATATAATTGTATTAGTAGATTATCTTACCAAATGGGTGGAAGCAGAACCCTTACAATCTGCCGAATCTCAAGATGTAATAAATTTTCTCAAGAAAATATTTGCACGACATGGTGTTCCTGAAATTTTAGTTACTGACAATGGTCCACAGTTTACTTCCGATAAGACAAAAGCATTTTTGGACCTTAACGACATTTATGTAAATTATGTAGCAACCTATCACCCCTCGTCTAATGGAGAAGTAGAAAACAGAAATAGGGAAATAGGTAAGTATCTCAGGTTACTCGGAGAAGAGGATTCGCAGTGGGACGAAACACTTTATAGTGCTCTTTGGGCTTTAAGAACGTGCAAGAATGAAGTTACGAAACACAGCAGCTTTGAATTGTTGTATGGTCGGAGAGACTTACAACCATTCGAACTCACTGTTAATGTCGAATCCAAAAATGACTGGGAAGACGAAGAAGAATTTTGGCTGAGGAAATTTATTAACCATGACCGTTGGATCCGTGAAGCAATAAAGAACATTGAAACAGCAAACAAGTTGTGGGAAGATCGTAGAAAACAAATAAAAAGAATGAGAGCAAAGTATAAGCCAGGTGATCTTGTTTTGGTCAAATTGTTCAACAGAAAGAAGCTGGATCCGTTTTTCACAGGCCCACTAAAGATCGTAAAACAAGAGTTCAATACAGTAACAGTTTGCGATCCAGTAACTGGGGAAGTTGCTGATAGGAACATTCATTTAAAAAACATTATTCCATATTTCACAGAATTGAATTTAGAAGAATAAGGATACATATATATATACAAAAAAAAAAAAAAAAAAAAAAAAAAAAAAAAAAAAAAAAAAAAAAAAAAAATTAACAGTAATAATAATACTAATAATAATAATAATAATAATAATAATTAAATTATATTGAAACTTCAAAACCTCAAAATTGAAATTTCAAAATCTGAATTTAAAACTTATAATTTTGAAATTTATTTTATTCATTACTTAACATTTGATAAATTTTATCTTAAAAAAAAAAAAAAAAAAAAAAAAATAAAAAAAAAAAATAAAAATAAAAAAAAAAAAAAAAAAAAAAAAAAAAAAAAAAAAAAAAAAAAAAAAAAAAAAATAATAATAATAATAATAATAATAATAATTATATATAAGAACTGATTATATTAGATATAATAATAAAATATATAAACATAGATAGTATAGATAGTATAATTAACTATAATATAGACAATATAACGTAATAGATAGTATAATAATATAAATATTATATATTGAGTAAAATAATAAAATATTAATAATATAACAAATAGATAGTATAATAATATAAATATTATATATTGAGTAAAATAATAAAATATTGATAATATAACAAATAGATAGTATAATAATATAAATATTATATATTGAGTAAAATAATAAAATATAGATGAAATAACAAAAAGATAGTATAATAATATATATTATTAACTAAAATAACAAAATAGATAGTATTATAATATAAAATAATATGAATGTTATAGATAGATATAATAATATAATAATATATAAAAATAATAATAGTATATATTTTAAAACCATAGGTTCAACACTAAATTAAGACATTGATTCAAAAGATTATTTTATTTTTTTTAATTGTAATTTTATTTGGATAATAATGATTATAATACATATTAATGATAATTAAAAAAATACATGGCGAAAAGAAAATAATGTGAACATAATGAGATTTGACAAAGAAATTTGACGTTATAAATTCTAAATTATACGATATTTCCAAATATATATATAGTTATATAACAAATGGTAACAATGAAATTAAATCAATTAATAAAAATAATTATTGAATGTAATTATCAATTTAAATATGTAATCATCAATTTAAATATATTATAATAATAATAATAATAACAATAATAACATAATATACATACCTAAAAAAAAAAAAAAAAAAAAAAAAAAAAAAAAAAAAAAATTCCATGAATAAGACATTTACATTGATAAACTTCACATGTTCAATGAATTAATAATTGACCAATAAAATAATAATAATTCATATAAAATTTTTTTTTGAACAAAGATTAATTTAAATTAAAAAAAAAAAAAAAAAAAAAAAAAAAAAAAAAAAAACAACAAACTAGCAAATTTAAATGGATTTATATATATATATATATATATATATATTTTTTTTTTTTTTTTAGGACTTCAAGGGACGAAGTCTAGGCTAAGCGGGGGCGTCTTGATGCAGTATTTAAATAAAAAGAGAATATTATCAAGAAATAAAATTAAATATAATAAATAATTAGTTAAATTATATATGTATATTATAATAATAAATAGTAATATAAAAATTATTAAATTTATTTAATTAGTTAATAGCCAATAGGATTTAATTTATAGTAAATTAGAAATTAGAAATATAAAAGAAAAATTATTATAATTCTTTAAAGAAAAGGAGGTTTTTTTATTTGGAAAAAAATAGAGATAAAATTGGTTAAAATAAATATATTTGGGGAATATATTTATTTATCAAAAATTTTAATAGTAATAAGTTAGTTAGAAATAAATAATTAATAAGATCTTTAATAACATTTTATTATAAAATTTGTATTACGACATAAATAATTTAAATAAATAAATAAAACGACAAAACTATAATTTTTTTTATATTTTGTTTTAATATTAACGTGTATTGTAATTATATATTTTTATATTAGAATATATTTTTATTTAATACAATCTTGCTAACCACAAAAACATTGATACTTATAAAAATAACGTATCATCGATAATACAGAATGAACAAATAATACTAATTGTGCTAGAATAATATAAATTATTCTAACCTTATAGATTATTCTATTCTATATAATTGGAACTTTCCAATATTCTTCAAATATTACTAAATAGAAATCTTAAGTTAATAAATCACTAATTAACTTATAATTCCTTTTTGAATTATCGATCCGATTCCATTATAATGTATTAAAAATCTTTAGCCAAGAATATTGTCCTTGCCCACTTAATATATTAATATTATATTTCTTTTGTATTATGTTATATTGAAAATAATCAAATCTATTTAATTAGTTATTAAAATTTTCGTTATCAATTTAAATTTATTTTTAATTACTAAATTTAACTAAACCACAATAAAATATTCTGTATAATCTCTTTATTTTTATTTTATATATATTAGTATTAAACTATTATTAAATAATTAATAATTCAATAATATATAACTACTATTTATAACAATAATATTATTAACTAAAATAATAATTCAATTTCAATTTAAATGTTTTATTTATAAAAATAATTAGTAATTAGTTTATTAAAAAAATAGTTAGGCTTTACAAATTTTAATTTGATAAAAAAATATAAATACATGTAATTTTAGTGAAATAAAATATAATCAATAACTTTCTTTTTATTAAATAAATAAATATATTATTATTTTTCTTTTATAAATTTAAATAAATAAATAAATATTGATTTTAAAACAAATTATTTTTTTTTTATTGTAATTTTATTATTTGTGTTAATTATTATTATATTCCTAAAATTATATGAACCATACCATCGAGATTTTATATATTTTTGAAAAATTTTTTTCCTTAATATTGTAATTTTAAAATGTTGAAATTATAACTGAATTGAAATCTCAATTTCAGTTATTTACATTTCAATAATTTAAAATATTATTTATTTAATTATAAATAATAAGTAATATATAATTATATAATAAATAATTAATATAAATTCTTGTTTAATATTTAAAGGGTTATCTTAGGCCTAATAATTCTGAGAATATTAATAAATAAGGTTATATTAATAATTAATTTCAATGCTACATTTGATATAAAAAAATATGTGTAGTAACATATTTGTATATTTAATATTAATTATTAAATATTAAATTTATATCTTTTTGATAATAATTATTTTATTTTATTTTATTTCAATATGTATTATTATAATAATTATAATACTTTATTTCATATAAAATTTATATATTTCTATATATTAGAATATATAATTAATATATTACCTATTTCTTATAAATAGATTAAATTATTTATATTAGAAATAGAGAACTCTCTTGTAAATTTTTAGGAATTAGAATTATTATTTTAATTGTACGAATATTATAATTTTGTTAATAAAATTTACTAAACTACCATTATTTAAAACCCACTGCTTATAAATTATTGCTCATAAAAGTCCCGTATATCACATTTGACGTCACATGTATTTTATTTATATTATGTTTTTAATTATATAATTAAATATATCTTCATATCTTATTAATATTTATATTACTATATTATTAATATTTTATAATTAAATATTATTATTATGTAACTTACAAAGATGTAAAAATCTATCTTTTATGTTCTTTGTAAGGTTATTGTAAAATTACCTTAATAGTAATAGTTTATAGATATTTAATTATTAAATAAAGAGAAATTATTATAAATAAAAATAATTAAATAATTTTAATTATTAAAGTTTATTATATATAAATTTTTATTAAACTAAACCATTTATATATTTATTATTATTATTATATATCTATATATATAGTATATTACTATATAGACATATTGATTTTGTAAAATTTTAATAAAACATATTATTTTATTTAAATTTAAAACATAAAATATATCAAAATCTTAACATAAAATGTTGAAATTATAAATGAATTGAAATCTCAATTTCAGTTATTTACATTTCAATAATTAAAAATATTATTTATCTAATTATAAATAATATATAATTATATAATTAATAATTTATATAAATTCTTATTTAATATTTAAAGGGTTATCTTAGGCCTAATAATTCTGAGAATATTAATAAATAAGGTTTATATTTATAATTAATTCCAATTCTTCAATTGATATAAAATAAATATGTATAGCAACATATTTGTATATTTAATAATAATTATTAAATATTAAATTTTTATCTCTTCTGTCAATAATAATATTTGAAATTATAAATGAATTGAAAATCATTAAAAATGTCATTAATAAATAGATTGAAAAGAATTGGTGATAGTGGAGATCCTTGTCAAATACCTAAAGCATCTAATTTGTATAAAATATTACCTATTGGAATAGAATCATATGCCTTTTTTAAATCTAGAAAAGCAAGGTAAGTTTCTTTATTATCATTTTTACGCCTTTGACAAATTTCTCGAATTGGAATAAATAAACCAACACTTTCTTCTTTATTACGAAATCCAAATTGCTCTGACCTAATAAAATTATTTTTAAGTCTATATTCCGAAATTCTTTTGGAGACTATTTTCGAAATGAGTTTTATACCATTGTTAATCAGGGAGATGCCTCGATAATTATCACAATCAGATAGATTATCTCCTTTTTTAGGAATAGATATAATACTTGCTTCATTCCATGTGCTAGGAAATTCTCCATTTCAAATTCTAGAGTATATCTTCTGTAAACAATTTAAACCAGAAGCAGAATTATTTACTGAATTTTCGTCATTCGGAGGAATTAAAGCTTTATAAAATTCAATAGGAATTCCATCCGGGAAAATTTAAACCATAAATTATATTAAAATCTTAACATTGATAATATTATTATATTTATTTAGAATATTACTTTAAAATATTAATGTAATAGCATATTTCACTCAAAGTATTTTTTTTGTTTGAAAAACTATATTAAATTTAGTTGTTATAGTTGTTACGTATCAAAATGTTTATTTTAATATAATTACAAGGTATATATTTTGAATTTTATTTTATATTTATATTTTCTTGCTAATTTTTATTGTATATATACAAAGCTTTAGCATATACAACGTGTTAATCTAGTAATATAATTAATTAAATTTATAACAGATTCATTGATTTAAGAGTACATTATTAAAAAATAGTTTTCTAAATAAAATTTTAATGAATCTCATGAAAATTTCAATAATTTTTTAATATTTTAATTTTTTAATATAATAATTAAACATTAAAAAAAAAAAAAAAAAAAAAAAAAAAAAAAAAAAAAAAAAAAAAAAAAACATAAAATATATTAAAAATATTAAGAATATATATATTAAAAATAAAAATATTATAAAAAAAATTTACAATATTCTTTCATATTTTTTTATCATAATATACCTAACCCCTAGTAATACTTTTTCATTATATGTAATATATGTAATTATAAATATAATTAATTATTATTATATAAATATTAGGTCATTTAATTTATAATTGTATATTATTATATTCAATTATAATTAATTTTTTTTTTTTTTTTTTTTTTAATTTATAATTGTATATTATTATATTATAATTATTTTTTTTTTTTTTTTTTTTTAATTTATAATTGTATATTATTATATTCAATTATAATTAATTTTTTTTTTTTTTTTTTTTTTTTTTTTTTTTTTTTTAATGTTCACATTATATATTTTATATTTAATATAAAAAATTAATAATTTGAAAGTATAATATTATTTTTTAAAAAAAAAAAAAAAAAAAAAAAGTAAAAATATTAAAAAAATTTTTATTTATTTATTTATTTATTTATTATTAAATTATTTTTATCTTTTTACATTTAAATATTAAAGATGATCGTCAAAACGAAAAAAATTTATTATAATTTTATTTAATATTATTGATTATCGCTATTAATAACTATCCTATCTTTTAAGATAAAATAGTTAATATTTTTATTTAATTATTATTCAAATTATTATATAATAATTTCAATTAATTATTAATTATTTTCAATTAAGAAAAATTTCATTTTTAAGTTATTCATATTTAATGTTTTATTTAATTTACATCTTTTCGTGGAAGGTACGAGCAATAACTTCTTTTTGTTGAGCTGGAGTTAACTTAACAAAGTTAACAGCATAACCAGAAACACGAATAGTAAGGTTTGGATAGTTTTCTGGATGAGCCATGGCGTCTTCTAAGGTCTCACGCTTAAGAACGTTAACATTAAGATGGTGAGCACCCTTACTAAAGTAACCATCTAATAAACCTGAAAGGTTACCTTGGCGTTCCTTTAAGGTCTTACCGATGGTATTTGGAACAATAGAGAAGGTATTAGAAATACCATCCATACAGGAATCGTAATTAACCTTAGCAACAGAAGAAAGAGAAGCAACAGCACCAGAGAATTCACGACCATGCATTGGATTACAACCTGGAGCAAATGGTTGACCAGCCTTACGACCATCTGGGGTAGAACCTGTCTTCTTACCATAAACAACATTAGAGGTAATGGTAAGAATAGAAAGAGTATGAGTAGCTCCACGGTAGGTTGGAGTTTTTCTTAATTTAGTAATAAGCTTATCAGTAACAGTACGAGCAAAGAAATCAACACGATCATCATCATTACCGAATTTTGGGAATTCACCTTCAACCTTGAAATCAACAGTTAAACCAGTCTTTGGGTCTCGAATTGGTGTGACCTTAGCATACTTTATAGCAGAGAAGGAATCAGCTACTACAGAAAGACCAGCAACACCAAAGGCCATAAGACGACGAACATCAGTATCATGAAGAGCCATTTGAAGAGATTCATAACAATATTGATCGTGACAGAAGTGAATAACATTCATAGTGTTGACATAAAGCTTAGCAATCCAGTCCATTGCTTTATCATAAGTTTCCCACATCCAATCAAATGGAATTGGACCATCTGGAACTGGACCAAAATCTGGACCAACTTGCTTACCAGTTCTTTCATCCTTACCATGATTAAGAACATAAAGCATAAGTTTAGCAAGGTTGCAACGAGCACCAAAGAATTGCATATCCTTACCAATTCTCATGGCAGAGACACAGCAAGCAATTCCGTAGTCATCACCGAATCTGGCTGACATAAGAGCATCAGATTCATATTGAATAGATGATGTATCAATAGAAACTTTAGTAGCGAAATCTTTGAAGTTCTTTGGAAGGTTCTTGTTCCAGAGGACAGTGATGTTTGGTTCTGGAGCTGGACCTAAGTTATAAAGTGTATTAAGAACACGGAAGGAAGTCTTGGTAACTAAAGTACGACCATCACTTCCCATACCACCAAGAGACATAGTAACCCAAGTTGGATCACCAGCAAATAAATCGTTGTATTCTGGAGTACGTAAATGACGAGCGAAACGTAATTTTAAGATAAGATTATCAACAATTTCTTGAGCTTCAGCTTCAGTGATAACACCATTCTTTAAGTCATTTTCAAAGAAACAATCAAGGAAGGCATCAACACGACCAAGAGACATGGCAGCACCATCTTGTTCCTTAATTGAACCTAAATAACCGAAGTAAACAAATTGAGTAGCTTCTCTAGCATTCTTAGCTGGCTTTGAAATATCAATTCCATAGGACTTAGCCATTTGAGTAAGTTGCTTAAGAGCTTTAACTTGATCAGCAACTTCACCAATTAATTTCATGGTTGGTTCATCCATTTGCTTCTTTTGTAATTCGGCTTTATCTTTTTCCTTTTGGGCAATAAGACGGTCAGTACCATAAAGAGCAACACGACGGTAATCACCAATAATACGACCACGACCGTAACCATCTGGTAAACCAGTCATGATAGCATTAGAACGACCAGCTCTCATTTCCTTAGAGTAGATATCAAAGACAGCAGTGTTGTGAGTCTTACGATAATCAGTGAAAATGTGTTCAACTTCTTTATCCATTGGAACATTAACAGCCTTAAGAGCGTTCTTGACCATGTTAACACCACCAAATGGTTTAATGGCTCTCTTAAGTGGAACATCAGTTTGGTAACCATAGATAACTTCATTTTCTTTGTCAAGGTATCCTGGTTTATGAGAGGTAATGGTGGATGGAGTGTGTGGATCAACATCATATAAACCACCATTAGCACGTTCCTTGGCTAAGTATTCTTCAGCCTTAGCGAAAAGTTTCTTAGTTTTTTCAGTTGGACCAGCTAGGAAAGAAGCATCACCTTCATATGGAGTATAGTGCTTCTTAATCCAACCTTCGACATCAATTTCACTCTTAGCAGCAGCATCTTTAGTAATACATGGAGCTTGAGTAGCATAAGTTTTAGTTTGAACAGATGGGATGGAAGACTTCTTAGAAGTCTTAGTATTAAGTCCAGTAGTATTCTTCATAGAAGTGGTGTGGAGTGAACGAGCTACTCTAACACCGGCAACTTTAGTAGCAGCAACAGCAGTAACTGAAGTTGACTTAGAAATAGCATTATTTATTTGGTATAAAGTTAGACTTTCCATTTTTATTTTTATTTTATTTATTAAAAATTTTTATTTATTTTAATTTTTTTTTTTATTATTAATTATTAGTTTATAATTTTTTTAATTTTTTATATAAGAGTTTTATTATTTAATATTGATTTTTAATTTTATTAATTCTTAAATTTTTTTTTACTTTCAAATTATTATTAAATTTAATTTATAAAATATATTTTTTTTTGAAGAAATCTTTCATATTTATATATTAAAAAATGTTAAATTTTTATTTTTTAAATCTTTTTTTTTTTTTTTGTTATTAAACTTAAACGTGGTAAATTCCAATTAAAAAATTATTGGATTTAAATTATAATTAATTTTATAATATATTAAAATATATTCTAATATATTTCGGTAAATATATAATTTTAATAATTAACCGTTAAAAAAAATTTCGTAATAAAATCCATAAATTAACATATAATAAATTTTAATTAATATAAATTTAATTAATAATTATTTTTTATAGTGTTTACGACCATTTCATTATATATTTTTATTTATATAAATAATATAAAAAAATGAAAGGAATTATATAAATTAGCCTAATAAAAATATCCATTTGTAATAAAAATAAATAACCCATTAAACTAAAAATTAATGAATATAAATTTTAATTAGTTCAATTAAAAAAAATTATTTTTTAAAACAAGAACATTTATTAATAATATTATTCAATTCATATAAAATATTAAAATTAATAATTTTCGTTTAATTACTTGTTAACTTTCACTTATATATTATGTTTTACTTTTGAAAAAAACTACCAAAAATAAAACAAAAAAATTAAAATTAATTCAAATAAATCCTTTAGTAGTTTCTATTTTAATATTAATTTTTAATAATCATAATTAAAAAATAAATAAATAATTATCTTAAAAAAAAAAAAAAAAAAAAAAAGAAAGAAAGAAAAAGGAAAGCTTTCCTGAAATTAATTTTATTTATTAATTATAACAATATAAATTTAAATATATTACTTTTATTCTTCCAAAAGAACTATAAATATTTTATTAAAATTTTATTTTAGAGAGTATTTTTTTTATAACATCTCATGTTGTTATGTAAAAATAACTATATTTTTAACTTTATTATATCTAATTTAAATATTTATTAAATTTATTATTAAATATTAAGCATAATAATATATATGATATTATAAAAGAAAATACAATAATTTATGATAGTAAAAAAAATATAATAGTACTTAGGATATAAAAAATATATATATATATACTCTATTATGTTAATTATTGAAATGATTAAATGAATGTATTAATTTGTGTAAAATTTATGTTACGACTGAAATTTTTCTTAAAAAGCTATTTTATATATAATAATTTTTAAATTATATCAATTTTATATAAATATTTTTTGACTTAGAGTTAAAATATATATGATATATTAAGATAAAACAAATAAGAAATTTGGTATTAATATTTTTTTTATAATACATTCTTTTTATTATTTTCAATATTATTTTCAATATTACATAATTACATTTTTGAATTTAAATTATATTTCATTATTTTAATAATCTTTAATATCATATAATTTAATTTATGAATTTAATATGTTTATATGTTTGAAACACATATAATCAATATAAAAAATTAAAATACTTTAATTATATTTTTATTACTTTCCTCTTTAAAAAAAAAAATTAATTATATTTTTATTACCTTATTTCTTTAAAAAAAATATAATTAATTTTAATATTAAATTGTCATATATCATAATATTATAATCAGTTTTATCTATGAAAAATACTTAGTATTAATGAATAGTAAATCAAATATATATATATATATATTTATGTATATGTAGCTATTTATTATATTATCGTATAAAAAAAGTAATATTTATAGTAAAAAATATTAAAAAAAAAATTATAAAATAATCAATTATAATTATTACAAAATAATAAATAATATATTATAATTTTTAGTATGTAATTAAAAATAGTTTAATAATATAATTTATCATATGCTATAAAAAACTTTTTAGAAAGAAATAAAAATAGTTTAGGATGAAAATAAAAAAAAAAATAAACATTTCATAAATCATTTAGTTCCATTAAATAAAATATATTAATTTAGCCATATTAAATTAAATAATATTATGAATTTCAATGTTTTGAATATTTATTTTGTTTATTTATTTGAAACGAAAGACTTATTTTAATATTTAAAATTATTGATGAAAGTTGTAATAAAATAAAAGTATAAATTAAAGTTATAATTACATTAAATTGTAAACAAAGTTTTAACAAAAATTAAAATAATTTTTTTTTTTTTTTTTTTTTTTTAAAAAAATTAGGGAGTAATTCCGTGAGAGTTGCATTTCGCCAAGTAGTTTGTCATTAAAATTCCACATGTTAAAATGTAACTCTCTCTATTATTCATAATATTTAATTAAAAAAAAATAAATAAATATTATTAATATTGATATTATTTATTTTTAATATTTAAATAACATCAATATAAATAATATTTTATTTATTTGTTCATGAGAAAAGTATATGTGTTTTTAAAATAAAACTTTATTTAATTTTTTTATTTATTTAATACATAAATTTTATTAATGTAAAGAACTCATTTTTTAAGATAATAAAAATAATTATTTTTTATAGTAAAAATTACATATTTAATCATGTGATAATTCTATGAATTAATACACATAGATAAATGTTACACAACATAAAAATATAATAAAAAATATAAGATAAGAATATAATATTGATAATAATATAAGAATATAAAAATATAATATTAATAATATAAAAATATAAAATAAAATGTGATTATTTAGTTCATAATAATTTTCAAATGTAACATAATTATAATACGCCACTTGGCGAAATGCAACTTGGCGAAATTCCCACTCTCCATAATATTATGTATCACAAGGGTTAGAATAATGTTAATATATAATTTATTCTGAACGTGGCTTATTTAAATTATATTTAATTTGGAAGATATAATAAATAATTGAAATTAAATTATTCATGAATTTCAAAATTATTCTTTGAATTATTAATATATTCTTTTTGGAAAAATTTTAAAATTTTTTGTAGTATTGTTCATTGTTGACAAGCTAAATTTTTTTGAATTATTTGAAACAAATTTTTTGCAATTTTTTCTGGAATTTGGATTACGTTTTTTGTTCAATTTTAGATATAAATATGACTTTTTATTTTTGATTTTCATGTTGCTACTATAATAATTCATATAAATTTTAAATTTTGTATATTTTGCATCATTATTTTGGGAGTTATTTATGGTTGAATCTACCAAATTGTTTTGTTTACATTAAATTTTTAATTAAAAAAAATATTTTTATTAAAATTTGGATTATATAATTTATTTTAAATAAATTTTTTATTAAATTTTTTATAATTTTTTGATAATTTTTTTTTTTTTTTTAAAATTTATTGAAATTTAAATCTGAAAAAATAATTTTGTTGCCATAATTGTAAGATAAATTATATTTTTTTCACTTATTTATTCCAAAGAAATAAATAAGTAGGAATTTTATCAGATACTAAGAATTTTTCTTTAAAAGTAATTAAATAAATTGAATTGTTTATTGAGATCTTTGTTTGAAAATAAAGTTTAATATATTCATTAATTTTTGCTGAACCATTAATTTCTTTTATTTAAATAATGTTGGTGGTAGTTTGTGTCTTTAAATTTAATTTTTAATTAATTCCTTTGAAATGAAATTGCGATATGAACCGCTATCTAGAATTGATTCATATTCTAATTTATTCTGATCTTTTAAGATTACAATTTAAGTTGTTTAATTTTGCTGGAATTTTACTATTAAATTTGTAAAAAGTTTCTGGAATTTCCGGAATTGAATTGGAGTCTTATTTAATTGGAAAGTTATATGATAAAAACTTTTGATTATGATATTCAATGATTCCCTTTGATGTTCATTTAGTAACTTTTTGAGCTAATATTGTTGGTTTTACTAATCTCATTATTTCTCTTATTATTACTACTCCGCCTGTTGAAATAATTTTTGTAATAATTATTATTATAAATGTTTATAATTATTTTTATAACTAGAACGATTGTTTGAATTTTCTCTTCTTGATATTCTTGTTAGTGTTGGATTGTCTAATTGTATTTTTGATATTAATAGAATTTTCAAATAAAATACAGGTTGTAATAATACTTTCTAAAGTGGTTGGAAATACTTCTGATTTTTGAATTTCTTCTTGATCTCTTGGATGTAAGCCATTATAAAATATTAAAGTCAAAGGTTCTTCTTCCCATTTAAATAAGCGAGTGTAATTTCTAAATTCATCAATGTAATCGTTTAATTTGCCATAAGTTAATTTTAATGAAATTAATTTAATTTTTGCCAATTTATAACTAGCAACATTAGAAAAAGTAGCTTTTAAACCAGTTAATAATTCATACATAGAACCTGGTTTAATATTATCCTTATATTTGGTTAAATACCATTTTCTTGATGAATCTCTTAAACGAGATTTAACAAAATTAATTTTTGTTTCTTCAGGTAAATATCGATTCGGAGTAGTCCTAAAAGTATCTTCACAGAGTTGGCAAAACAGTTCGGTTTCGGATGGTTTTCCTGAAAAGAATCCTAGTTCAGGGACTTGAATTAAAGGGGCAGAAATTTTAACTTTCATGATTACATCTCTATCTAAATCATAGCTAATAATAGAAGAATTATTGTCTACGTCATAGTTTTCAGGTAGAGGTCTTGGAGTATCAAATCTTTCATATCCTTGTGGATCGTGGTTATTAGAATTTAATCTTTGGTTCATACTTTCAATTATATTAGTAATATTATTTAATCTAACTTCCATTTGTTCATGTTAGTGGTTAAATCCTTATGAGAAACAAAGTTTGTTTGTACACCATCAATAATATCAGCAGCAGTCTTAGTAACATCTTGTCTTAGTTGTTCAACTTCTTCAGCCATAGGAATCTCAAAAGTAGCAGTGGTAGCTCAAAAAGAATTTTCAAACATCTTAAGGTAACCAGAAAACGGCGGGTAAGATTATTGTTAAGTTTTTTCTAGTAAATTATGAGAAAGGTTACGGTTGTGTAAAGATTCTCGAGTTTTGGGTTAAATTGGTCAGGTCAAGATGTTTGTATTAATTATAACAATTAATTAAATTTAAATAATAAATGACACACACAACGTTTTATAATTAAGAATTCAATTTTTAAGATTTATGTTTTATTAGAACTTTATTTAATATATTTAATAATAAATTTTACTAAGATTAATATTGTTATAATTAATATATTAACGTTATGATAGTTAAAGTTGTAAGATTAATAATCTTACAAAGAATTCAAAGGATGGAATTTCAATTCCTTTTTATACTAAACTAAAATAATAATTAGCAATATAATTAAATAATTCATTTTAATCTTAATATATTCATACATGTATATAAACTATATAAATTATAATAATAAAATAATATTGATAAGAATCTTATAATAAAATAACTATATAATTATTCATAAAACAATTTAATACTAAAACTAATTAATAATAAAGTAATATAAAATAAATTAAATTAAATTAAACTAGTAAAACTTAAATAAAAATTCTCTTTTGGAAATCTTAAGAATTATAATGAATTCCTTAGAAACTTTTAGAAAATAATTGAATAAAATTATATTATAATAAAACATATAAAACTTATAAACTTATTTAAAATATTATAAAACTATTACTAATTACTAATTCTGTATTTTTAATTATTAATATTTGCTTATAAAAATTAGAAATATAATTCCAAGTTAAAGATTTGTATCTATATAAATTAATAATTAATAATTAAGAGTCTTATTAAAAATGGGAGAGTTGCATTTTCCCAGATTGCATTTCGCCAAGTGGCGTATTATTAAAATGTTGCATTTCCCCAAGTTGCATTTCGACAAATGACTTATTGATATAAGTAAATGAATGAATGAATAAATAAATATTCAAAATAATTTTTTTAAATAAAAATTCAAAATAATTTTTTTAAATAAAAATTCAAAATAATTTTTTTAAATTTGTTTTTATTATATTTTATAATTAATTATAGATATTTTTTGAAATAAAATAATTATTAATAATATTTAATTATAAAAATATATTTAATTATAAAGATATATTTTAATATTTTGTAAAAAATAATATTATAACAATATTTTAATTATATAAATATATTTTTAAAATAATAATATTTTATCATAAAAATATATTTTAATGTTCTTAAGCTAACCTAATCTAATAAAGATTAAAAATACTTTAATAATTATTGTATTTATTCATTTATTTATTTATTTAATAATTCTCAATTTGGCGAAAAGCAACTTGGCGAAATGCCACATTTTTTTAATACGCCACATGCTTTCAAAATAATTGGCGAAACGCAACCTGGCGAAATGCAATTTGGCGAAATGCCCCACACCCATTAAAAATAATTAAATTTTTTTTTATAATTAAATTTTTTAAAGTCCAATATCTCGTCTCCTAGTTGTCCAATAGGTTTGAAATTAACATTTGTTGTAGTTCTCGGTCGTAGCTTTTTAATGAATATAAATTTAGTGTGTAATCACTGTGTTGTTATATTTCCATTATTTGTTGAATTGTCGTTATTTTTCTTCAAGTTATTTTTATCAAATTCTTAAGGGTTAAATTAAATTAAATTATCTTTAATAAATGTTAAAATAATCACATTTTATTTTATATTTTTATATTATTAATATTATATTTTTATATTCTTATATTATTATCAATATTATATTTTTATATAATAAAAAAGAATAATAAATAAATAATAAATAAGAACTTATTCAATTTGAGTCATAACAAATTGAATAAAAAGCTTATTGAATTAGTTTTAGTTTTTTATAACTTTATTTTATTTTAGATTAGTTTTTGTTTATTTTATATTGAATATATGTTTAAATAAATAGAAATAGTATTTTATAATATAATTAAGAAAAAATATAAATACATGTAAAATTATTTTATTTAAAAAATGTAATTGTTATTAACTATTTTGCAGTTAATAACTAATAAAAAAGAATTTTTTAATAAAGAGATCAATAAAGGAATTTTTTTTAATAAAACAAATTTTATTTGTGTATTATTATTGATAGTGTTTTTATTTTTTTTTTTGTGTAATTGTACTCTGCTGCTTACGAATACTTTACAATAATGAAATAGCAAGTATGAATAATAATATACATAATAATGAAATAGCAAGTATGAATAATAATATACATAATAATGAAATAGCAAGTATGAATAAAAATAATGTTTTGAATATGTAATGAATCCGTCAATTAAAACAGATTATAACAATAAAAAACACTTTACAATTTAAACAAATAAGTAAATTCTTTTATTATTAATTTTTTTTGTTAATATAAATTTCTTTTATGTTATTAACTGTAAAATAGTTAATAACTAATACATCGATTTAATTGAGAAAATTTACATGTATTTATATTTTTTCTTATTACATTATTAATATATAATGTTATTTAATAATATATATAAAGCTATTTATTTATAAACAAAAGATTTTTTAATTAATAATTTTTATTATTTATTAATTTACTAAAACTAAAATTAATTTTTTAAACTATTTATTTTATTTATTATTTTAATACTTATAATAATTTTAATTATATATTTAATATTGAAAAACTATTTTTATAAATATTAACTATTTAAGATTATTCCTAAATTAATATTTAACTATTTAAAACTAAACTAACTAATTAAACTAATTAAAAAATATTTTCAATTTAAAAAATAATTAAATTTTATTTCAATAAATTTTATATTAAAAAATTTCATATACATTAAATAAATTAAAATTTCATATACATTAAATAAATTAATTGTACGAAAAATTAATCTATTTAATGTATTAAAGATTTATTAAATCTTTACAGAATAATTACCAAAATAATGAAAATGAAAATCTTGTTATGATAGATAAATATATAATTGAATCATTTCAAGATAAAATAAACAAAACAAATTGTAAATGAACAAATTATTGAAATGTTTGAATGAAATCGACGAAAAGAACAATAACATCCAGAAAATTATTAAAGAATATTTACAAATTATGAATTTTGATAATACTTATTATGAAAATTATCAAAAATATATCAAAATAATTAATAAATATAATAATATTTTAAAAGTTAATTTCGATAATCCAGGAAAAAAAATTGATAAAAATGTAAACAAAATAGTTTAGGGGAAAAAACTGGTGAAAATTATAAATATATGATGAAAAATATTTATTCAGAAAAAAAAATTTTTAATAATAAAAATATTTGCCAAAAATTGATCAAGGAAGCAATAGAAAATATCGGGACTGTAAATAAACTATTGAGTAACCGCCGTAAACAAATAAGAAGAATGCGTTCGAATTATAAACCAAGGGATCTAGTATTTGTAAAGGTTTTCAATAGAAGAAAGTTAGATCCATACTTTACCGGACCTTTAAAAATAATAAAAAAGGTGTTCAATACCGTTACAATTTATGAACCTATTTCAGGGGAGATTGCTGAAAGAAATATACATTTAAAAAATGTAATCCCATATTTTTCTGAATTATAAGGACTTCAAGGAACGAAGTGTACTCTTAAGAGGGGACGTCTTGGAACGTCACGTTCAGAAAAATAAGAAATTCTTAAATTTAAGAAATAACCTAATCAAAAAAATAAAAAAAAAAAAAAATAAATTATTTAAATTAATATTAAATTAGTTTATATGAATAAGTAATTAAATAATGATAGTTATTTAACAAACAATTAAATTATTAAATCAAAGTATATTTTTAATTAAAAATTAGTATTTTTATTTATGTAAATAATAAATTAAATAGTTAAATAATTCTAAAATACAAAAATTCATAAATAATATGTATTTAAAACAAATATTTTAATTATTTTAAAAGTATATTTAGTTAAAAAATATTAAATATTCAATTTATATTATTAATTAAATAGTATAAAAATTATAAATAAAATTAGGAAAATAATTAAAAGGTATAAAAATATTTAAGTAAAATTTTAAAAACATATATAAATAGGAAAATTTACAAAAAGAAACATTTAGGAAAAATTAATAAAAATAAAAATAAAAATAAAAAAAAAAAAAACAAAAATAAAATTATTATCTATAAAAAAAAATATAAAATTTTACATTTAATAGAGCAACTCGTCCCATTATTGGTAAAGAACGAATATATAATGGATTGCTAACTAGAGACCATTATATTGTTCTTTACTTAATATTACTTTACTATATTTTCTATAATAAAATATTTTATAAATATAATTTTTTTTCTTTATATTTTTATTAGAGTTATTAAAATATTATCAATAATTCTATATTTTTATTATTAATATCATTATCTATAAAATAACTTTTTATTTTATTATTTTATTAAAATATTTATTATCAATATTAATATTTTATTTTATTTTTATTTTTAAATGTATTATTATTATATTATTATATTATAACAATATTAAAATTGTATTCTTTTTAATATATTATTTTATTTTTAAAATTGATTTTTTATTTAATAAAAATTTCTATTCAATTCTTCACAAACAAAATCAAATCAAATCTGAATAGATTAATAATAAATATTCAATATATTATATCTTTTAAATTTATTTTATATAAAATATAAGAATATTATATTAATTTTATTGATTAAAATAACATAATTTTTCTGTAAAATCTTTTTAAATTTTGTTTATTGCTTTTCGTATATATTAAATACTTTAGTTTTAGTATATGAAAAATAATATAAAATTATATAATCAAAATTTATTAAAGGTTTATGAATACCATCTTTAGACTCCATGGTTTACCCAATGAAATTCTATCCGATCGTGGTACTCAGTTCACTTCTAAATTCTGGACTGGTCTTAGTAAGATTTTGAACATCTCGATGAAACTCTCTTCTCCTTTTCACCATCAAACCAATGGTCTAACGGAGAGGGTGAACTCCGTCATCGAACAATTCCTTCGTTGCTATTCAAATTTTAAAGGTTCAAACTGGAACGACTATCTATTTCTAGCTGAATTCTACTACAACAGTATAGCTCAAGAATCCTTAAGAAACTCACCTTTTTTATGTCAACTACGGATACAACTCAAGATTCTCACCTTTGATACCTAACATATCCGATGTTCCTCTCGTAGAAGAATTTAAAAAAAAAATTTATCAGAACTTTTCAAATAACTCAAAAAAAATTTCGATTTTCCTAAACTAAATTTTTATTGTAATAATTTTCATAAAATTAAGGAGAGAGTGAACTCCGTTGTGGAACAATATCTAAGATGTTTTTCAAATTATACAGGTTCTGATTGGAAAAACTACCTCAGTTTTGCCGAATTTAGCTATAACAATGCTGTTCAAGAATCTACTGGTTTTTGTCCTTTCTTTCTTAACTATGGTTTTCATCCAAAACATTCACCTTTAATTCCTGAGCAAATCAATGTACCTCGTGATGTAGAGTTTACCAAAGATTTTCAAGATTTAATGAAGAAGTTTAAAGAAAACTTATAAATCGCCAATAAGTATAGATCTAAACCACCAAACTTTGAAAAAAGTGATAAAGTTTGGCTCGACAACTCTTTTAATATAAATAGGAGTGAATTTTCCTATAAAAATATTTTATACTTTGAGTTTTTATTAATAAAACATTAACTTGTTAAGTTAATTAATGTGTTTTTGATAATACATTTATAATTAATGAAATAAATATAAATAAAAATATTTTACTTGTTTTAATTAAAGGTTTTAAGTGTTTTATTTTTAAATTTATTGTTAAGAACCATTTCGTTACACCAAGATATCTTAAATCATAATGTATTATAATTATATATATGATGGGATTTTTCCATTTTTTACCTACTAATACAAAGACATGAAAAATCCATGCACAAAAATAAACATTAATGGCGGATAAAAAAATAACTTTGATATATATTCTATTTTGAATTAATGTCATAACTTTCAAGAAAAGCATTAACCATTTTTAAATTATATATATATAAAAAAAAAAACTATATTTTTATTGTTTATTAAGATTTATTTTTAGTTTTATTTCTATCTTTATTTTAATTTTTATTTTTTATTTTTTATTTTCTAATTATTTTTTTTATTTATATCTCTATTTTTATTATTACTTATATTTATACAAAAAAAAAAAATACTTAATAGAAAATTTGTATTATAGTATATACATATTAAAATTATAGTCTATATTACTTTGAATATTAAGAATATTATGTATAATTCTTTATTATAAATCTTATAATTATATTCTTAATAATATTATTTAAATAAATATACTATTGGATACAATACCCAAAGGTTTATTATAAAGATTGCTGTTATAATATCATCTAATATATCTATCATAACCTATATTTTTAGATTAGGATTAAAATATATTAGAATTAGTATATTTGTAAAATAATTTTAAGTTATTTAAAATTATAACCATAGTAAAACCTCTAATCGAGCTAGTAAATATTTAAATTGGGTTAGGTTATATTGACCTCGTTTCAAAGAAAAGTTAGGTACTGGAGAGGCACACCAAGAAAAAGCATACTTGAAAATTCTCATCGATATTATGCATATCAGAGCGCCAATGCTGAACATTCAGTAAAGGCAGTCCAGCAGGGACAATATCAGCCTATTCAAAAACATAAGGAAGGGTTGTTTGTAACTACCTCAATATTCCCCATGCCTTGAGGAAAGGGGGCTGAAAATAAGGACGATATATACTAGAAGTAAAAAAAAAAAAAAAAAAAAAAAAAAAAAAAAATTAAATATAAAGTATTTTATAAGAAAGTATTTAATTTATATATATATATATCAGCTATTTATATAATTATTTATTATTTCTATTTAAGTATTTATTATTATTATTATTTAATTATTTATTATTATTATTTAGTTATTTGTTTTGAATAGATTAATATTAATTATTCAGTCTTTTTAGTAAACAAAATAATAAAGAAAAAATTTTATTTTAAAAAATAAATATTTAAAAATAATAACACAGTTTTATTTATTTCTAAACCTGATTATAATTTATTTATTTACTTTTTTAACTTACTTATTTACTTTTTTTACTTAAAATAAAAAACAATATAAAAAATAGATAATTATTCTCTATCATAATATTGGTATAAAACAACTATTTGTAGTAACATATTTGTATATTAATAATAATTATTAAATATTAAATTTATATCTTTTTGATAATAAAAAATTTATTTTATTTCAATATGTATTATTATGATTATAATAATTATAATTAATATTAATTATTCAGTCTTTTTAGTAAACAAAATAATAAAGAAAATATTTTATTTTAAAAAATAAATATTTAAAAATAATAACACAATTTTATTTATTTCTAAACCTGATTATAATTTATTTATTTAGTTTTTTAACTTATTTATTTACTTTTTTAACTTAAAATAAAAAACAATAGAATATAAAAAATAGATAATTATTCTCTATCATAATATTAGTATAAAGCAACTATTTGTAGTAACATATTTGTATATTAATAATAATTATTAAATATTAAATTTATATCTTTTTGATAATAATTATTTTATTTTATTTTATTTTATTTCAATATGTATTATTATGATTATAATAATTATAATTCTTTAATTATAAATTAGAATATATAATTAATATATATATTAAATTAATATATATATTTAATTATATTTAATAATAATAATAATTTAAATACTCATTTATTTTATTAAATATAAGAAAAAAAAAGGGAAAAAAAAAACTTAAAAAAAATTATACAAAATTATTTATATATATATATAAAAAGAATAGTTTTAAATATTTTGTGTAACTTGTATATATATTACAATATACACGTATTATCCACAATCTAATACAAATTATATATTATAAAAATTTTAGAATATAAATGATTTTTTTCTTTTTTTTTTTTATTCGTCTATATATATTGTTTTAATAATTTTAAATATTTATATTATTTAATTATATTAAATTATGATATAGAATACAAATAAAAACTTTAATTAATATAAAAATTAATTTATTATAGACACATAAATATATTAAAAAATTATGTTAATTATAAATTGATAAATTATTGCAATTGTGTCTAGTGAAAATATCATTAGAACTTAGGAAATTAATGATATCATAAAAATATGAAATTCATGAGTGTGTTGCATTTCGCAAAATTTCATTTCGGAAAAGTTTCATTTCACAAAATTTTTTGTGTCATTTTGCAAAAGTTCATTTCGCAAATTTTTAATAAATAGATAAATAAATAATAAAATAAATAAAAAATAAAAAAAAATAAAAAATAAAAAATAAAAAATAAAGAATAAAAATTTGAAAAAATAAATACCACCTAAAATTATCCTAACTTTGTGCTAATTTTAACTCCCTTTTTTTTATGATATCCTCATCTTTTTTTTTTTTTTTTTTTTTTTTTTTTTTTACTGGATTATTTATAAATATTTCTTTTATTAAAAAAAATTATTAGTAATTTAAGATTTTTTAAAATACTGCGCAAGGACTTAAAAGGTGTAAACTGATCAATTAAATTATTATTTATATATTATTTTTTAATCTTTTTAATAATTATATTTTAATAGTTATATTTTAAATTATTATCCTTTATATCTTTTAAATTATTAATACTTATTTTTATATATATATAAAACTATTATTAATCACATATATTTATTGAAATATAATAAAACGTTTAAAATGTATGATAAAATATGTTATTTTTTTAAAGCTTTAATTCTAATGAATATTTATTATTATATAATGTATATTTATTATATATATGTAATATATATATATTTTTTTTAAAAAAAAATTTTAAATTTATTTATTTATTATAGTTTTATTTATTTATATATATTTATTTAGTTATTTATTTAAATTATATATATTATTTATTTGCTTTATTATTAATTTATTCATTTATTAACTTTTAAAAAATTTTCCGAAATGAAACTTTCTGAAATGAAATTTTTCGAAATGCACCTCCCACGAAATTCATTGTGTATTATTAATAATTTATTATACTAAATAATTTTTATTTTATTACTAATAATTATTATATTTTATAACATTTTATTATTTTATTATGTATATATATATTTTATTAAACTTTATATTTTATTATATGAAAACTTTATTATAAATTAGTATAAATGTAAATTATTTTATATTGTGTATTTGTTAAGTTGTTAATTAATTAATTATTATTACTAAAGAAATAAAAATAAATATTAAAAATAATATAATCGCTTCTCCCCAAAAGTTGAAAGTAGAATCGAGTTATATCAATTATAATAATAACTTAAATACTTATTTATTTTATTATAATCATAATAAATAATAATATTTTATTTTTTATTTAACGTAAGAAAAAAAAAAGGAAAAAAAAATCTTATTTAAAAAAAAATATACAAAATTATTTTTTTATATATATATAAAAAAAAAATTGTTTTAAGTATTTTGTGTAACTTTTATAATTTTTGTAATTTTAAATATTTATATTATTTAATTAAATTATAATAATAATTTAAATAATCATTTATTTTATTAAACATAAGAATAAAAAAAAGGAAAAAAGAAATCTTTTTAAAAAAAAATTATATAAAATTATCTTTTTATATACAAAAAAGAATTGTTTTAAATATTTTGTGTAACCCGTATATATGTTTCAATATACATGTATAATCCACAATCTAATACAATTATATATTACAAAATTTTAGAATATAATGTTTTTTTTCTTTTTTTTTTTATTCGTCCATATATATTGTTTTAATAATTTTAAATAATAATAATGTAACTATAATTTTATTGAATATATTAAAAAAAGTTTTTAAAAACACAAAGATATTATATAATTTGTCTTTTGCATATAAACATATAAAAAAATAAAATAAATAAATAAATAAATAAAAAATATTAAATAATATTTTAATTTAATGTTTTTAATAAATAAAAAAAATAAATATTATAAAATTGTTTAAAGACTTATTATTTCAAAAATGAATTTATTTATTTATTCTTTTATAAATTACATGAATACTTAAATAAATAATAATAGATAAAAGTTTGCAATAATTGTGGCAATAAAAAAAATTTATTTATTTATTTATTGTTAAAAATATATATATAACGTAGCAATTGATTAAGAAATTTTAAGCACATTGCGAAATTCACATCAATGATGATTTAATATATATTGTATATACACTAAATATATATATATATATAAAATAACTTTTTTTCCCTATTTTTCTTCTATTTCCTTTTTTAATTATTTTTTTCCTTGTATATATAAATTGTTTAAATGTTGACAATTTATTAAATAAAAGATTTTTTTAAAAGTTTTTTCATTATAAAGTTAAGTTTTAAACACAAAAAAAAAATTTTTTCTCATCTAAATTAATATTTTTTACGTCATAGTTTTTAATTTATAATTTATTATGTATTAATTATTAATAGTTGTTATTAAAAAGTATACAGTAATTTAAAAAGAATATCAATTTAGAAATAAAATAAAAAATAAAAAAAGTATTATATATAAAATTTTCATATATATATAAAATGATATTTCTTTTTTTTATAATATCATAATTAAAAAAAAAAAAAAAATTATAATATATTACATATATTATAATATAAATATAGAAAAATAATAATTAATAAGATAAACATAGAAAACTATAATAAAATATATTGTTAAATTAAAAAAATATTTAGTTAAATTCATAAAATGAAATTTTATAAAGTTTTGTTATGTTCAACTTTAGCATTAGGAACTGTAATTTCCAAAAATATAAATTATGAATACACTACTGATGATTTAAAATATAATTTTAATTGTGTTGAAAATAATAGAAGTGTATGTAAATTTTTAAAAAAGGAATTAAATGAAGCTGTTAATGCTATTTCAAAAATTCTTGGTAAATTTTATTAATTTATGTATTTTGGAAGAAATTTTATTATTAAACTTAAAAAAATTTAATATAGATCTAATCTAATAATGATAATAATAATAATAATTTTTTTTTTTTTAATATACATGTTTATACTTTAAATATTTTTTAAAAATAGATATTGAAACACCTGTTAAATTTGATGCTTTTGTTGATGATCTTTCTAAATATAGAATAACTGACTCTAAGGAAGTTGTAGCTGTAGTTTTAGATAAAGAATTTATCCCATTAAATACTAAAGATACTAATATAGTATCGCCATATCCAAATTCTAAAATAATTTCAGAAAATATTGATAAAGAAAATGATAGCGATTTTTATGTTGTCTTGAATAATTTTGAAAGTAATGAAAATTATTTAAATTCTCTTCGTAATGATTTCGATTCCTCAATGGCTATGGAAATTTTTGAAGAATTAAAAGTATTAAAATTAGTTGGATATCCTTATGTAGATGCTTCAAGAATTAATGGAGATGAATTTTTATATGAAAACTTTTTACCAAAAAGAAAAGATCAAGAAAAAATGGATGCTACAGCTTTAGCTAACACTGAACTTTGTAAAGATTTAGTAAAGGGTGAATTAACTCATACTCTTGTTCACTGGGAAGATACTTTAATTAGCAAAGAAAGTATTAGCAAGAAAGTACGTCGAGCTGTTAAAAAAATTGTTAAATGTTATGTTAAAGGTACTAAAAAAGAAAGCAAGAAGGATGATATAAACAAGAAAAATGAATTAAACCGTATTGTTGCTATAGGTGATATTCATGGTGATTATGAACATTTGATTTCTATTTTACAACATGCTAAGCTTGTTGATGAAGAAAATAACTGGATTGGTAAAAATTCTATTTTAGTACAAATGGGTGATTTGATAAATCGTGGTAATGATACTTTGAAAATTTATGATACCATGTTAAATTTAAGAGAACAAGCTAAAGAAAAAGGTGGTATTGTTCATATGTTACTTGGTAATCACGATATTTTAGAAATTGAAGGTAATCATTATTTTACTTCATTGAAGGATTATGAATCATTCGGTGGATTAAAAGCCCGTGAAGAAGCTTTTGGACCAACTGGAAAATATGGAAAAGTTATAAGACAAGAAATGAATATAACAATGGTAATTGGTGATTCTATTTATGCTCATGCTGGTGTTGCTCCTGAATATGTTACTGAAGGTGTTGATAAACTTAATGAACATGCTCGTGAAATTTTATTAGATACTCCATCAGTAGATGAATTATATCAATTATATTTACAAAATACTATTCATCCAATTTATACTGATCCATTATTTAATAAAGATGGAACAGGTCCATTATGGATTAGAGATTTTGCTAAGAATCCAGAAAGTGAAGTTTGTTCACAAATTGAAAAGACTTTAGAACTTACAAATACTAAAAGAATGATTGTCGGTCATACTCCTCAATCTTATGGAAAAATTAGATCTAGATGTAACAATAAATTAATTTTAATTGATATTGGTATTTCTCGTTGTATTGGTGGTGGTTATTATGGTTATCTAGAAATTTTATTAGATAAGAATGAAGTATGGGCTAGATATTTAAATTAAAATTAAATTTACAATTAAATTTAATCATATAAAAAAAAATTTTTTATATGTTTTTTTCTTAAAAATAAAAAAAAAATATTATATTGATATTAAAAAATTATTATAAAAAAATTAGTATAATATATAATATTCTAGATAATAATAAAATATAAAATATAAAATATAAAATATAAAATATAAAATATAAAATATAAAATATAAAATATAAAATATAAAATATAAAATATAAAATATAAAATATAAAATAAAAATATAAAAATAAAACATAAAAATAAAATATAGAAATAAAATATAAAAATAAATATAAAAATAAAAATAATAAAAATTAAACAAAAAAACAGTAAAATTAATAAAAATAATAGTAAAGTCAATAAATATAATATATATTAAATCATCATTGATGTGAATTTCGCAATGTGCTTAAAATTTCTTAATCAATTGCCACATTATATAATATTTTTAACAATAAATAAATAAATAAATAAATAAATAAATAAATAAGTTCCAGGTTTTATCCTGGCTGTTAAGGCGTAAGCTTTGAGAGCATAAGGTTCCTGGTTCGACCCCTCCCTATGCCTATAGCGTTTTTTCCACTGGTTTTTCGTTATTAGGTGGTTAGGGTTTTCAGGTAAGTATTATACCCATTTGATACCCCCTATATCTCTAATTCAACTTTCATCGATTTACACTTCTTGCAGGCCTGAGAGGGTTGAGTGTGTATGGCAAAGTTTCTTAAGAGGAGATACCCAACATATGGTGACATATGAAAATTTACTTATCCTTACTTATAGGTATGTTATGGAGCGGTTGTCACGTGATCCCGGAGATTGTGGCTGCAAGACCCAATTGTAAGATTATCGTACAATGACAAGCAGTAATTATACTTGGGTAAGGAGCGCCAATGCAGAGTAACTGTAAGGCAGTCCAGCAGGGACGGGACCACCTACTAAAGTAGGAAGTTAGATAAGGGCTCTAGTTATAAACCATTGTGTGTCTACAAGATGTACAGCTGGGGAGAAATCCTGCTACGGTCGTTAAAAAAAAAAAAAAAAAAAAAAAAAATAAATAAATAAATAAATAAATAAATTTTTATTGCCACAATTATTGCAAACTTTTATCTATTATTATTTATTTAAGTATTCATGTAATTTATAAAAGAATAAATAAATAAATTCATTTTTGAAATAATAAGTCTTTAAACAATTTTATAATATTTATTTTTTTTATTTATTAAAAACATTAAATTAAAATATTATTTAATATTTTTTATTTATTTATTTATTTATTTTATTTATTTATATGTTTATTTTTTAAAACTTTTTAAGACACATTTTGCAAAAGACAAATTATTATATAATATCTTTGTGTTTTTAAAAACTTTTTTTAATATATTCAATAAAATTATAGTTACATTATTATTATTTAAAATTATTAAAACAATATATATGGACGAATAAAAAAAAAAAAGAAAAAAAACATTATATTCTAAAACTTTGTAATATATAATTGTATTAGATTGTGGATTATACATGTATATTGAAACATATATACGGGTTACACAAAATATTTAAAACAATTCTTTTTTGTATATATAAAAAGATAATTTTATATAATTTTTTTTTAAAAAGATTTCTTTTTTCCTTTTTTTTATTCTTATGTTTAATAAAATAAATGATTATTTAAATTATTATTATAATTTAATTAAATAATATAAATATTTAAAATTACAAAAATTATAAAAGTTACACAAAATACTTAAAACAATTTTTTTTTTATATATATATAAAAAAATAATTTTGTATATTTTTTTTTAAATAAGATTTTTTTTTCCTTTTTTTTTTCTTACGTTAAATAAAAAATAAAATATTATTATTTATTATGATTATAATAAAATAAATAAGTATTTAAGTTATTATTATAATTGATATAACTCGATTCTACTTTCAACTTTTGGGGAGAAGCGATTATATTATTTTTAATATTTATTTTTATTTCTTTAGTAATAATAATTAATTAATTAACAACTTAACAAATACACAATATAAAATAATTTACATTTATACTAATTTATAATAAAGTTTTCATATAATAAAATATAAAGTTTAATAAAATATATATACATAATAAAATGTTATAAAATATAATAATTATTAGTAATAAAATAAAAATTATTTAGTATAATAAATTATTAATAATACACAATGAATTTCGTGGGAGGTGCATTTCGAAAAATTTCATTTCAGAAAGTTTCATTTCGGAAAATTTTTTAAAAGTTAATAAATGAATAAATTAATAATAACGCAAATAAATAATATATATAATTTAAATAAATAACTAAATAAATATAAATAAATAAACAAAACTATAATAAATAAGTAAATTAAAAAATTTTTTTTTAAAAAAAAATATATATATATAATACATATATATAATAAATATACATTATATAATAATAAATATTCATTAGAATTAAAGCTTTAAAAAAATAACATATTTTATCATACATTTTAAACGTTTTATTATATTTCAATAAATATATGTGATTAATAATAGTTTTATATATATATAAAAATAAGTATTAATAATTTAAAAGATGTAAAGAATAAAATTTTAAATTATAACTATTAAAATTAAAATATAATTATTAAAAAGATTAAAAAATAATATATAAATAATAATTTAATTGATCAGTTTACACCTTTTAAGTCCTTGCGCAGTATTTTAAAAAATCTTAAATTACTAATAATTTTTTTTAATAGAAGAAATATTTATAAATAATCCAGTAAAAAAAAAAAAAAAAAAGATGAGGATATCATAAAAAAAGGGGAGTTAAAATTAGCACAAAGTTAGGATAATTTTAGGTGGTATTTATTTTTTCAATTTTTTATTTTTTATTTTTTATTTTTTATTTTTTATTTTTTATTTTTTATTTTTTATTTTTTATTTTTTTATTATTTATTTATTTTATTATTTATTTATCTATTTATTAAAATTTTGAGAAATGAACTTTTGAGAAATGACACAAAAAATTTTGTGAAATGAAACTTTTCCGAAATGAAATTTTGCGAAATGCAACACACTCATGAATTTCATATTTTTATGATATCATTAATTTCCTATAGACACAATTGCAATAATTTATTAATTTATAATTATCATAATTTTTTAATATATTTATGTGTCTATAATAAATTAATTTTTATATTAATTAAAGTTTTTATTTGTATTCTATATTATAATTTAATATAATTAAATAATATAAATATTTAAAATTATTAAAACAATATATATAGACGAATAAAAAAAAAAAGAAAAAAATCATTTATATACTAAAATCTTTATAATATATAATTTGTATTAGATTGTGGATAATACATGTATATTGTAATATATATACAAGTTACACAAAATATTTAAAACTATTCTTTTTATATATATATATATATATATAAATAATTTTGTATAATTTTTTTTAAGATTTTTTTTTTCCCTTTTTTTTTCTTATATTTAATAAAATAAATGAGTATTTAAATTATTATTATTATTTAATATAATTAAATAATATAAATATAAGTAATAATAAAAATAGAGATATAAATAAAAAAAAATAATTAGAAAATAAAAAATAAAAATGAAGATAGAAATAAAAGCTAAAAATAAATCTTAATAAACAATAAAAATGTATTTTTTTTTTATATATATAATTTAAAAATGGTTAATGCTTTTCTTGAAAGTTATGACATTAATTCAAAATAGAATATATATCAAAGTTATTTTTTTATCCGCCATTAATGTTTATTTTTGTGCATGGATTTTTCATGTCTTTGTATTAGTAGGTAAAAAATGGAAAAATCCCATCATGTATATAATTATAATACATTATGATTTAAGATATCTTGGTGTAACGAAATGGTTCTTAACAATAAATTTAAAAATAAAACACTTAAAACCTTTAATTAAAACAAGTAAAATATTTTTATTTATATTTATTTCATTAATTATAAATGTATTATCAAAAACACATTAATTAACTTAACAAGTTAATGTTTTATTAATAAAAACTCAAAGTATAAAATATTTTTATAGGAAAATTCACTCCTATTTATATTAAAAGAGTTGTCGAGCCAAACTTTATCACTTTTTTCAAAGTTTGGTGGTTTAGATCTATACTTATTGGCGATTTATAAGTTTTCTTTAAACTTCTTCATTAAATCTTGAAAATCTTTGGTAAACTCTACATCACGAGGTACATTGATTTGCTCAGGAATTAAAGGTGAATGTTTTGGATGAAAACCATAGTTAAGAAAGAAAGGACAAAAACCAGTAGATTCTTGAACAGCATTGTTATAGCTAAATTCGGCAAAACTGAGGTAGTTTTTCCAATCAGAACCTGTATAATTTGAAAAACATCTTAGATATTGTTCCACAACGGAGTTCACTCTCTCCTTAATTTTATGAAAATTATTACAATAAAAATTTAGTTTAGGAAAATCGAAATTTTTTTTGAGTTATTTGAAAAGTTCTGATAAATTTTTTTTTTAAATTCTTCTACGAGAGGAACATCGGATATGTTAGGTATCAAAGGTGAGAATCTTGAGTTGTATCCGTAGTTGACATAAAAAAGGTGAGTTTCTTAAGGATTCTTGAGCTATACTGTTGTAGTAGAATTCAGCTAGAAATAGATAGTCGTTCCAGTTTGAACCTTTAAAATTTGAATAGCAACGAAGGAATTGTTCGATGACGGAGTTCACCCTCTCCGTTAGACCATTGGTTTGATGGTGAAAAGGAGAAGAGAGTTTCATCGAGATGTTCAAAATCTTACTAAGACCAGTCCAGAATTTAGAAGTGAACTGAGTACCACGATCGGATAGAATTTCATTGGGTAAACCATGGAGTCTAAAGATGGTATTCATAAACCTTTAATAAATTTTGATTATATAATTTTATATTATTTTTCATATACTAAAACTAAAGTATTTAATATATACGAAAAGCAATAAACAAAATTTAAAAAGATTTTACAGAAAAATTATGTTATTTTAATCAATAAAATTAATATAATATTCTTATATTTTATATAAAATAAATTTAAAAGATATAATATATTGAATATTTATTATTAATCTATTCAGATTTGATTTGATTTTGTTTGTGGAGAATTGAATAGAAATTTTTATTAAATAAAAAATCAATTTTAAAAATAAAATAATATATTAAAAAGAATACAATTTTAATATTGTTATAATATAATAATATAATAATAATACATTTAAAAATAAAAATAAAATAAAATATTAATATTGATAATAAATATTTTAATAAAATAATAAAATAAAAAGTTATTTTATAGATAATGATATTAATAATAAAAATATAGAATTATTGATAATATTTTAATAACTCTTTAATAAAAATATAAAGAAAAAAAATTATATTTATAAAATATTTTATTATAGAAAATATAGTAAAGTAATATTAAGTAAAGAACAATATAATGGTCTCTAGTTAGCAATCCATTATATATTCGTTCTTTACCAATAATGGGACGAGTTGCTCTATTAAATGTAAAATTTTATATTTTTTTTATAGATAATAATTTTATTTTTATTTTTATTTTTATTTTTATTAATTTTTCCTAAATGTTTCTTTTTGTAAATTTTTCTATTTATATATGTTTTTAAAATTTTACTTAAATATTTTTATACCATTTAATTATTTTCCTAATTTTATTTATAATTTTTATACTATTTAATTAATAATATAAATTGAATATTTAATATTTTTTAACTAAATATACTTTTAAAAATAAAATATTTGTTTTAAATACATATTATTTATGAATTTTTGTATTTTAGAATTATTTAACTATTTAATTTATTATTTACATAAATAAAAATACTAATTTTTAATTAAAAATATACTTTGATTTAATAATTTAATTGTTTGTTAAATAACTATCATTATTTAATTACTTATTCATATAAACTAATTTATTATAAATTTAAATAATTTAATTTTTTATTTTTTTATTTTTTATCTTTTTTTAATTTTTGATTAAGTTATTTCTTAAATTTAAAAATTTCTTATTTTTCTGAACGTAACGTTCCAAGACGTCCCCTCTTAAGAGTACACTTCGTTCCTTGAAGTCCTTATAATTCAGAAAAATATGGGATTACATTTTTTAAATGTATATTTCTTTCAGCAATCTCCCCTGAAATAGGTTCACAAATTGTAACGGTATTGAACACCTTTTTTATTATTTTTAAAGGTCCGGTAAAGTATGGATCTAACTCTCTTCTATTGAAAACCTTGACTAATACTAGATCCCTTAGTTTATAATTCGAACGCATTCTTCATGTCCAATAGTGTGAGCGGTTTCTATAAGGCGGAATTTCTCATCTTCATCTTTGATTATTTTACTAAGTCTTCCATTTTGTTTATAATATTTCTTTCCTTCTATTTCGATAATTCTACTATTGATGAAATTTTCAATATTTTGAGAGACGAGTACCACTTCATTACCTTCCTTCTCTAATTCTTCCATTTTATTCATAGTATCCATCCTGGACAGAGCATCGGCGATAACATTCTTCCTTACCTCCTCAAATTGAACCTTAACCTGAAGAGCACTTAACGTAGTTACCCACTTTAAATGGTGATTATTAGAGGGCTCCGTATTATTGCAGATTCCAACTAGGGGTTTGTGATCAGTCACCAAATAAGTAACTAAGTTATTTCCTAAAATATAATGTTTAAATTTCTTTATGCAATATAATGCTGCAGTTCCTCCAAGTCGGTAACACTATAATTGACTTTAGCCTTTCTCAGCGCTCTACTAACATAATGAATTAGTTTCTCAACTCCATTATCATCCTTTTGTATGATGACACCTCCAATTCCACTGCGAGATGCATCGCTCCTTATAATGAATAGTTTATTGAAATCCGGGGGTACTAAGATAGGAGCCTGAATTAATCTTTCTTTGAGAGCCTTAAAAGCTAAGTCGGATTCCTTAGTCCATTCAAATTTTGAATTTTTCTTCAACAACTGAAAAAGTCCTTAATAAACTTTCGGTAATATCCAACTGCTCCTAGAGATGAACGAAGTTTAGATACATCTTTTGGAGGGAGCCAATTACAAATTACATTCACCTTTTCAGGAATTGGTTGGATAGTTCAACTTCAATCCGTTATCTTGTAGTATGGTGAAAACCTCAGCAAGATCCTTAATATGTTGTTCAAAAGAAGGAGAGAATACAACCAAGTCGTCAATGTAAACAAAAACACTTTTACCAATTAAGTTAAAAAAAATCCTATTCATCTCCCTTTTGAAGGTTGCGGGAGCGTTACGTAACCCAAAGTGCATGACCTTAAAGTTATAATTTCCATAAAGTGTCGTGAAACAAGTTATCTCTTGATTTTCTAGAAACATTGGCACTTGGTGATAACCCGAAAATAGATCTATAGTTGATAGAACCTGATTCCTTCCAATGTAACTAAAGATAACGTCAATGAGAGGTAGAGCGTACGCATCCTTTTCTGTTAAATTGTTAACTCTCCGGTAGTCCACGCACATCCTGTATTGACCATTTTTCTTTAAGACTAATACAACTGGAGAGGACCAAGGAGAGTGGGAAGGTTCTATCAGGCCATTGTTTATCAATTTCTCTAACTCTTTCTTTAACGCTTGGGCCTGAATCTTTGATAAACGGTACGCTCGCTGTTTGATTGGCTTGCTTCCTGGTTTGAGCATGATCCTGTGTGTTAGAAGTTTGGTTGGTTTCAAATCGTCTGCTTTCATGGCCAAAATGTCTTTAAAATCTTCAAACAGCTTGGTAACTGGGTCCTTAACCAATTTTGGGATTAAATTAATAATTTTCTCAACATGAGTTTCCTTATTATCCAATGACTCTTCATTTGCTGTAACCAGAGACACCGTTATATTTATTGGCTTACTTGCATCTACATCTACCACTTCTTCTGATGTCTCATTATTTTCTCCGTCAGCATATAAACGTAAAACGTAATAAATTGGTGCAAGTCTTATTGGGAAATTATTTTTATCAGTAGTATACAGCATATCATCATTAAAGTTTAGTATTAATTTATGTTTCTTAAGTGAATCTACCCCAATTAATAATTCAAACAGATCGTCCTTTTCAATTACTCTTAAATAATCTTTAAAAGTTACTGATCCTATAGAGATTTGTAGTTCATAGATATCGACAGAAGTAGTAGTATTGATATATGCTAGAAAAATCATTCCAGTGATGTTTCCAACTGGCTTTTTGTTTATATTATACTTCTTCAAAGCAGCACGAGTAATCATATTAATACTAGAATAAGAGTCCAGAAAGATTTCGCCATTTAGTCCTTCTATTTGCACATAAACTTTCGAGATTTTATTTTCACTTATAATTACTGCGTTAGTGATCACACTTTCCTTGGTAATCGTTTTGATGTTGTTTTTGGCTTTAACTTTAATTTCTTCTGGAAAGCTGAACGAAACTTTGGAAAGAGATCAAATAAATATTAAAACTAATTAAAAATTCTCTTTCGGAAATCTTTAGAATGATAAAGAATTCCTTAGAATCTTTTAGAAAATAATTGAATAAAAATATTATAATAAAATATATAAAATTTATAAACTTATTTAAAATATTATAAAACTATTACTAATAACTAATTCTGTATTTTTAATTAATAATATTGTTCATAAAAAAATTAATAATATAATTTCCAAGTTAAGAGATTTTATCTAATAATATTAAAATAAACTTAAAAAATGATAAGGTTGCTGAGGATCTTCGTGTATATTTTTCTGAAAATAATGTCTCTCAAGGTTTCCTTTATAAACCATTCTGCAAAATGAATAAATTTAAATTAGAAAATGATTTAATATTCTACAACAATCTTATTTACATACCAGATCAACTTCGTTTAGATATTTTAACTCGTTATCATGAGAAATCTGCTGCAGGTCATCTTGGTGTCAAAAGAACTTTGGAGTTAATCTCAAGAAACTTTTCGTGGCCCAAGATGGAAGATGATGTTAAGAATTTTGTGAAGTCGTGTGAAACATGTATGAGAAACAAAAAATCTAGGCACCGTAAATTTGGGTTACTTCAACCGCTTGACGTTCCAGAAAGACCTTGGAAATCAATCGAAATTTATTTCTTATGTGGTCTTCCACCATCCAAAGCTAATACGGTGATTATGGTTGTAGTTGATAGATTTTCAAAAATGATACACCTTATTCCCTTCAAAGATATTCCAAATTCCGTACAAACAGCTAAAGCTTTTATCAATAATATCTATAAGCTCCATGGTCTACCCTATGATATTATTACGGATAGAGATTCACAGTTTACGAGTGAACTTTGTCAAGAATTTCTATTCTTATTAAATATTAAATCGAAAATAGCTACCACTGACCACCATGAAACCGTAGGTCAAGTTGAACGATGCAATTCTTACATCGAACAATACCTTCGCTGCTTCTCAAGATCTTTCTATCATGATGATTGGGTTGATTTTCTTCTACTTGCTGAATTTGCATATAACAATTCCATTCATCTATCCACTAACGAAACTCCCTTTTTTTATCAACTATGGATTTCATCCTTACATGGATGAATATACACTACTCCATACTTGTAACATTAATCATAAAATGGTTCAAAAAGTTTATGAAAGTTTTAACCATGTTAAAGAAGTTCTTCTCCGATCCCAAGAGCTATATAAACGCTCTGCTGATAGAAAAAGAATTACCGCTCCTTCTTACAACATTAACGACTTGGTGTGGATTCAAGCTCCCCCTTCGTTAAATATTGAATCAAGCTCAAAACTAGCTCCATGCAAATATGGTCCATACAAAGTAACCAATGTTTTACATTATAATAATTATGAAATTGAACTTAAAAATTCACCCTTTCCTAAGCATCATAACGTTTTCCACGTCTCTGAACTCGAACCATTCACACCAGTACCTGAAAAGTTTAGAAAACGATATAAAGATCCTGAGTCTATTAAGGATATTATTGAAATTGCGGGTTTTAGAACTAACTATAAGAAGAAACAATACGAATATAAAATCCGTTATAAATATCGTTCCTCCTAATCGGGTATCTTCTTCTGAAGTTGAAGATAATCCAAGAAACCAAAATATTTTTATTAAATACATTAATAATAATAGGAAACCAGCCTCGATCTCATATAGTTTTTAATTAAAAAAAAAAAAAAAAAAAAAAAAAAAAAAAATTTTTTCTTTAAAAATATATATTCAACACAATTTATTTCTCCAACTAATTTGAAATTCACATGGCCAATTGAACATTTATGTTCAAGTGAATTTCAAATACTTCTTGAGTACTCTTTTGAATAAACTAATATCAAAAATATTAGTATTCTTGAATTCGCCTGGAATGCGAATTCTTGGAGAGAGCGTTGTCAAGGATTTGATACAAATTAATTTATATTTAATACTACAAAAATAACAATTTAATTATAAATATAATTTGTACTCCTTAAATCCTTGTACCGTTCATAACCAAATTAATATTGTATTACATATTAATTAATATTATCCCTTTTTATATTAATTAATATAGTTGAATATTATTTATAAAAATTGTTTTTTTATTAATTATATTATTTTATATATTTTTATTATCTTATATTATATATGTATTATTCTATTACTTTATATATTAAAATTATATTTTATATTGTTATCTTTAAATTAGTAATTATTAAAATATATTATTAAATATTTTATATTGGTTTTCAAAAATATAAAAGAACTAAAAAATATTCTTTTTTAAATCTTTGTAAGATTATTATTTACAAATAATCTGATAACTTTATAATAAAACATATTAAATAAAAATATAGTTAATTAAAAGTTTAATAATAAAATAATATTTTATATTTGAATAAATCAATTTATAAAATAAAATAATATCAAAAGGTTATTAGATTAAAGGCTTCCAACCAAGTTTACCCTTTAATCAAAGTACCAACTTAACAAATAATGTTAAGATTTTGATATAATTTATGATTTAAATTTAAATAAAATAATATGTTTCTATTAAAAAATATTCACTAAGTCGATATGTCTATATAGTAATATACTATATAGATATATAATAAAATAATAAATATTTAAATGTTTAGTTTAATAAAAATTTATCTATAATAAACTTTGATAATTAGAATTATCAAATTAATTTGATTTTAAATTTATTTATTTTATTTAATAATAAAATATCTATAATATATTACTATTAAGGTAATTTTACAATAACCTTACAAAGAACATAAAAGAGAGATTTTTACATCTTTCTTTTATACTTTGTAAGTTACATAATAATAATATTTAATTATAAGATATTAATAATATAATAATATAAATAATAATAAAATATAAGGATAAATTTAATTATATAATTAATTTGAATAATTGAATTTAATATAGATATGTTGTAAATGGGGAGAGCGCGTTTTGAACCGCACGTGAATGATATAAGCCACATGTTTTTTGAGATGGCGTATTATATATAAATTTTTTTATATAAATAAATAATTAAATAATAATTAAATAAATATTTTATTTTATAATAATATAATTTAATATATATTTGATAATAAAAAATATAAAAAAATAAAAAAATAAAAAAATAAAAAAATAAAAAAATAAAAAAAATAAAAAAATAAAAAAATAAAAAAAATAAAAAAATAAAAAAAATAAAAAAGATTAAAAAAATAAAATACTAAAAAAATAAAATAAAATATTTTCATTTTTATTTATATTTATAACTGTAATTTTTTATTATATAAATAAATAAATAAATAATAATTAAATAAATATTTTATTTTATAATAAAAAAATAAAATAAAAAAAAGAAAAGATAAATATTTTTTTAGTAATTTTCTTGAAATAAAATAAAATATTTTCATATTTATTTATATTTATAACTGTAATTTTTTATTATATAAATAAATAATAATTAAATAAATATTTTATTTTATAATGAAAAAATAAAATAAAAAAAAAAAAAGATAAATATTTTTTTAGTAATTTTCTTGAAATAAAATAAAATATTTTCATATTTATTTATATTTATAACTGTAATTTTTAAAAAAATTGAAAATACATATTAAATAAAAAATAAAAAATAAATATTTCATATTTATTAATATTTATATTAAAAATTTTGATGGAGGGAAATCTAAAAATTGATATAAGTGAAACAAATCGAGGAAAAGAGCAAATAATTATAGATCGAAAATTTAAATATAATTTTTCAAAATTAAAAAAAGATAATACAAAAATATATAGATGTACAGAATATAAAACATTAAATAAATGTAAGTTTTTTATTATTTTAAATGATAATAAAGAGGTTTTAAATTATGATTCTTCACATAATCATCCTGGTAATGAAATTAATGCATCCAAATCATTAATAAAACATAAAATTAAAGATGAAATAAAAAAAAGTTTGATTCCTTCTGATATAAAATCAAAACGCATATTTGATAAAATTTCTCAAGAAATAGGATATATATGCCCTGAATATAAAACAATTAAATCCCAAATAACAAGATATAAAAACAAACAATTATTTCCTAATGTAAAAACATTAGATGAAGTTCCTAATGTATCTGAATATTATAAAACAATAAGAGGTGAATACTTTATGATATTCAAAAATTCTAATATAATAATTTTTCAATCACCATTCCAAGCAAAATTATTTATGGAGAATAAACATATATTTGCTGATGGTACATTTTTAATAGCTCCAACTAATAGTTATCAAGTATTCATTACCAGAACTTATGTTACAGAATTAAATTGTTTTTACACTACTTCCATGTCAATATTAAAAAACAAAGAACAAATAACTTACGAAATATTATTTAATGAAATAAAAAAAAATATAATTAAATATAATGCAAATATTAATTTCTCAGAAAAAATTTTTCATTGTGATTTTGAAAAAGGAATATCTAATGCAGTGGAAAATATTTTTCCCAATATAAATATTAAATATTGTTTTTGGCATTATAAAAGATTATTAATGACAAAAAAAAATAAATTATGTTACAAGGAAGTGAAAGATCATAATATTTTAAATACTTATTATAAAGCGATTTCTAATTTATGTTTTATTAATATTGAATACATACCTGATATTTTTAATAAAATTAAAAATACATGCATGAGATATAAATCTACCTGTTCCCAATTTTTGAATTTTTTAGATTATTTTGAGAAAACATTTCTAAATATCTATAATATAAAATATTGGAATTATTACAATAATATAGACCACATAACAAATAATGCTTCAGAATCTTATAACAGTTATTTAAAAAATTTATTTGTAAAAAAGCCTTCATTTTATAAATTAATATATACAATACAATTTGAAGAATCCAAATCTTACTATGATTACCATATGAGAATTAAAGGAATTTGGAGAAAAAAGAGCAGAATATCAGAAAGGGTCGATGACATTAATATTTTAGTTGAATATTATAAAAATATGGAAGCCGAATTAAAAAATATTGGATGTAGTAAAAATGATATCATCGAAAATTGGTTTAATTGTTTAATTAGATTGAATAATGAAATCATTAGTTTTAATAAAACAAAATAAAAATAATTATTAAAATCCTTTCAAAATCATAATTACAATTAATTGAAAATTAAATTTTTTTTATTTAATAAGAAATTCAATATTGAAATTTATTTAATATTTATTGATAGGGTTAGCTTAAAAATATTAAAAAAAAATTTTTTTTAAAAATTTATTTTAAATATTTTTTACTTAATTAAATATTATTAAATAAAATTAAAAGATGTCTTTATTATTATATATTAGTATTATAAAATATTAAAAATATGAATGTATTGCATTTCGCATTATTTTTATTTTATATTGTAGTAAATTAATAAATAAATAAATAGTTTTTATAAAATAAACCAATTATTAAATTAATATATTTTTTAAAAATAAATTTAATGTATATTTCATATTTTTAATAAATATTCAAATATACATTTTAAATATATATAATGATATTTAAGTATTATAATACTTATAAAAGAAAATAATTAATATTTTAAATTATTTCTATCAGGCTTTCTAAAAAAACTTTACTATTTGTAAAAATAGTAATGCTCTTTTTGTTAGTTTATTAGATTTATATAATATAAATATCTAAAATAATTTATTTATTATTTAATAGAAATTTATGTTTAAAAATGTTATTGTTATTACTATTACTAAAAAAAAGTTTTAATTTAATATTTATAATTAAATTTTCAAATAATCTTTCCTTATCAAGTTAAATATAATGCTCCTGAGTAAAAAAGATTTATGTATTATATAAAATTTATTTAAAATATTAGATAAAAAAATATTAAAAAGGAAATAAGAATTTTAAAAAGAATATTTAAAAATAAAATGAAAAAAATATAGAATGTAATAATATAGAAGTACAAGTATATAAAATAAAATAAAATAAAATAAAATAAAATAAATAGTTGAAATATAAATATGAAGTACAGAATGAATAAAATAAAATAAATAGTTGAAATATAAATATGAAGTACAGAATGAATAAAATAAAATAAAATAAATAGTTGAAATATAAATATGAAGTACAGAATGAATAAAATAAAATAAATAGTTGAAATATAAATATGAAGTACATATTGAATAAAATAAAATAAATAGTTGAAATATAAATATGAAATACAGATTGAATAAAATAAAATAAAATAAAAAAATTATTTGAATTATAATAAAAATACAAGTATTAATAAAAATAAAATAAAATAAAATAAAATAAAATAAAATAAAATAAAATAAAATAAAATAAAATAAAATAAAATAAAATAAAATAAAATAAAATAAAATAAAATAAAATAAAATAAAATAAATAAATAGTTGAAATATAAATATGAAGTACAGATTGAATAAAATAAAATAAAATAAAATAAAATAAAATAAAATAAATAAATAGTTGAAATATAAATATGAAGTACAGATTGAATAAAATAAAATAAAATAAAATAAAATAAAATAAAATAAAATAAAATAAAATAAAATAAAATAAAATAAAATAAAATAAAATAAATAAATAGTTGAAATATAAATATGAAGTACAGATTGAATAAAATAAAATAAAATAAAATAAAATAAAATAAAATAAAATAAAATAAAATAAAATAAAATAAAATAAAATAAAATAAAATAAAATAAAATAAAATAAAATAAAATAAAATAAAATAAAATAAAATAAAATAAAATAAAATAAAATAAAATAAAATAAAATAAAATAAAATAAAATAAAATAAAATAAAATAAAATAAAATAAAATAAAATAAAATAAAATAAAATAAAATAAAATAAAATAAAATAAAATAAAATAAATAGTGAAATATAAATATGAAGTACAGATTGAATAAAATAAAATAAAATAAAATAAAATAAAATAAAATAAATAAATAGTTGAAATATAAATATGAAGTACAGATTGAATAAAATAAAATAAAATAAAATAAAATAAAATAAAATAAATAAATATTAAATATAAATATAAATAAAATTAAATAAAATAAAATAAATAAATAGTGAAATATAAATATGAAGTACAGATGAAAATAAAATAAAATAAAATAAAATAAAATAAAATAAAATAAAATAAAATTAAAATAAATAAAATAAAATAAAATAAAATAAAATAAAATAAAATAAAATAAAATAAAATAAAATAAAATAAAATAAAATAAAATAAAATAAAATAAAATAAAATAAAATAAAATAAAATAAAATAAAATAAAATAAAATAAAATAAAATAAAATAAAATAAATAAAATAAAATAAAATAAAATAAAATAAAATAAAATAAAATAAAATAAAATAAAATAAAATAAAATAAAATAAAATAAAATAAAATAAAATAAAATAAAATAAAATAAAATAAAATAAAATAAAATAAAATAAAATAAAATAAAATAAAATAAAATAAAATAAAATAAAATAAAATAAAATAAAATAAAATAAAATAAAATAAAATAAAATAAAATAAAATAAAATAAAATAAAATAAAATAAAATAAATAAAATAAAATAAAATAAAATAAAATAAAATAAAATAAAATAAAATAAAATAAAATAAAATAAAATAAAATAAAATAAAATAAAATAAATAAATAGTTGAAATATAAATATGAAGTACAGATTGAATAAAATAAAATAAAATAAAATAAAATAAAATAAAATAAAATAAAATAAAATAAAATAAAATAAAATAAATAAATAGTTGAAATATAAATATGAAGTACAGATTGAATAAAATAAAATAAAATAAAATAAAATAAAATAAAATAAAATAAAATAAAATAAAATAAAATAAAATAAAATAAAATAAAATAAAATAAAATAAAATAAAATAAAATAAAATAAAATAAAATAAAATAAAATAAAATAAAATAAAATAAAATAAAATAAAATAAAATAAAATAAAATAAAATAAAATAAAATAAAATAAAATAAAATAAAATAAAATAAAATAAAATAAAATAAAATAAATAGTAGAATATTAAATATAAAGTACAGATTGAATAAAATAAAATAAAATAAAATAAAATAAAATAAAATAAAATAAAATAAAATAAAATAAAATAAAATAAAATAAAATAAAATAAAATAAATAGTTGAAATATAAATATGAAGTACAGATTGAATAAAATAAAATAAAATAAAATAAAATAAATAAATAGTTGAAATATAAATATGAAGTACAGATTGAATAAAATAAAATAAAATAAAATAAAATAAAATAAAATAAAATAAAATAAAATAAATAAATAGTTGAAATATAAATATGAAGTACAGATTGAATAAAATAAAATAAAATAAATAAATAGTTGAAATATAAATAGAAGTACAGATTGAATAAAATAAAATAAAATAAAATAAAATAAAATAAAATAAAATAAAATAAAATAAAATAAAATAAAATAAATAAATAGTTGAAATATAAATATGAAGTACAGATTGAATAAAATAAAATAAAATAAAATAAAATAAAATAAAATAAAATAAAATAAAATAAAATAAAATAAAATAAAATAAAATAAAATAAAATAAAATAAAATAAAATAAAATAAAATAAAATAAAATAAAATAAAATAAAATAAAATAAAATAAAATAAAATAAAATAAAATAAAATAAAATAAAATAAAATAAAATAAAATAAAATAAAATAAAATAAATATAGTTGAAATATAAATATGAAGTACAGATTGAATAAAATAAAATAAAATAAAATAAAATAAAATAAAATAAATAAATAGTTGAAATATAAATATGAAGTACAGATTGAATAAAATAAAATAAAATAAAATAAAATAAAATAAAATAAAATAAAATAAAATAAAATAAAATAAAATAAAATAAAATAAAATAAATAAATAGTTGAAATATAAATATGAAGTACAGATTGAATAAAATAAAATAAAATAAAATAAAATAAAATAAAATAAAATAAAATAAAATAAAATAAAATAAAATAAAATAAATAGTTGAAATATAAATATGAAGTACAGATTGAATAAAATAAAATAAAATAAAATAAAATAAATAAATAGTTGAAATATAAATATGAAGTACAGATTGAATAAAATAAAATAAAATAAAATAAAATAAAATAAAATAAAATAAAATAAAATAAATAAATAGTTGAAATATAAATATGAAGTACAGATTGAATAAAATAAAATAAAATAAAATAAAATAAAATAAAATAAAATAAAATAAAATAAAATAAAATAAAATAAAATAAAATAAAATAAAATAAATAGTTGAAATATAAATATGAAGTACAGATTGAATAAAATAAAATAAAATAAAATAAAATAAATAAATAGTTGAAATATAAATATGAAGTACAGATTGAATAAAATAAAATAAAATAAAATAAAATAAAATAAAATAAAATAAAATAAAATAAATAAATAGTTGAAATATAAATATGAAGTACAGATTGAATAAAATAAAATAAAATAAAATAAAATAAAATAAAATAAAATAAAATAAAATAAAATAAAATAAAATAAAATAAAATAAAATAAAATAAATAGTTGAAATATAAATATGAAGTACAGATTGAATAAAATAAAATAAAATAAAATAAAATAAATAAATAGTTGAAATATAAATATGAAGTACAGATTGAATAAAATAAAATAAAATAAAATAAAATACAATAAAATAAAATGAATAAATATTGAAATATAAATATGAAGTACAGATTGAATAAAATAAAATAAAATAAAATAAAATAAAATAAAATAAAATAAATAAATAGTTGAAATATAAATATGAAGTACAGATTGAATAAAATAAAATAAAATAAAATAAAATAAAATAAAATAAAATAAAATAAAATAAAATAAAATAAAATAAAATAAAATAAAATAAATAAATAGTTGAAATATAAATATGAAGTACAGATTGAATAAAATAAAATAAATAAATAGTTGAAATATAAATATGAAGTACAGATTGAATAAAATAAAATAAATAAATAGTTGAAATATAAATATGAAGTACAGATTGAATAAAATAAAATAAAATAAAATAAAATAAAATAAAAAAATTATTTGAATTATAATAAAAATACAAGTACTAATAAAATAAAATAAAAAAAAATAAATATGTGAATTATATTAAATTGCAAGTATCAATCGAAACAAAATAAAATAATATAAAATAAATAAATATGCAGTGAAATAATAATATATAATATGATAAAATAAAATAAATAAGATATTGATATGAAATTAATATAAAAACTGAATTTAGCAACAAATAAATTATATAATAAAGTAAATGATATAGCATATTCATATATATTAACATGAATTTTATTATAATTTTTACAGTATTTTAAATTAATGTAAATTATTATATTTCCATATAATAAACAAACTTTATAATTAGAAAATAGTATAAAAAAAAATATTATTAAATATTATTATTAAATATTAAATAATTAAATGAATAAATTATTAAATAAATAAAAATTTTCAGAATATGGCGAATGTAAATCATCATTTTTTTTGAAATATATCACATTTTAAATATTTTTAATAATTATTTTTTCAAAGAAGTTATATGTGCCATTTTATTTTAATGTTTAAATATTATATTCATAAATAAAAATTTATAAAAAATAATATAAGCCACATTCCGAAATGAAAATTTATGTAAAAATATTTAAAGCCATATTCCGAAACGCACCACCCTCGTTGTAAACATATATAAAAACATAATATAAATAAAATACACGTGACGTCAAATGTATCATTGAAATTAATTATTAATATAAACCTTATTTATTAATATTCTCAGAATTATTAGGCCTAAGATAACCCTTTAAATATTAAACAAGAATTTATATTAATTATTAATTATTTAAATATATATATTATTTATAATTAAATAAATAATATTTTTAATTATTGAAATGTAAATAACTGAAATTGAGATTTCAATTCAGTTATAATTTCAACAACGCCCTCCCATAAAAATCGGATTCAAGACGATTTTTTGTGTAACGATATGGAGGTCTAAATTTTTATTAAAAAAATTTTGAAATTTCATAAATTAAAAAATTTTTTAATTTCAAAGGAAGAAGGTCACTTGAGTCCTTTTAAATTTTTATAAAAAACCCCATTTCAAGTGACCATTTCATTGAAATTTTGAAATTTCTAAAATTTAGTAAAATTAAAATTTAGTTAATAAAATTGATGGTTGTGAATATAATGGTACCATTTTTGAATGAATTTGATATAGAATTTTTGAAATTGAAATTTTGAAATTTAATTTCAATTAACTTCTTAATTTGTTGCATTAAATTTTAAAAAAATGAAAATTATAATAATTTATAAAATTTTGATTATGTTGAATTATTAATTGATTGTTAAGAGTGTAATATAGCTATATTTTTTGAATTTTTGAATTTTGAAATTTTGAAATTGAAATTTCATTTTAGAAATATTGAAAAATTAAAATTAACTAAAAAAATAGATAATAATAAAGTAAAAGTTAAAAATTAATAATAAAAAATAAATTTTCCAAAAATTTTTTTTTTTTTTTTTTTTTTTTTTTTTTTTTTTTTTTTTTTTTTTTTTTAATTATAAGCTATCGAAGTAAGCTTCCTTCCATTCTTTAAATATAATAAATAAATCTCTTGATTTCTTGGGTTATTTTCAACTTCTTCTGAAGGAACCCAATCGTATGAATTTTTATATTTATACCTTACACGATATTCATAACATTTTTTCTTATAATTGGTCCTAAATCCTGCTATTTCTATAATATCTTTAATAGATTCATTATGAGATCTTCTTTTTCTATATTCTGGAGGAGTAGGAATGAAAGGCTCGAGCTCAGATATATGGAATATTGGATGGTGTTTAGGGAAAGGAGATCTTTTTAAATCTATTTTATAATTATTATTATCTAAAGCTTCAAGTACTTTATAGGGTCCGTACTTACAAGGTGATAATTTAGAATAATCTTCGATATTAAGAGAAGGAGGACTTTGAAACCATACTAAGTCACCTTCTTTAAAAACAGGAGGTTCTAATCTTTTCTTATCAGCATGCCTTTTATATAATTCTTTGGAACGTTGCAAGACGTCTTTAATGTGATTAAAACTAGTATTTACATTTTTTATATATTTAAAATTAGTATCCATTTGAGGTAATAAAAAGAATTCGTCCATGGAAGGATGGAACCCATAATTTATAAAGAAAGGAGTTTCCTTAGTAGATTCGTTAACCGAATTATTATATGCAAATTCTGCAAGGTAGATCCAATCTATCCAGTCATCATGATAATAAGCTCTTGAATAAGCCCTAAGATATTGTTCAATAAAAGAGTTACACCTTTCAACTTGTCCGACGGTTTCATGATGATCTGTGGTAGCTATATTATTTTTAATTTTTAATAAGTGCATAAATTCATTCCAAAGAGCACTTGTAAATTGTGATCCTCTGTCTGTATAAATATCTTGAGGTAAACCATGTAGTTTAAAGATATTATTCATAAAGGCCTTAGCAGTTTGTTTTGCATCAGGTATTTGTTTAAAGGGAATTAAGTGGATCATTTTAGAAAAACGATCGACAACTACCATTATTACTGTATATCCTTTAGAATCAGGAAGACCGCATAAAAAGTCTATTTCAATAGATTTCCAAGGTCTTTCAGGAGTATCCAAAGGTTGTAGAAGACCATATTTTCTGTGCCTATTTATTTTGTTTCTTGCACAGGACTGACAAGAGTTTACATATTTAGTTACATCTTCTTTTATTTTAGGCCACCAAAAGTTTCTTGTTATTAACTCTAAAGTTCTTCTAATTCCTAAATGACCGGCAGCAGGCTTTTCATGATACTTAGTTAAAATTTCTAGTCGGAGAACTTCAGGAATATAGACTAGATTATTATAAAATATTAAATTGTCTTTTATTTTAAACTTTTCCATTTTTCTGAAGGGCTTATAGGACATATTATTTTTTACATTTTGAGGACTAAAGTAAAGTCGAATATCCTCAGCTGTAGCGTCAGACTTAGTAGCATCAATAATTCTTTCTAAAAGATCACTAACAATGCTAACAAAACATGGAAATTCTTTAACATTTTTAATGTCTAAAATATTTTCAGGTTTTTCTTCAATGTTGTTTTTAATATAATCAGGTCTCCTAGATAGACTGTCAGGTTTTCCGTTTTTGTTTCCCTGCCTATACTTTATTATAAAATTATATTCTTGGAAGAAAAGGTACCATCTATGTTGTCTTTGATTTGCAACCTTTCCTCCTAATGTGTATATTAAGTTCCTATGATCCGTATAAACAGTAATTTGGTATTTAGCACCAAGAAGTAGATGTCTCCAAGCAATAAAAGCATCCCTTATAGCGAGTAGTTCTTTATCAGTAATTATATAATTTATTTCGGCGTTTAGTAAACTTCTAGAATAATATGCTACTGGATGTAAATTATTATCTTTATCCCTTTGAGATAGAACAGCACCAATAGCATAATTACTTGCATCACATTCTACTATAAAAGGTTTTGTAATATCAGGATGAAGTAGAATTGGAGAAGTAATTAATCTTTTCTTTAATTCCTTAAAAGCATATTCACATTCATTCGTCCATAAAAATTTAATATTCTTTCTTGTTAAATTATGTAAAGGTTTTGCAATTTTTGCAAAATCTTTAACAAATCTTCTATAGTAATTACATAGGCCAATAAATCTTTGAACATCTTTTAAATTTTCTGGTCTTGGCCACTCTTCTATAGATTTAATTTTCTTTGGGTCAGTAGATACACCATCACCAGATAAAATGTAACCTAAAAATTCAACTTTATTCTGGTCAAATTCACATTTTTCTAATTTTGCATATAAATTATTATTAATTAAAGTTTGAAGGACGTTTCTGACTTGATTATGATGTTCCTCTAGATCTTTGGAATAATTAAAATATCATCTAAATATAAGATTACACATTTTTCCAAGTATGGTCTAAGAATAGAGTTAATAAATGATTGGAAAGTGGCAGGCGCATTTTTTAATCCAAACGGCATAACTAAATATTCATAATGACCATATTTAGTTCTAAACGCAGTTTTATATTCATCACCTTCTTTAATTCTTATTAAATTATAAGCAGAACGTAAATCCAATTTCGTAAAATATTTTGCTCCCTTTACTTTTCTATTATATCTGTTATTAGAGGGAGAGGATATGAATTTCTTATAGTTACTGCATTTAATTTTTTATAGTCTACACATAACCGAAGGGAACCATCTTTTTTCTTTTGAAAAAGGACAGGATATCCAGCAGGAGATTCGGATGGTCTAATAAATCCTTTTTCTAAATTTTCCTTTATATAGTCCTTAAGAACTTGTGATTCTTCTTCAGTTAATGGATAAATTGGGCCGTAATGGAGTGTAGCGTCTTTTTCTAAAACAATCTTACAGTCGGTTAAACGGTGAGGAGGTAATTTATCTGCCTCTTTTTTGCTAAATACGATTGCTAAATCTTGATATTGATGAGGAATTTCTTCTATTTTTGGTTCCTCATTTTCAATTTCAACTTTATCTTTAGTTGAAAGAAAACAATATATTAAAAAATTATAACTAAATTCTTTTTTATTATTATATAAATCTCGATGATTTTTGTTAAATTTTTTGGAAGAAAATTTACTTTTAGATTTATTTAAATATTTTACATATACATAAATTTTAGAATTTTTATTAATAGAATTTTTATATTTATTAAACTTTGGATTTTTTGAAAAATTTTTTAAATTTTTTAAATTAAATTTTTTGGAGATATTTTTTGAATTATTTTTTGATCGATTTTTTGAAAAATTTTTATAATAAAATTTATTTTTTATTTTTCTTTTAAAAAATTTATTTTTAAAAATTTTTCTTTTCAACGAGTTTAAATAAAAATTATTTCCCTTATATTTTATGGATTTATTTTTATGATCATTTAAAGAATTATAATTTAAATAAGAATATAAGGTATTATTTTTATAATTGTAATGTATTTTGAATTTCCTAATAAACTGATTTCCAAAAAGTATATCAGTAGGAATACAATTTGAGATTAAAAATTTTTCTTTAAAATCTTGAAAATAAAATTTATTATTTTTAAAAAATTTAATTTGAAAATTTAACCAAACAAATTGATCTAATTTGGTAGTTCTGCCTGAAATACCTTTAACTAGGATTTTATTTTTAGTTTTTTGAATATTTAGTTTTAATTTATTTGCTAATTTTTCTGTGATAAAATTGCAAAAGGATCCTGAATCTAACATAGATTCAGAAGTTAATTTTTGAGTTTTTTCATTTTTAAATGAAAAATTATTTAAGAATTTAATAGGAATATAAGATCTGAATAAAAGGAATGTAGATGGGAGATTTGATTCATTGATTGAATCAAGTGTAGGAAAATTATAATAAATTGTTTTTAAATTTTTTGATGTTCTGGACTCCTTTTGAAGTCCATCAATTAGTTTTTTTGGTAATTATGTTGATTATTATTATTGTTATTATTATTAAAATAATTATTGCTAGATTTATTTTTAGTATAATAATAATTATTATTATTATAATACTTGCTATTGTTTACATGTGGGCTTGAATGTTTCTTTCTCAAATTTTTATTACCAATATTATTTCTTAATTGGTCCTTACTTTTAATATTATTTTCAAATAAGATGCACTTAGTATAAATATCACCAAGCTTTGTAGGGAATTCTTCCATTTTATCTATTTCTTCTTGGAACTTTGGGTGAAGTCCATTATAGAAAAATAAGACTAAAGCTTCTTCGTCCCAAGACAGACCAGTAGTTAACGTTCTAAACTTTTCTATATAATCATTTATTTTCCCATACGAATGTTTTAATTTTACTAACTGGATTTTTGCCAATTTTTTACTTGCAACATTCGTAAAAGTTTTCTTTATATCACTTAATAATTTCTTTAGTGTTCCTGGATGATTGTTCTCATTATAGGTAGCAATATACCAATTTCTTGCACCGTCTCTCAAACGAGATTTGACAAAGTTTATTTTTACTTCTTCTGGTAATCCTAAGTTGGGATAAGTTGAGAAAGTATCTTCACATAATTGACAAAATAAATCTGTGTCATTAGTGTTTCCTGAGAAGAATCCAGGTTCAGGTACTTGTTGCAAATTATTAGAATAACTATTTTTCATGATGACATCATTGTCTGCATCACGTCTGGTAGAAATAGAGGCGTTATCATCTTGATTTTGTGGTACAGATTGGCTAGAAGAGGGATCATCATTGGTACTAATTTTTATATCTAATTTTTCATTGAATATTTTAGTTAAATTAGAAAGTTGATTAATAATATTTTTATTATCTCTATTAAGTGTATAGAGTTTTTTCTGTAAGTCTTGATTATATTTATTAAAATCTTCTTTTAATAAAAAGCTATCGTTAACAGAAGAAGCTAATTCTGATACGGTAACTTGGGCGTCAGACCTTAACTTATTAACTTCTGACATTGGGGCAATGTCAGGTATTGAACTAGCCCAGACGTTCGTATAGTAAGACATATCAAGGTAGCAACTAAAACTAGGGTAAGGTTATTGTTAAGATTTTGATATAATTTATAGTTTAAATTTAAATAAAATAATATGGTTTATTAAAAAATATTCACTAAGTCGATATGTCTATATAGTAACATACTATATAGATATATAATAAAAATAATAAATATTTAAATGTTTAGTTTAATAAAAATTTATTTATAATAAACTTTGATAATTAGAATTATCAAATTAATTTAATTTTAAATTTGTTTATTTTATTTAATAATAAAATATCTATAATATATTACTATTAAGGTAATTTTACAATAACCTTACAAAGAACATAAAAGATAGATTTTTACATCTTTCTTTTATACTTTGTAAGTTACATAATAATAATATTTAATTATAAGATAGTAATAATATAGTAATATAAATACTAATAAAATATAAGGATAAATTTAATTATATAATTAATTTGAATAATTGAATTTAATATAGATATGTTGTAAACATATATAAAAACATAATATAAATAAAATACACGTGACGTCAAATGTATCATTGAAATTAATTATTAATATAAACCTTATTTATTAATATTCTCAGAATTATTAGGCCTAAGATAACCCTTTAAATATTAAACAAGAATTTATATTAATTATTAATTATTTAAATATATATATTATTTATAATTAAATAAATAATATTTTTAATTATTGAAATGTAAATAACTGAAATTGAGATTTCAATTCAGTTATAATTTCAACAAAAGAATTAATTATTAATATAATTAAATATTTTTAATTAATTCTTTACACAATAATGATACAATTAATTTAAAAAGTATCATAAAATATGGGAAAAGCAAGAGGGAATTAATCAAGAAATATCGTATTTATGAAATAGTATAATAATTATTATATATTTATATAATACACTCAAATTATTATTTTAGAATATAATGTTCATTTTATTATGTTTATTTATTAAAATTATTCACTTTATTATATTTATTTATTCAAATAATTATTCACTATTATTCATTCTCAATTAATACATTTCAATAAAAATAAAAACACAACATTTTTTTATATAATTAAAACTTCCTAATTTTTATCTTATTATTCTCTATATTATTATTATTTAAAATTTGTACTTTTACATAATTAATTATATTATATATATTTTTATAATAAACTTATATTAATAATAAAATAATAAAATAATTTTATAATATTATATCTTATTAAATATTAATTTTAACTTATTTAGAAAATATTAATAATAAAATTATTTACAATAATATTTAAAATAATAATTATATCACTTTACATTCTTATTAAATATCTCGTATCAATATGTTATGGTTCGAGGAATTCAAAAAAAAAATTATATAATATTAAAACACAAAAAAAAAAATTTTATTCTTTCACAATAATTTTTATTTATTTATTATATTTTTATTTTAATTTTTATTTTATTTTTATTATTATTTTTATTTATTTATTTTATTTTTATTTTATTTTTATTATTATTTTTATTTATTTATTTTATTTTTATTTTATTTTTATTATTATTTTTATTTATTTTTATTTATTTTTTTTTATTTATTTATTTTTTTTTATTTATTTATTTTTATTATTTCTATTTTTATTTTCTTTTTTTTTTTTTTTTTCTCTCCCCTAAAAAGGGGTTCCAAGGTAGTCAATTTATATCTTTTTGAAGATATAAAAGTAGCAAAGCCTCTGGAAGTAGTTGAAGAGATGGAAAAACAATAGATTTTTAAATCTTATTGATTATTTCCTTATTGTAATAAATAGAAATTTTATTATTTCCTAATATTCAAATTAACCAAAATAAATCTATAATATAAAAGATGCATTATAGATAAGAATTAAACAAAAAAAAGAGAAGCAGTATTACAATAAAATTGAATACTTTAACTTAATTTTGATACTAATTTAATATGTAATCTTATATATTAATTTGAATGACATAATAGAAAATAAAATACATTTATTAATATATGAAAAATCTTTTACAATTTTAAATACAGAAAAATTTATTTTATTTATTTCTTTCATTTCAATTATTTCTTAATTCGAAAGACAGAAATATTGATAAAGTTATTTAAGTTGTTTATATACAGGAATTATTCCTTATTTAGAAAAATAATACTAAAAGTAATTAGTACTATGTTATTTCTAAACTCTCATAAATTTAATTTACCTTTATAAGGAATGAACATAAATTTAAATTAAATTTTATGTATAAACTTAAATTTTCAGATCAAATAATATAGTAAAATTATTAATGTAAAGAATACATAAATTTATTAATATTTTAAAAATCACATTGACTATATTAAAAGGTTTTTAATAAGAATCAATTTATTACTTCATTCTTTATCACGATGCCCCCGCTAAGACTCAAGCTATATTGTAGCTGAGTTATATTTTACTATATTTTTGAGGTGTACATTCCGATTTAATAATATTCCTGAATTTGGATCAGCTAACGTAACTGTATTAAACTTTTTCTTGATTACTTTTAAAGGTCCATTAAAATAAGGTTCTAGTTTAGTTCTACTAAAGTTTCTAACTAGGACTAAATCTCCCTCCTTGATTTCCTTAGCCTGATTCATACTTTGTTTTTCTTCTCGTCTAACAGCCCAATATTTATTTGCATTTTTCACATTTTCTGATGCTTCTATGGTCCATCTATAATGAGATATAAACTTTTCCAATAGAATTTCATCAGAAGATTTATTTATACCTTTAGTCGGTCTTGCAGCTATATCAAAAGGTTGTTGGTCTTCACGACCATAAACTAATTCAAAACTAGAATGGTTAGTGGTACTATTTTTAACAGTTCTTAAAGCCCAGAGAGCAGAGGGTAATACCTCATCCCAATCTTTATTTTTCGTCCCAAGCAATCTAAGGAGTTTACCAATTTCTTTATTACGATTTTCCGTAAGTCCATTAGATTCGGGATGATATGTTGTAACAAATTTTATATATACATCATATAGATCTAAAAATATTTTAGTCATATCTGATGTAAATTGGGCACCATTATCGGTGGTAATTACTTGGGGAACTCCATGACGAGAAAATACGTTAATAAGGAACTTAATTACGTCTTTAGAAGTGATATTTTCAGTGGGTTCTGCTTCTACCCACTTAGTGAAATAATCAACAGCTACTATTATATATTGATTATTACTTCTAGTTTTAACCAGTGGACCGATAATGTCCAAACCAAGATGTACAAAAGGTCCTTCCACTTTAGTAGGTAGATTTTCTGTAGGCTCTGGATAAGGTTGTGGTCGATTTAATTGACATTTTTCACACTTACTGACAACACGTTTAACATCATTCACCATGTCGTTCCAATAATAACTCTTACGTAAACGTTGATAAGTCTTATAATAACCATCGTGTCCAATATTATGAGCCTCTAATATTAATTTTATTCTTTCATTAAGATCGGTTACTAATTTTCTATAATTGTTACCATCAATAAAGTAGTCAATACCATCAATAGTGGTGAATTTTTCATTGATAAAATCATGTATTACTTTGGATAATAAGGCTTCATTTTCATCATTCGTAATATCATGGTTAATTATTTTCGTAGCTAAAACTACATTTTCTTTATTATTTTTCATTCGGGATAGGGCATCAGCAAGCACATTCTTTTTACCGGTTTCATATCTAATGTCTACACCAAGCATACTAGCTGTTAAACACCATCTAGTTTGCCTTGCATTATGTGGTTCCTTATTTTTGAACAACCCTAGTAACGGTTTATGGTCCGTATATACAATAGTTGGTATTGGATTTCCATCTATATACGGTTTTAATTTAGTTATACAATAATATAGGGCAGCACCTTCTAGGTCCGTTATACCATAATGCTTTTCTGCTCTGGTCAAACTTCTACTAATAAAGTGAATAGGGTGTTCTTTTCCAGTTTCATTATCTTTTTGTAATAACACACCTCCTATTCCATCATAAGAAGCATCGGTACGTATAATAAATTCTTTATCAAACTGAGGGAAACTTAATATGGGTGCATTTATTAGTTTTTCTTTCAGTACTTCAAACGATTTTTGGTGTTCACTAGTCCAAACATACTTCACACCTTTCCTTAATAATTTACACAAACACGCAGTAATTTGTGAATATTTATCGATGAAATTTCTATAGTATCCAACAGCTCCTAAAAATGAACGTAATTCATGGATGTCCTGAGGGGGTTTCCAATCTCTGATAACCTCGATTTTACTATCAAGAGGTTTTAAGCCTTTAGTGGTTACTCTATGCCCCAAAAACATTCACTTCTGTTTTCATGAAGTGACACTTTTCAATATTAAGTTTTAATCTATTTTCTTTGAGTATGGATAAAACTTGTGAATATGTTGGAGGTGTTCTTCAACTGTTTTAGAGTATATAAGTATATCATCGATAAAATTATAAACACACTTTCCTATTAAAGGAAATAGGATTCTATTCATTTCTCTTTGAAAGGTTGCAGGAGCGTTGGTTAAACCAAATGGCATAACTTTAAATTGGTAGTTACCAAACTTAGTGGTGAAAGTTGTTATACCAATACTTTCTTCCTCCATTAAATTTGGTGATATCCAGAGTATAAGTCAATGGTAGTGAAGATAGTTGCACCATTGAGACTATCAAAAATTTCATCAATGTATGGTATAGAATAAGAATCCTTTATAGTAGAATCATTAACCTTCCTATAATCTACACACATACGCCATTTCCCATTAGGCTTTGGTACTAGAACAATAGGCGAAGACCATTCAGAATTTGAAGGCTCAATTAACTTTTTATTAATTAACTTAGTTAATTCTTCCTTTAAAATATCTGTCTTTAATTTTGTTAGCCGATAAGCTCTTTGTTTTATAGGTTTGGTACCAGCTTTTAGATTTATTTTGTGTGGTGAAAGCAATGATGGTGTTAATTCCTCAGACGACGTAGCAACAATTTCTATATTGTCCTCTAATAGGTGTATTATATCAGTTCTATATTTTCATTTAGAGTATTCATAAATATTGTATTATGTATATATTCCATAGGTGGTAATCCTTCTAATTTCTTTAATTCCCCACCAGCATATTTTTCCTTACTATTATCCTCAAGTAATTTGTTAACACTACAAATATATTTTTCGTCAATTGCAGAATATTTATTGGTGTAATAGAACTGATAGTATCATCCATGTTATTTACATAAGCAATTATTTAAGGGATTAATAAATAATCTATTATCAACTATAGTTTTTAAATTAATTAGCATGTCATAAAATGGTTCCTCTTTTTCTACAATTCGGAAATCAATTAACAATGAAAGCTCATTAATTTTCACAGGTATCCTAACGACTATTCCTTCAGAGTATTCATCGTCTCTAGTGGCAAGCATTATTCTACCACAACTATGACCAACAACGGTATATTGGTATGGTAGAGAATTATAATATTTTTGTGACATAATATTTAAATTACTACACGTATCAATATGTAATTTTCCAGATACACCATCAACAGAGGCATCTACCATTGCAATATCCTCCTCTGTTATTTCTGTACTTTACTTTTATAGTTATGATCAACATTATTAACTAATGTTGTAGTAGCAACTACATTATTATAGCGCCAACAACATTAGTGGTGGCTTTTACTAGTTTTAAACCTTGGAAAACTTGACTTCTTATTTTAGGCGCAGCATTCCAAAGCTGTCCAAAGGTAATATTACACTTGGTATTGTTTAAATCATCCCATACATCATATTCCTTATAATTAGAAAGCATTTTAATAATTCGATTTACCCGAGGTATTTTCATACTATTATTATTATCATTATATTTATTATTATTAATACCATCTGTATTAATTAATTTATTCAATATATTTTTATTATTCGTTACATGATTATTATCGATAATAGTTTCATTATTATTAATATTAATAGTATTATTATTATTAATATCATTTACGACTGGGGTTTTCTAATAGTTCCATTGTTTCTATTATTAGGATTACTAGTATTTATTATTATTTTGTCTTTTTTCTTTCTCTAGTTTGGTTAATTTCCCTTGGAGCTTCTACATTATCAACTTTTGAAGTTATTTCCTCTTATTAGTAATTAAGTTTACATTAGACTGACTGGATGATGCAGTTTCGAATTCTTTAGAATTAGTACTAGATTTCAAAAATCTTTCTTTATCACGTATTGCTTTTCAATTTTCTTTTCTTTATTGATATTTGGTTGCATAATTATTGATGTTTGCAACTGTTTCTTATGA
>JACVTC010000130.1:0-2500 GCA_016946835.1 Neocallimastix lanati (nom. inval.)
GTAGCTGGGGCTCCGGTTAAACCAAAAGGCATAACCTTGAATTGGTAGTTACCAAATTTGTGGTGAAGGTGGTAATTTCTACACTTTCCTCATCCATCAAAATTTGATGATAACCAGAGTAAAGATCCATTGTTGTAAAAATCTGTGCCCCATCTAAACTATCAAATATCTCATCAATGTAAGGTAATGAATAAGAATCTTTAACTGTTAAATCATTAACCTTACGATAATCAATACATAATCGCCATTTACCGTTCTTCTTCGGTACTAACACTATTGGCGATGACCATTCGGAACAAGAAGGTTCAATTAATTTCTTATTAATTAATTTAATTAATTCCTCCTTAAGTATATCCGACTTAAATTTAACTAATCTATAGCACCTTTGCTTAACTGGTTTCGCACCAGGAATTAAATTAATCTTATGTGGAGGAAGATCAGAAGGTGTTAATTCTTCTGAAGAAGTAGCAACTATTTCTAAGTTCTCCTCCAGAATTTTAATTATTTCATCTTTATATTTTTCGTTTAAAGTATTTAGGAAAATTTCATGATGAATATATTGCTTTGGGGATAATCCTTCAATTTTCTTTAAATCATTCTTTTTGGAATCCTCATCCAAAGCCTTAATCATACACAACAACTTTTCTTCATCTTCATAATCATTATTAATAGGTGCAATAACGTCAATTACTCCCTCAGGAGTAATTTGACACAAACAATATAAAATGGGGTGGATAAACAAATTATAATCAATTTGGGTTTTTAAGTTAATTAGAATATCGTAAAAAGGATCCTCCTTTTCTACTATTCTACAATTAACCATTAATACAAGATTATTAATCTTTACTGGCACCCGAATGATATAACCTTCCGAGTAATCATCATTCTTAGTTGCCAACCTAATTCTACCACAACTAATATCAATAGGTTCATATTCGGACGGAAGCTTATCTAAAAATTGTTGAGTAATTATACTTAAATTACTACATGAATCAATTAAAGCCTTCCCCGAAACACCTTCAACTGTAACATCAACCATGGCAATATCCTCTTCACATGGTTCGTTACCTTTACTTTTATAAGTGTGGTCTATGTTATTAACGACCACAGTCGTGGCTGACACATTATCCAACACCCCAGAGATATTAGATTGGTCCCTATCCAATTTAATACCCTGTGACACCTTATATCTTAATTTTGGAGCAGCATCCAATAACTGTCCAAAAGTAATATTGCAATGGGCAGAATTTAAATCTTTAAGAATATCATATTCTTCTTCCCCCGATTGCATCTTAATTTTCCTAGATACTCTAGAACTTTTATTTTCTTTTTGAGTATCTTTATCTTTACTAATTAACACCTTTGTTAAATCAATTACTTTATTATTCTCCTTCACAATACTTTTATTATTATCATTATTTACTTTCATTAAATTTTTATTCTTTCTTTTATCATTATTTACATTATTTATAATAACTTCATCATTCACTAATGAATTATTATTAATATTATCATTACTATTATCATTACTATGATTATTACTATAATTAGTATTACTATTACTAGCTCTTTCATTATCACGAATTTGTCTTTCAATCTCTTTTTCTTTTTCAATTCGTGGTTGAGCTAGAATAGATGGTTTAATTTGTTTAACAATTATATTACTTATATTATTTTCTTTTACTTCTCGTTCTTTCTGTTTTCGTAATGCAGGAGTTATTATAGGTTTAGGATTCTCCTTCAACGACTTATGAATCCTTTTCTCTGCACTACCTTCATCATTATTAACATCATAAATTTTACGTTTAGATGCTCCTACTAAATAATCAACTTTCTTTTTATTAACCACCCTTTTATTAGCAGGAGTTTCTTCAATATTAGAAAGACGAGAATTTTTAATTTCTTTTTGATATTTAAGTGAAGCTGCTTTATTAAGTATGGGAGAGCTTCTTATCCCATTACTCAATTTAAACGTTTATTGTTTCTAATTTCCTTCCTATTTTTCTCAACAATTGCTCTCAACTTTGGGCAATTGTTTTGATAATGACCTGGTTCTTTACAGAAATAACAAGCCTTTATTGTTAAACTTCTCATTTTTCTTGTTAATTCCTCTATGTCATTATCTTCTTTAGGTTTAATATTAACTTTTTGTTCTAATTTATTTTTAATAGGAGGATGAAAATTAACTCTATTACTAAAAGAAGATGTATTTGCAGAAGGTGAAGGGGTAGAAGGATGTCTTCTTTGATTACTACCCATATAATTTAACCTATCTGCTTTTTCAGCAATTTTAAAGGCTTTTGACAGAGAAATGTTATCAAATAAGGTTAGACGTTTCCAGGCTTCAACATTGTTTTCAATGGAGTCTGTGTAATCTAAAACACTTATCTGACTTCTTTTCTTTTTATTTAATTTTAAATATAAAGTTTTATACTTAATATTAAAATCTTTGATTCTTTCATTTCTCTTAATTCTTAGAGCACGTAGCTCTCTTAATAAA
>JACVTC010000130.1:12500-182500 GCA_016946835.1 Neocallimastix lanati (nom. inval.)
AATTTTTTAATATAATAAATTAAAATTTCTTGTTTTTTTTTATTTAAAATTGTCAAATTTCATTTTTCCTTTATATATAAAGGAATTTTGATAATGAATTAATAAATAGTATAATTCATTATTATACAAGTAATTAATAAAATGATAATGGTTATGATTTAATAATTGACAAAGACTTTAAGGTAAACTATTTAAAAAAGTCAAACTATATATATGACAAACATATATATATTATAAATAATTATGGAAATTTTTTTTTTTTTGTTTAGTTTAATATTTATTTCTGTTATTTATTATATTACTTATATATTATAATTACTTTTTATATATTATTAACTCTTATTATTTACTATCTATTTGCTATTAATTATTTATTTATTATTTATTATTTATTATTTATTATTTATTATTTATTATTTATTATTTATTATTTATTATTTATTATTTATTATTTATTATTTAATTATTTATTATTTATTATTTATTATTTATTTATTATTTATTATTTATTATTTATTATTCAATTATTTATTATTTATTATTCAATTATTTATTATTTATTATTCAATTATTTATTATTTATCTATTTAATATTCAATTATATATTATTCAATTATTTATTATTTATTATTTATTATTTATTATTTATTATTTATTATTTATTATTTATTATTTATTATATATTATATATTATTCAATTATTTATTATTTAGTATTTATTATTTAGTATTTATTATTTAGTATTTATTATTTAGTATTTATTATTTAGTATTTATTATTTATTATTTATTATTTATTCTATATTTCGTATTATTATTCATCAAATATACAGAATTAACAAATATTCAAAAATTTTAAATGTAACTATATAAATTATTTAAAATATTTTATAGGATTTTATATAAAATGTATATATTATACATATATTATGAATACACTATGATTTATTATTATATTTAATGATGGATTTGCAATATTTAAAAATTTTAAAGTTTATTTGAAGCAATTTGAATCATTAATAATTAAATAAAAAATAAAGTCTACTAATGGTTGTACTGGAAACTAAAAATATTGCTTTTATTACTTTTATTTTTTCAATTTATTCTATTTTTAAATATTTTGTTGTCTTTGCTTTGTCTTTTAGAATAATTATTTAAAGTAAGCTCAAATAATTTACAATGGAAAAAAAAAATAGAAAATTATAGAAAATTATGCTTAAAACTAAAATTAATATCATTTAATTATTTTATATAATAAAATAATATCTGAATACTATTATTAATATTATTCTAAAAGACATTAAAAATAAATTTTATATATTTTTATTTTAATTATATCATAAAACATTCATTAAATTATTATTACTGTTGCTATAAAATATTTAAAATGTAAATTATATGAGGAAAACTTTTTTATTTTTTTTTTTTTTTAGAAATATTAAAAGTTTTTTGTATCTAAGTCCTTTTATTTTCAAATTCTTATAACTTTTATTTTTATCATAATCCATGGGATAAATATACATATCAAGAATTTAAAGATATGTAATCCATACACATTTTTTTTTTAAAAAAATATATATTTAATATCCATAACACAATTAAAAGTTAAAAATATTACACTGCATATAGATATGATATGTATTTTATAGTTAATTTTTGAGAAAAAAATACACATTAAATACATGAAATAGCAACCTTTTCTTTTTTTATTATTATATATGATATTATATCTTCATAATACAAGATTGAATCATCAAAAAAAAAAAAAAAATAAAAATAAAAATAAAAATAAAAATAAAAATAAAAGCTAAAAAATAATGAATGAATCGGTCATGAACAAACAGACATTATTTTGAATATTTTATATTATAATTACTATAAAAAAAAATTAATTTTAATTGATGACCTAGATTAATCATCATTATATATGATTTTTTTTTAAAAAAAATTAAATTAACTGAAAAAGAAAAAAAAAAAAAAATAGATAATGGATGAACATTAACTGTAACACTTTTCTCTCCTTTTTTTTTTTTTTTTTTATTTCATTATTGTTAATTGAATATTTAAATAATTGAATAATTGAATATTTAAATAATTGAATAATTGAATATATAAATAATAATAAAGAGTAAATATAAATAATAAAGCATTCTATATTTATATTTATATAAAAATATATTGATATATAAAATAATTAAATAGTTCATATGAGTTTATTACTCTATATTAATCTTAAATTTAATATTTGATATTATTTAAAATTTTATGTTACTTTATATAATTAATTCTTAATCATTTATTTTGGAAATATTCTATTGTTTTAATTTTTTCTATATATATTATAATACATATAATACATAAAATTAATTCTATATTACAAAAGTATCAAAGCCAACCTAATTGAATAATTGAAAAATTGAAAAATTGAATAATAAATAATAAATAATAAATAGTAAATAATAAAAAGAGTATTTATTAATAAATAATAAATAATTGAATAATAAATAATAAATAATAAATAATTGAATAATAAATAATAAATAATAAATAATAAATAATAAATAATAAATAATTAAATAATAATAAATAATAAATAATAAATAATAAATAATAAATAATAAATAATTGAATAATAAATACTAAATAATAAATACTAAATAATAAATACTAAATAATAAATACTAAATAATAAATAATTAAATAATAATATATAATATATAATAAATAATAAATAATAAATAATTAAATAATAATAAATAATAAATAATAAATAATAAATAATTGAATAATTGAATAGTAAATAGATATTTTCATTAATTGTATATAAAGAATAAATGACTGATGCTTTATTATTATAACATTAGTAATTAAGGTTAAATTGGAAAATTTGGAATAATTCATATCTATCTAATTTAAAAAATATAAAAGATATAAAAGATATATTATTTAAATTCGATATCATAGCATTCTCTTTTTTTTTTTTATTTAATCTCTTTGGTAGTAATAGCTATCTTAATACAATTAATAACATTCAGATGAAAAGATTGAATGTCGTATTTGTAAAAAAAAATATATATCAAATTAGTATTATAAATTATTATTTATAATAGTGGAAAGTATAAAGATACCACTGCATAATATAAAAAAGCTTTTAATATTGAAAAATCATTTAAGATAGAATTTAAAATAGTGAAATATTATAAATGTTGTAAAATATTTAAAGATAGTCTAATATTATTAATATTATTTACTATAAATTATTTGATAATAAAATCAAATAGTTTTATATCCACTAAAAATAGTATTGGCAGCCATTTTCTATATCTATTAAGAATTGTATAATATTATGCTTTATTTATTTATTTATTTATTATTATTATTGTTATTATTTTAAAGGTTACCTCTGATTATTCTATATTTATTATTACTATTATTATTTCATATTTAATTTTTTTTTTTATTTTAGTTTTTATTATTTTATTGTTAATACTAATTTTTATAAAATAAATTAAGAACAAAAAAAAAAAAAAAAAGAAGAGTACTTTCAATAAAGATGAGGTACATCATAAACAATTTTTATCTTTATTTTTAATTGTTTTCATAATATTAAAAAAGAGACCCTTTGACTAAGGGAACATCAAAAGACAACCATACTTTGAAATATTATACTAAAAAAATTATTATTTAAAATTATTATTTAAAATTATTATTTAAAAATATTGTATTTATTAATAATACTTATTATATAGAATTCATTTTATATACATCTTAATATATATATAAAAGTAAATTGAGGTATCTTTACTTAAATATTATATTATATGGTTGTAATATTTAATATATTTATATATTTATATTTAATATATTTATATATTTATAAATTTTTATAATTTATTTTTAATTTTTTTTTATTCCATTTTTCCAAACCCCCAAAAAAATTCATTTTTAAATAATAAATAAATAAATAAAGCAGATAATATATTTGATTAAATTATGACTATATATTCAACTATATTCTAATAATAATATTATTATATTAAGACATATATCAAAGATGAAATATAAAATTTCTGTTTAATGATTATTTAATTTGGAAAAAAAAGTTTAAATTAAAACAAATATTAAATTAATAAATAAATAATAAATAATAATTGAATAAATAATAAATAATAAATAATAAATAATTGAATAATAAATAATAAATAATAAATAATAAATAATAAATAATAAATAATAAATAATAAATAATAAATAATAAATAATAAATAATAAATAATAAATAATAAATAATAAATAATAAATAATAAATAATAAATAATTGAATAATAAATAATAAATAATAAATAATAAATAATAAATAATAAATAATAAATAATAAATAATAAATAATAAATAATAATAAATAATAAATAATAAATAATAAATAATAAATAATAAATAATAAATAATATATAATAAATAATAAATTAATAATTAATTGAATAATTGAACATAATTGAATAAATAATTAAAGAGAGGTTTCAATGCTTATATTACAATAATAAATATTGATGTTGAATTGAAAATATTATAGTTATATATATTTGTTTTATATATTTATATATAGAACACTTAAAAATTAATATAAAAAAATATATATATAAAATTATAAAATATGAAATATAAAATAAAAAAAATATTAAATTAATAGAAATTAGAAATTCTCATTTTTGTATTTATAAAATCAATTTATTTGTTTTATATTTATTATGTGCTTTTCATTAAATTTTAATTAAAGGAATATTTTATATTACTTTATATTCTGATATATATAAAAATGCATTTCTTTAAATTAATTTTTATTTTTTTAAAATTTTTTTTTGGTCTAAAATAAATATATTAAAAAAAAATTAAAATTTTCGAATAACTAATAATTTATCATTTTATTATTATTTAGAGTTTATAATAAAAAGTACAAAATCTACAATAGAACCTATAAATGTTACACGAATTTATTAAAATATCAAATAATTAATAATAAAATTTTCATATAAACTTAAAAATACACATTAATTATGCTAATTCCAATAAATGTAATATATTATTACATTATAATATAATATATTGTGTGTTAATTAAATTTCAATTTAATAAAAAATTTCTTTTATTATCCAATGAGCGTAGAGAATTTTTTATAGTATATATTCTATTTATTTAACGATTACCGAACGTATTATATTCAGTTATATTTATATTATTTATATTATATTATATATTAGAATAATTATATGTCTAATATATAATATAATATAAATAATATAAATAATATATTATATATATTATATATAAAATATATAATACTTTTTAATATTTTAATATTTTAATTTTTATAATTTTAATAATTTTAATAATTTTTTAAATTCTTTGTGATGAAATAAGTAATAATGCATATATTTTATATTGATATATTATTATATTATTATTATATATTATTTAAATGGAAAGTAATTCATAAATAATAAATTAATAAACTGTTGAGTAGTACTCAGTGAATGATAAAAGTCATACTTGGTCAATGCTAGCAAAATAAATATTGAATTGAATGGTAGATAAAAGACAGAATGAAAGAAAGAATGAATGAATGAATATAATGATGAGAATGATAAAATTAATAGAATGAATAAAATAATTAGATTAGTTGAGATGACTTTGCAATATTATGATATATTTAATTAATAATAATAATAATAATTATAATAATAATAATAAAAATGAAATTATATGAATAAAAATAGAGAAAATATAGCAGTATATTCAGCTAATTTTATAGTATATTCATTGTATGCCTAAATTAATTTAACAGTGGTATCATTAATGCCAATCAAGTTTAAATTTTTATTTCATTTTCTTTTCTTCATTCTCTCTTCTTTTGATTAAAAATATTAATTTTGTTTTGATATAATTCCATTAAAACATATAACAGACCGCTTATTACAGAAAATAGAAAGATTATCCCTTTGATAATTAGAAATTACATATATAAGAATATTTGTATATATTTATATTTATTATATTTATTATTTATTATTTATTATTTATTATTTATTATTTATTATTTATTATTTATTATTTATTATTTATTATTTATTATTTATTATTTATTATTTATTATTTATTATTTATTATTTATTATTTAATTATTTATTATTATTTATTTATTATTATTATTTATTTATTAATTATTTAATATTTATTATTTAATATTTATTATTTATTATTTATTATTTACTATTTATTATTTATTATTTAATTATTTATTAATTATATATTATTTAATTATATATTATTTATTATTATCACATTTATTATTATGTATTATTTAATTATTGTATTAGTAGTAAATTTTTTTTTTTTTTTTTTGGTGGATTTCTTAAATTGAAATTATTTAATAAATAAATAAAAATTAAAAAAAAATAAAATTTTATTTATTTAATATATTAAATAAATAATAGAAAAAGTTAATTTACTAAATAAATAATGAAATAATAAAAATTTTTATAATTTTAATTTATATTAAAAATATTAAAAATATAAAAAAATAATATAAAAAAAAAAAAAAAATAAAAAAATATTAAATAATATTAAAAAAAATATAAAGAAAGAATAATAAAATAGTTTAATATATTTAATTTAATAATAATAGAATGATTAATTATTTAATTATAAATTATGAAAAATATCCTAAATTTAGTTTATGCTATTTCAGCTATTTTCAACAATAAAGCTCTTGATGACAAAGACTCTCAAATAACTCTTTTTTTTTTTTTTTATTATATTTATTATATTTGATTTTTTAATTGTAATCCAATGAAGAAATTATTAATGATTTGTAATATTTTAATTATTTCATTATTTTTTTTTGCTATTACTGAATGAATAATTATTCGATTAAGTTTTTATCATAATAGAAAGGTTTATTTTTATTTTTTTTTTTTTAAAGTCATTTTAGCCAGCCTTTCTTTAATTTCCTTTGAAAAATGCAATAAAAAATTGAGATATTATATCGAAACTTTCTTCATAATATTAATTGAATAAAATATATTATATTATAGGATGGAATGTGATGTAATTTAGGCATTCAATTCTTCAGTTAATATTTTATATTTTTTTCATTTAAAAATAATAGTAATAATAATTGTAATAATAATTAATGATAATAATATTATTAGTAAAACTTTTATTATAATTATCAATAGTAACAGTAATAATAAATAAATAGTAATTATAATTATCAATAATTGTAATAATAATAAATAAATAGTAATTATAATTATCAATAATTGTAATAATAATAAATAAATAGTAATTATAATTATCAATAATTGTAATAATAATAATAATTTTATTATTATTATCAATGGCACTTTGTATTCAACAGCATTGACACTCAGGGTAACATAAAACAATAAAAGTTAATATACTAGATGATATATGTAAAGTCAATAGAAATCAATTGATTTAATATAACTCAAATAATATTGCAATACATTCTTATTTAATTTTATTTTATTTAATTTTATTTAATTTTATTTAATTTAATTTTCTAATTTATTTAATATTTAATTGTTAATAGTTAATTCAATTGAAATATATTAAATTTAATTGATTTAATTAAGAAATATTGTTTTTTTTTTTTTTTTTTTTTATTTTATTTAATTTTTAATTTTTTTTTTTCCTTTCTTTTCCTATAAAGTGAAACAATACTACAAATTACTAATATCCAATAGTGTATGTAAATGGATATTCTCTAATAAAATAAATAAATAATCATTTAATATTATTATTAAATAAATGAATGTTAACTAGTAAATAGATAAATAACCAGTAATAAACTAATAAATATTTGATAAAATTTATAACTACAATAATATATTATCATTAATTATTTTAAATTATTATTATTTTTTTTTATATTTCATTGATAAATAAAATAAATTAAAAAAATGGAGTATTCGAAAAAAATAAAAAAATAAAAAAATTATAAAAAGCTAATTTATGTACTTCAAATGTAAAAAAATTTTTTTTCTTTTTTTATTAAAAAAAAAAAAAAAATAAAAATAAAAATAAAAATTATATAAAAAAATAGTAATAAAAATAATAATAATATATATTATATTTATAAAAATAAAGGGTAATGAAATAATAATACAAAAAAAAAAAAAATAAAAAAATAAAATAAAATTGATATATTTAAAAAGAATAAAAATAAAAATAATCAAACAAACAAAAAAAAAAAAAAGAAAAGTTTGATTAAATAAAAAAGTACTAAACAAAAACAAAAAAATAAAAATAAAAACAAAAACAAAAACAAAAATAAAAACAAAAACAAAAATAAAAATAAAAACAAAAACAAAAATAAAAATGTAAATATTTGTTAATATTTATATTTGTTTTTTATTTATTGAAAATAAAATTTGTATATAGAAATAGTGACAGTAATAAAGATTATGAAATATAAAGTTATAACAAAAGAAAATTTATATAATTGAATAATTAAATGTATCCAAATTTATATTCTATATATATATCATACTTTTTTAAAATTTTTAATATTATATACTTTTGCAATTAATATTTTTAAAATCTATATATATTAAATAGTAATCTTTTTGAAATATATGTTTTTATTTTATTTTATCTTTTATTATTATTTGTTATTTTATAAAATATTGTTATACTAACCTTTTTTTTTATATATAATAAAAAATATATATAATTATTATAAAATATATATTGTTACTATGTAAATAATACTATTTACTTTAAATAGAAATAAACAAATTAAAAATATAGAATATATAAACACACACATATATATATATATAAACATTTTGAATATTATATTATATATTTTAATAGATAAAAAAAAAACTATACAATGACTAACCAAAAGAAAGAAAGAAGAACTTCATACAACAGATTCGGTTTTAAGGTAGCTATTTTAAGTCAAACCTTTATGGAATCTGTTCAAAATACTTTCAATAACACTATCGGTAGTTCTTTTGGTTTAAAGAAAAATACAAGATGTATCGCTCCAATTGTTGATGGTCAAGTTGATGAAGCTATGAAAAAGGTTGAAAATTTAAAGAAATTCATAAAGGGTTCTCAAGAAAACATTAAAAGAATTATTAATAGTATGGAAGCCACTATTGAAGCTGAACGAAGCTTAACCGCTTTATATAATGAAGAAAGTGTTAAAGAAGATAAAGATGTTGACTTAAGAATTCGTTACCTCAAGATTGGTGATTCCTTCAACAGAGATAACAAGGAATTAAGCAAGTACATTATTCCATTGAAGAACTACGAAGATTGGTTAAATACTTTCTTAACTAAGGCTATTGGGGATACTGAAGATACTATTAACTTATGTAATCAAGTTAGAATTGAAATTCAATCCTATGCTTCTTGTCTTGCCGATGCTAAGAATAGAATTAAGAATGAAGTTGAGAATTCTTTGGAATATGAAAGTGATACTATAATTATTAAAGAATCTGAAGAACATCTTGAAAAATCTAGAGAAAAATTTGCTCAATTAAAGATTCAACTTAAGGAAAAAGCTGATATGTTGGAATTGAAGCGTCAAGTAGATTTACCAAATTATTTAGATACTGTTCACACTGCTCTCAGACTTTACCATCAAAACGCTTTCTCAATCTTCTCTGCTCCAAAGGATCTAGAAGTTGAAAGTGTTCAAACAACTAATGAAAGTATTAATTCTGATAGTGCTGCCAGTCTTCAATCTCTTCCATCCTCTCTTCCATCATCACTTCAAAACGTACCTACTAATACCGTAAGCTCAAATAATAGTTTTGGTCCACGTTAAAAAAAGTAAAATAAAAAAAAAACTTTTAAACTTTTTGGACAAAAAAAACAAAACAAAAAAAAAAAAGAAAAAAAAATTTTTTTCGATTTTTTTTTCTTATTATTATCAATTATTTGACAACGTTTTTTTTTTTTAATAACATACATAAATTTAATTTTTCTTTTAATTTAAATTATTTATTTACAAACACATTTTTATAATAATAATAATTAGAATCTATTTTATTCTTTTAATTTTTTTCTTTTTCTTTCTTTTTTTTAATCGTTTTTAATAATAATCTTCCTTAAAAAATAATAGAAAAAAAAAAGGATAGAATTTATTATTATTATAAAAAATAATAAATTTTAAGGAAAGTAATAGAGTTTAAAAGAAAAAAAAAAAAAAAAAAAAAAGAAAAGAAAAGAAAATAGAAGTTTACTAATATTAATAATAATAAATTATATTATTATTATTATTATTATAATTTTTTGAAGATAAAAAAAAAAAAAATTACTGTTACTAATTTAATCATCATAAATATATAGAAAATAGTAATTTTTTTTTTTTTAATTTACAATAATAATAATATCAAAAAAAGTTTTCAATAGAACAATATATAAAATGATATAATATCCAAAAAAAAAAAAAAGGAATAATATTATAACAGTAAAGAATAATTAAAAAAATAATAATTAAAAAACCGAAATAAAAGTCAAACAAAGAACTAATTTAAGTCAATAATAAACAAAATAAAACAAAACCAATAACAAATAAACAACAACAAAAAATTAAATAAAAGTAAAAATAGAAACAACAGAAAAGAATAAGATTTTAATTAAAAATGAAAAATAAAAGTAAATCCTATAATAATAATAATAAAATAATAATAAAATAATAATAAAATAAAAAAATAAAAAATAAAATTAAAAAATAAAAATTAAAAATTAAAAAAAAAATAAAAAAAAATAAAAAAAAAAAAAAAAAAAAAAAAAAAAAAAAAAAAAAAAGGAAAAAAAGAAAAATAAAAAAATAAAAAAATAAAAAAGAAAATCGAAATAAATATAATATATATAATTAATAATAATAAAAAAAAAAATAAAATAAAAATAAAAAACCCCTTTAAAAAAAAAAAAAAAAAAAAAAAAAAAAAGTTAAAAATTATTTATATTTTGTTTTTGTTTTTGTTTTTGTTTTTTTTTTTGTGGAATAATGTGTTATTTACAAATTTATTTATGGAAAAATATTACTGTTATACTTAATTATATAATTGTCTTAAATTTTTTGAATTGTACAGATGTTATTAACTACTTATAGGAATTAAAATAATTTCTATTAATTCTTTAGAATTTTATAATTTATATTTAGGGTTTATTAATAATAAAAATAGGGAAATTAATAATAGAATTTTGGAAAGTCCGATTTATATAACAAGGAAGTAAATAATTTATTAGTGGATTAAGATGCAGAATACATGTTTAATAAGAATAATATTATTAGTTTCTTCGTTACTTTCACTGAAGTACACTTATAATTGGCTTAATCCAACATTAGGTTGAAAGTGCCAACCTCGTATTTCAACCTCGTATTTCAAATTATTAAAAGTTGTTAAAAAAAAAAATATTAACTCTTAAAAAAAAAAATAAATAAATAAATAAAAAAAAAAAAAAATGCTTTTAAAGAAAAAAATAAAATATGGTTTTATAATAAAACTTTATTTATTTATTAATTAATTAATTACCCCAATGATGTGGACTGTTTTTCCAGGTCCATGGAGGGTTGATGGAAAAGGAATAACCTATATCAGGTGTACTAATTACAGCTTTCTGTGATTCTGATGATAATCGATGGTTATCCTTTCTAAAGTGGCTTCTAGTACGAAGAGTGAAAACTGGAATACTGGAAGACTGTAGAAAGTGAACCTGATGTTTTATATTGTTTTAAACTGGATATGTAGTAACATTGGAGTTGTATAATTAATAATATCATGTAGTTTCTACATATTATCATTGTAATGAATCTATTGTATTTTTTACTTTAGCATTATTTTGTATATGTATTTTTCTATAGTATTATTTATACTTTCATGTAGCTATTGTAAAATGGAAATGTAGGAGATTGATTCACTCCAAAGCTTGTGTTTAAGAAATTATTTAACGGATGGGAATCTTTTTTATAGTCTTTCTCTACTAATATTTTTTCTTTTTAAATATACTTTTAGCTAATTTATGATTATTCAACAGAAAATTTTTAACATCTTAAAGTGCTTTATTAATTGAAAGAATTACAATCAGTCAAAAGATAAAAAGAAACAATTATTCATTTTTACAGTATATACAAGTAATTTTGTATCAATAAATTACTAACCCTTGAGTAAATTTATAAATATTATATCAGTTATACAGGATAAAATCAATTATTTACAAAATCTAAAATCTATTAAATCATCAAGAACAATTTTATATTTCAAGCTTTCAAATATTCAACACCAATATTTTTTTTTTACTATTTAAAGAGAATTTACTTTCTCTTTTATTTTTTAATTTATTTTATTATATATAAATATATAAAAAAAAAAAAAAAAAAAAAAAAATTTTTTTATCTATTTTTTTTATTATTTTTATTATTTTTATTTTATTCTTCTTTTATTTTATTTTTTAGGCTTTCTTGATATGGATAATACTTCTTCAAATTCAGCAACTATACCTGTTTTGCGACGTGGTCTTCGAAGATACGATATTCAGAATAAAGATTTCATTCTTATCTTTATTCATGATCTTCAATCATGGTCTGTTAGTAAACTTTGGGAATTTCTTAGTAAACGTATTTCCAATTGCAATGAAATAGTTCATTTAATTATAAAAACACACACACCTAATATGGAAAATTACTTCATTTTAAGGATAAACTATGATAAACCCACTTATTACCTAAATATTTTATTTCTTCTTACCCATTGCCTTCCAATCAATAAAATTAATTGGATCCAAACCGACAAAATCAGAACTTTCAGTGAAGTTAAGAAATTTAACAACAAATTTTCTTCTTTTGAAACTAAATCAATGGCTAAAGATTTTCTTTATAGTAATATTTATTCACCGTCTACTCAGTTCTTTAATCTTTGTGTCAGTTGGAATATTAATGGATGGAATGATGAAAAACGTGATGGTATTAGATACTTTAATGAAATTTTTAAACCCATCTGTATTTGCTTGCAAGAGGTCGGTAATAGCCAATACCTTAATGCACATTCAAATAATTACCCATTTCTTTGTCACTATAATACAATTTTACGTAAAGCTGATCCAAATATACCCGGTATGAGAGGTCTTAGTATAAGTGTACATCGTTCATGTTCATTTTCTCCTGATCCCTTTGAATATAAGTATATCATTTCTGTCAACATTACTTCTTTTTGGGGAATTAAATGCACTATTGGTAATATTTATGTTCCTACGGTCACTCATAAGGAAGAAAGAAAGAATGCCTTTTCAGAAATTACTAATTGGATAAAGAAACATACTAATACACCTTCTATTCTTGTAGGTGACTTTAATATGTCTAAATCCCAATTAGATAGTTTACTTAATAAATCATCTTATCAGTGGTTCACTAAAAACTTATCAGGTCTCGATTTCACATGGGCTCGGGATGGTAGATCGTCTTGTATTGATCATGTTTTATTTAATTGTAAAATGAAGGAATACATTAATAAGGTATCTGTTTGTAGTACATTCAATGATATATCTGACCACTTCCCTCTTATCCTTTCCTGTAAGAAAGATGACTCAGAAGGTTTTCGTGCTCCTACTCCTTCTAGAAGATTCAAGTGGTCCCAACGCATGTGTAATGAAAAGCATAATGAAATATTCTCAAGTAACTACTTCTCAATTCTTCTTAATGAATTTGATGATAATAAAGAATTAAGTTCTAATGAAATGGTCAATAAATTTATAGAAACAGCTAATAAAGTTGGTGATAAAGTTCATGCTAGAGTTCCTTGTGATCTTAAAGGATCAGCTTTCCACTGACCTTATTATATCAAGAAACTTTCTCATGAAAAGCATGTTGCATTTAATGAAATCAAAAATTTTTCTTTAGGTTCTAATCTTGAAAACCTTGATGAATTTTTAAATTTGCTTCGTGAGTATAAAAATATATGTGGTAAAGTTAGGTCAATTAAGTTTTCTATTAAATCAAAACAATTTCATCAGTCAATAGAATCTGCATGTAATGATTTTAGTAATAAAAATGCTAGGAGTGCTTGGTTAAAATTAAAGAAGCTATCTCGCCCTATGTACTCTAATTCTATTTCGTCAAGTGTTTTAAAGGACAAGCAGGGTAACTTTTTATTTTCTCATTCGGATCAATTAAATCGATTTGCTGAACATTACAGTGAACTAGCTTCTGATGTTACTCAACACAGTTTGGATAATGAATACTGGGTAAGTTTATTTGGAACTAATCCTAATAATAATCTTACTTGTGATATTAATGAATCTATTACTATGGAAGAAATTCAAAACACTGTGCTTGAAATGAAAAATAATAAAGCTCCTGGACCCGATGGTATTCCGATTGAATTTTTTAAAGCCTTCTTTAGTAAATCTGATTTATCCGATAATCAAGATGATTCTTCAGATGATCACTACTCTAAGTGTGCTAAATGTTTACTTTCATTATTTAACAAAATCTGGGATGGTGATTTCCCTGAAGAGTGGAATTCGGCTTCTATAATATCAATTCCAAAAAAAGGAGATCTTTCGGATTGTAATAATTATCGTGGTATTTCTCTTATTAATGTTGGCTTAAAAATTATTTCAAAGATTGTTACTAATAGAATTGCTAAATATGCCCTTGAACATAAATTTGTTAGACCTGAACAATTTGGATTTAGAAATAAAGAAGAATGCATAAGTTTGTATATTTCAATTAGAGAGATATGTCAAAGAAGAAAATTTAAAGGAAATTTTACTTATCTTGCTTTTCTCGATCTTAAAAAAGCCTATGATTCAGTTCCTATCTTTAATATTTTGACCAAAATATATAACTTAGGAATTAGAGATAAATGTCATCTGTTTTTAAAGAATCTTTATCTATCCTCTAAAGCTCGTGCTTTTTTTAATGGTAATCTCTCAGAAGAATTTTCGATTAATCGTGGTGTTAGAGACAAGGATGCCCTCTATCTCCTATTTTATTCAATTTGTTCATTAATGATATACTGGATAATTGTGATAAGTATGGTGTATATTTAGATTCTCAATATTGTTGTGGTGCACTTTTTGCGGATGATATTGTTTTAGTTGCTCCATCTAAACAAGCTCTTAAGAAAATTTTGAATAAAGTTCATGAATGGGCTATTAAAAATGAAATGACTTTTGGAATTAATAAGTGTGCTACTCTTGTTGTAAAACCGATTAACTTTGTTAAACCGATAAATTATGAAGACCCATCTTTCTTTATTGGTAGTAAAAAATTACCTAAAACTGACAACTATACCTATCTTGGTATTCCTTTTGATGAATCTTTATCACTGAAACCTATACAATCCAAATTAAACAGTAATTTAAATGTCAAGTTAAATTTGTACTTTCGATTTCTTATTAATAAATCTGTTCCTCTCCCATTGAAGAAATATGTTTTAATTTCGTTTATTCTTAGTCTTGTTATATATTATGCTCCTCTCTTTGGTTCAAATAAGAGCAGATGTTCTAAAGCTCAAAAAATTATTAATAGAGGACTTTATTGGAGTTACGGATTTTAAATCTCGCAATTCTTCTGTTAGTCTCTATAATATTACTCGTGAATTGAGAATACCTCCTCTTTCAGCTGTCTGTGCTATATCTCAATTACGTTGCTTTAGAAAATGGAAAAACTCATCATGTATTATTAATCATCTCACTAATAATATTCCTACTATGTCACATTATTCATGGACTAAAGAATCAAGGACTTTGGATAAGAAATTAAATGGTAAGAAAACAAGTGAAATAAAAAAGTTTTATTGGGAAAGAGATGTCTTCAAACCCTCAAAAGCTAAAAAAGCAATTATTTACAAGGAGAATGATTTTGGATTTATTTCAGAAATCAGAAACTTAACATTTCAATATCCTAAGTATCAGTTGGGATTCTTTTGGATTTCTCGTATTAGGTGTGGTTTTAAATTCGACATTAGTATTTCCATTAAAAGAAAAATCGTTTCAGAAGATTGCCCTAAATGTTGCCCTTGTTGTGGTGTTAGTGTACCTAGCTTTTCTCACTGGATCTTTGCCTGTAAAGAATTGGAAAATTACAGAAATAAATCTTTACCTTTTCTAGATGATCTCTTTTTGAAGTTTGCATTGATAATTGAACAAAAATCCTTGGATGTTTCTTTAGATTCAGAAAAGGATTATGATAATAATATTTATTATTATATATTGAGTGCACTTCTTGGTGGGCGTTCAATATATTCAAAAATTAAAGTTAATGATGGGGAACAAAGACAATTAGTTGACAATATTTTTAAACAAAGTTCAACTTCGTCAACTGTTCCGTATTTTGTGGGGATTGCGGAGTTTCTAACAAACGTAATACCATTAATTTGTCGATCTTTTAGTTTGATGATGAAATGGTATTCCGTTGAATCTACCGTTACCAAGAGCGTCGACGTCGAAATGATAAGGCATGGATTTTCACCTCCAGATACAGATTCGATTGATAACACTAATACTGAAATTATTACTCACAATAATGGACGTGGTGTTATTATCGAGGAATGGGAAAAGTTAGAGGCTATTGCTTCTAACGCACTTTTATAATTTTATAATATATAATATTTTATTTCATGTATTTTATTTGTTATTTTTTCATTTAATTTCATGTAATTTTGTTATTATTATAAATTAAATAAAGTTTTCTCTAAGTCTAAAAAAAAAAAAAAAAAAAAAAAAAAAACACTTAAAAAAAAAAAAATAAATAAATAAAAAATAAAAAATGTTTTTAAAGAAAAAAAATATATGGTTTTATAATAAACTTTTATTTATTAATTAATTAATTATTTAATTTTTCCATTTAAAAGTAATAATAATTTTTAAAATATGATTATTAAATAAAATTATATATAAATACTAATAGTAAAATGAATATTATATATTCAAAATGAAATTTAATAATAAAGAATAATTAAATTAATGAAAATATTAACATATATATATCTATTTATATTTTTCAAAAGAATTAAAGTATTTTACATTTTAAATAGCAAAAGAAATAAAAAAAGAAATAAAAAGAAATAAAAAGAATATTATTTATTTACAAGTTTACTATTTACAAGACTATTTACAAGACTATTTACACATTAAAATAATAAAGAAAGTTACTTTTAAAGTAATTATTTATTATTTAGAAATAATTAGAATTAAACCCGTGCTTTTAGTTTAAGTTTACATTAAAGAATTAATAATATAGAAAGAAAGAAAGAATTTTTTTTTATTATGTTATAGAGTATTTTCAATAAGTTTTATTATAAATAATTGTTGATAATTTGTTTTATAATTTTGTTTATTATTTTGTTTTTATTATTGATTTGTAATATTAATCTTTTTTTTTTTTTTATTTTAGAGAAATAACTAGAATATTTTTTAAGGTGGACTTTAAGGTGGACTTCGTTTACAATTTAAGTTGTAATTTATTATAAAAAATTTTTTACTTTGCACAAGCTTTTTTTTTTCGATTGTAGGTTGATTATCAAGACTTTTTTTTTTTTTTTATAAAGTTTTAATTAATTCATTAATCTAGATTTTTTTATTATAATTTTTTTTCCTTAAAAAAAAGTAGAATTTTGATGAGAAGCTTAATTTAATATAATTTTTTTAATTTCTTGGATAGCTATCAATTTTAATTATTTAATTTAGTTTTTGGATTAGATTAAATTTATTTAGACAGCTATCAATTAATTAGGAAGCCAGTCCAGTTCCCTCAACAATACCTTTCAAACTTCCCAATTCCGTTTCCAATACAGCTACAACACTAAATCCTTAGAAGAAAAAAAAAAAAAAAAAAAAACTTCCAAACTAGTTATTGATCGTATTACAACAAATAATGAAATGTTATCTTAATCCATCACTAAAATGTTAGCCACAAACAATTCAGACCTATTAGGTCAAAGATAGTCAGACTAAAAGTAGACACTTTAAAATTGAACAAAAAAAAAATATCGAAAACCTGAAGATTAAATTTAACCAAAAAAAAGACGGAAATTCAGGGAAAAAGTAAACAAAGAAATTAATGACTCTTACAAAACCCAAGATCAAATACAAAACAAACCTAATGCGGATCAATTAAAAAAGAAAAAAATTTACTTAACATTAAAAAAAAAAAAAAAAAAAAAAAATTATATAATGAAACAGGGAAAAGAAGTGAAACAAGATCTAAACCTGAAAGGAAAAACAGCTAATCCTCCAAGAAGTGAATCACAAGGTCGTCGACAGAGAGGGCGATTAAAGAAATGCTTGACCAATATTTAAAAGATCAATGGATCGAACCAGTAAACCTCGACCATACAGTTAACATGTTTCCTATACCTAAACACCTAAACAAGACGGTATATATCGCTATGTCTATAATTACGTCGAAGTCAGTAAGAAATGTAGAATCAATCAAAACCTAATTCCAAATTTGAGAAACAATGTGGATATTTTAGCTAAAAACCCATTAAGGATTACCTTAGACCTTAGAGCTGCGTATAACCAAATTCGTAATATGGATAAGAAAACGAAAGAAGCAACCGCCTTTGTTCTTTGTTACCCCATTTGGAATATTTCAATAGAATGTTATGCTCTTTGGACTCTCAGATGCTCCTCCACATTTCCAATCATTCATGAATTTTATACTATTTGATAAATTTATATGATGGTATAAGTGTAATAGTTTAACTTGATGATGGTTTTGGTTTATGGGAAAAAAAAAAAAGCAAGAAATAAATGTCTCAATAACTTTAAATGGACACTCAAACAATTCCGAAATAATCATTTTTTTTATAAAATCCAAAAAAAAAATGTGAATTCTTTCCTGATGTAGCTACTTACTTAGGCTTCGCTGTCAAAAATGGTACATACATTCCTAAGCATATCTCTGATCTCTTTGTCATTAATACTCCTAAAAATATTAAGAATCTGCAAAAGGCATTAGATTTAATCAATTGGTTTTCAGACCCGATTCCTCATCTAGCACAAATTGTAGCCCCTCTCTGTTAAAATAATTAATAAAAATAATAAATAAATAAATAAATAAAATATATTATAAAAACTAATATTAATAACATATTAAAAATATTTTTTAAATCTTGTGTTTAAATTTTGTTAAATAAAAGAAACCGTGTGTTGTCGCTCCCATCAAAATAAAACCTGTTTCCGCCAACATAAAATAAAATTGGAACAAAAGAACTTCTAGGGTTACATCTAAAAAGTCCAGTAGGAAAAGGGTTAAAATTTACATAAGAACAAGGTTTATCGGTCCAATAACCGTAAAAGAAATAAATCTACAAAATTTTGGGATAACAAAAAAAAAAAAATAATAATAATCTTTATTTATTTATATTATATATTTACTTATTTTTACTTATATACTTATTTTATTTAATTATATATATATATATTTACTTATTATTACTCTTTTATACTTATTTTATTTATTTTTTATATATTTACTATTTATTAATTCACTAAATTACTATTTAAATAATTATTCTTTTTGAATGAATAACCGTCTTTGCAATGACATATCTATACAAAAGCTTTTTTTTTAGATTTTATTTTCATCTTTTTATAAGTTCAATTTAAAAAAGAAAAAAGATATTAACCTAGTAAAAATAATTAAAATTTTTATAAATTAGTAAAGTCTTAATATATTGATTTATATTTAATTAAAACTTTAAAGCTAATATATATATATATATATATATATTTAGATTTAAAGCTACAATTAATTGTGAACTTTTTATTTTACATTATTTATAATTTACTTATTTAAATGTTAAAAAAAATAATTATTTTGAAAATTTGATAAAAAAAAATGAGAATATCCGAATAAATTACTATAATAAAACTTTATCACAATACAATAATTATATAATAATTAGTACTAATTATATTACATAATACAAAAATCCTAAATTTAATTTTTAATCTAAAATTATTGTAATAATTTATAATGACATATAAGTCCAATTTTTTTTTTTTTTTTTTTTTTTTAATTTGATATATACATTTAAACAAATTCTTGACTAAAATAACTTACTGTTTTGACATCATTATATTTTTTACCGAAATTATAAAAAAATTAACTTAAAACTTAGTATTTCATATTATTGCACCATTAATATTGAATATATCTAAGACATTTCTTATAGTATATTATTTTTATATACCAATGATAGGTTGGAAACCTTTCTCTTGAAGGATGATATTATATCATTTTTATTTGAGAATACCTACTTATATATTGTATTTTACATCACTCTCAATTACAATGTGCTTTGAAGATTAGTGCTAATTTTTAATATGTTCATTCGCTTTGTAGTTTGAGCAATTACTATTGATATAAATTGTTAATTATATATCAGTGTACTTGATAAATAATAATCTAGAGGTATTAAAATTGATTACGTTTATAACTAATATATTATTCTAGCCATTTAAACTTATTAGTAAATAATATAAATTGCTTCATAATTTATTAAGATTCAATATTTCTGTTAATTTCGTCTTGTAAATTAATTTTTACTAATTTTTCTATTTGGCTATTATTATAATTTAAATATTTATTGATTATTAATCATTTATTATTATTATAATTATAATCTTTTTATTACTATTATTATAAATATAAACTTTATATTATTTTTATTATTATAAATCCAATCTTTTTATTATTATAAATACAATCCTTTTATTATTATAAATACAATCTTTTTATTATTATAAATACAATCCTTTTATTATTATAAATACAATCTTTATATTATTATAAATACAATCTTTTTATTATGATTATTATTAAAGATAATTGATTATTCATTACTATTGATTATCCAGATATTCAGATATGAATAAATCAAATTTCTAGAATAAATATCTTTTTACAACCGAATTCTTTCTAGAAATTTTTAATTACAAAAGATATATTGATTTCGATCAAATTCATCATTTTTAATGGATTGATTGTGGAAAAATTTTGACTGAAATATATTTAATATTTTTATATATAAATATATATATTTATATATATTTATATATGTGATATTTGATTTTTTATTATAAAAATTTATTATAAAATATATTATTAATACAATCATAATATATTAACAATTAAATTTTTTATATTAATTTTGATTTAATCTTTTTTAAAATTTTTTATATTAATTTTTTTTATTTCATTTTTTTTTTGCAAATATAAATAGAGAAAATTTTTCTCTTTAAAAATATTTTTTAATACTTCGCGAATTATTTATTAAATAAAATTATTATTTTAGAATAATTTTTTTTAAATTACTTTACTTTATTATATATAATTTACGTTTTATTAGAAATATAAATAGAGATTTATATAAAATATTTTTTCTTAAAATCTTTTTATTATAAAAAAAATTAATAGATTATTTATTATAAAAAATGGTCAAGGTTATAAACTTCGGTGGTGTTGACGAAACTGTCTATGAAAGATCCGATTTCCCTCAAGAAAAACTTAACCAAATATTTAAGGATGATACTTTTGCTGTAATCGGTTATGGTACTCAAGGTCGTAATCAATCTCGTAATTTAAGAGATAAGGGTTTCAAGGTTGTTATTGGTCTTCGTAAGGGTCCTTCTTGGGATCTCGCTAAGGAAGATGGTTGGGTTGAAGGTGAAACTCTTTTCGAAATAACTGAAGCCTGTAAGAAAGGTACCATTATCATGTATCTTCTTTCTGATGCTGGTCAAAAGGCTTGTTGGGATAGTATTAAGGAATTAGTTCATGGAAAAACTTTATACTTCTCTCATGGTTTCTCTATTGTCTTCAAGGATAAGACTGGAGTTGTTCCTCCAGCCGATTGTGATGTTATCATGGTTGCTCCAAAGGGTTCTGGTACTACGGTTCGTACTCTTTTCTTAGAAGGTCGTGGTATTAATTCTTCTGTTGCTGTCTTCCAAGATTATTCTGGTAAGGCTGAAGAAAGAGCATATGCTGCAGGTATTGCTATTGGTTCTGGTTACCTTTATCCAACTACTTTCGAAAGAGAAACTTATTCTGATCTTACTGGTGAACGTGGTACACTTATGGGTTGTATTCAAGGTGTTTTCAAGGCTCAATTTGAAGTTTTAATTTCACATGGTCATACTCCATCTGAAGCTTTCAATGAAACTGTTGAAGAAGCTACTCAATCTCTTTATCCACTTATTGGTAAGAATGGTATGGATTGGATGTATGATAACTGTTCAACCACAGCTCGTCGTGGAGCTCTTGATTGGATGGATAAATTCTATGCAGCTACTAAACCAGTATTTGAAGAATTATATGAAAGTGTTAAGAATGGAACGGAAGCTGAAAACACTTTAATTGCTAATTCTAAACCAGATTATCGTGAAAATCTTGCTAAAGAATTAAAGGCTCTTAGAGAATCACAAATGTGGCAAACAGCCGTTACTGTTCGTAGTCTTCGTCCAGAAAACCAAAAGGCCATTAAGAACTAAATTAAATCTTATTATAATAGAAGAAGATAAAAAAAAAAAATTAAGTTTTAATTTATTAATTAATAACTTTATTTTTTTTTTATTTATTTATTTAATATACCTCTCCTATTTCAAGTATAATTAGATTTTTAATTACACTTGTTTATTTCAATATTAATGAATAATAATAACAAATATATATATATATATTTTAAAATTTTATTTTATTATTTCATTAATATTCTTTTTTTTTTTTTTTTTTTTTTTTTTTTTTTTTTAAATAGAATCATAAACTCAATAAATTTTGAGTTTATTTGTATATAGAAAAACTAAAACAAAATTATTAGATGATATAATAAATTATTTAATCTAATTAATTATTGTTTTATTTTTATTTTAAACAAAAATTTTTAAAAAGAAAAAAATTAAAAAAAAACTAACTTTCATATATTAGTTAATTCAATAGAATTTTTGAAAATTTCCTTTAATTCTATTTTATTTTTTTTTTCTTTTTTAAAAAATTTTTTAATTATGATAGAAGGCTTTTAATTAAAATATTATAAAAAAAACTTTATTTTTTTAATTTTTAAATTTGCTTTGTTAAAAAAGAAAGAAAAAAATATTATTAATAAAAATAATAATAATATTAAAAAAAAAAGAAGAAACAAAAAAAAATTGTTTATGTACATAATATTATATTAAATGTATAAATAAAAGTTAAAAAAAAAATAAAAAATAAAAAAATTAGAAAAGTGTCCTTTTTAATTTTTATAATACGTATATATATTCAAACAAACAAAAAAAAAAAAAAAAAAATATTAAGTATTATATAATAGATAGATCAAATTAGAAAAGCAGATTATAAGTAAATTTTATGATTATTTAATAATATCATATCATATTTTCATATTATTTAATTTGTGTTACATCATATAAAAGTATAAATATTGAATTAATTAAATTTAGTACCATATTAAATTTATGATTTATTAATACAAATACATATAAATTAAGTTTTATTTTTTTTTTTTACTTTAACCCTTATATTAATTATATATTTAATATCGATTTTTTTCATCATTATTATTGTTGTTTATTTATTATTTATTATTTATTATTTATTATTTATTATTTATTATTTATTATTTATTATTTATTATTTATTATTTATTATTTATTATTTATTATTTATTATTTATTATTTATTATTTATTATTTATTATTTATTATTTATTATTTATTATTTATTATTTATTATTTATTATTTATTATTTATTATTTATTATTAATGATTCAATTTCTTATTTTAAACTTCTTTTCTGGAATGTTCATTATGTAGTTGAAAGCTTTTATTGAATATAAATAGTAGTTGATAAAAAATTATTTTAAAATTCTCATCAAAATTGGTAGTTTCATAAGATCTATCATAATATTTTATATCGATATTATATATATATATTAATTTATCTAATATAATTTATAAAAAGAATAATAAATCTAATATAATTTATAAAGAGAATAAATATTTGAATCTTTAACAATAAGTATATATTTATTATATAATATTCAATAGTATAACTTTATATAAACCATTACTTATATTAATTAAAGCATTATATTATATTTTTATTTACATACTTTTAAAATTACATAATAATAATGGTAATTGCCTAAAATATTTAAGATAAAAGTATCATTATTATAATTATTAATATTACTGTTGTTAATATAAATATAATGGTTTTATTACTTTTATTGTTATTATAAATACAATCTTTTGAATATTATTAATACGATCTTTTTATTATTAATATTATTATAAATACAATCTTTTTATTATTTTTATTATTATTATTATAAATACAATCTTTTTATTATTATTATAAATACGATCTTTTTATTATTATAAATACAGTCTTTTTATCATTATAAATACAATCTTTTTATTATTATAAATACAATCTTTTTATTATTATAAATACAATCTTTTTATTATGATTATTATTAAAGATAATTGATTATTCATTATTATTGATTATCCAGATATTCAGATATGAATAAATCAAAAAAATATTTCTTTCTAGAATAAATATCTTTTTACAATTACAACCGAATTCTTTCTAGAAATTTTTAATTACAAAAGATATATTGATTTCGACATCATTTTTAATGGATTGATTGTGGAAAAATTTGATTGAAATATATTTAATATTTTAATATATAATTATATATAATTATATATATGATATTTGATTTTTTATTATAAAATTTTATTATAAAATATATTATTAATACAATCATAATATATTACAATTAAAATTTTTATATTAATTTTGATTTAATCTGCTTTAAAATTTTTTTTATTATTATTTTATTTTTTATATTAATTTTTTTTTTATTTCATTTTTTTTTTGCAAATATAAATAGAAAAATTTTTCTCTTTAAAATTATTTTTTAATACTTCGCGGATTATTTATCAAATTAAATTATTATTTTAGAATAATTTTTTTTATTTTAAATTACTTTACTTTATTATATAGAATTTATATTTTATTAAAAATATAAATATAGACTTATATAAAATACTTTTTCTTAAAATCTTTTTATTATAAAAAAAATTAATAGATTATTTATTATAAAAAATGGTCAAGGTTATAAACTTCGGTGGTGTTGACGAAACTGTCTATGAAAGATCCGATTTCCCTCAAGAAAAACTTAACCAAATATTCAAGGATGATACTTTTGCTGTAATTGGTTATGGTACTCAAGGTCGTAATCAATCTCGTAATTTAAGAGATAAGGGTTTCAAGGTTGTCATTGGTCTTCGTAAGGGTCCTTCTTGGGATCTCGCTAAGGAAGATGGTTGGGTTGAAGGTGAAACTCTTTTCGAAATAACTGAAGCCTGTAAGAAAGGTACCATTATCATGTATCTTCTTTCTGATGCTGGTCAAAAGGCTTGTTGGGATAGTATTAAGGAATTAGTTCATGGAAAAACTTTATACTTCTCTCATGGTTTCTCTATTGTCTTCAAGGATAAGACTGGAGTTGTTCCTCCAGCTGATTGTGATGTTATCATGGTTGCTCCAAAGGGTTCTGGTACTACGGTTCGTACTCTTTTCTTAGAAGGTCGTGGTATCAATTCTTCTGTTGCTGTCTTCCAAGATTATTCTGGTAAGGCTGAAGAAAGAGCATATGCTGCAGGTATTGCTATTGGTTCTGGTTACCTTTATCCAACTACTTTCGAAAGAGAAACTTATTCTGATCTTACTGGTGAACGTGGTACACTTATGGGTTGTATTCAAGGTGTTTTCAAGGCTCAATTTGAAGTTTTAATTTCACATGGTCATACTCCATCTGAAGCTTTCAATGAAACTGTTGAAGAAGCTACTCAATCTCTTTATCCACTTATTGGTAAGAATGGTATGGATTGGATGTATGATAACTGTTCAACTACAGCTCGTCGTGGAGCTCTTGATTGGATGGATAAATTCTATGCAGCTACTAAACCAGTATTTGAAGAATTATATGAAAGTGTTAAGAATGGAACGGAAGCTGAAAACACTTTAATTGCTAATTCTAAACCAGATTATCGTGAAAATCTTGCTAAAGAATTAAAGGCTCTTAGAGAATCACAAATGTGGCAAACAGCCGTTACTGTTCGTAGTCTTCGTCCAGAAAACCAAAAGGCCATTAAGAACTAAATTAAATCTTATTAAAATAGAAGAAGATAAAAAAATTAAGTTTTAATTTATTAATTAATAACTTTATTTTTTTATTATTTTATTTAATATACCTCTCCTATTTCAAGTATAATTAGATTTTTAATTACACTTGTTTATTTCAATATTAATGAATAATAATAACAAATATATATATATATATATATATATATATTTTTTAAAAATTTATTTTATTATTTCATTAATATTCTTTTTTTTTTTTTTTTTTTTTTTAAATAGAATCATAAACTCAATAAATTTTGAGTTTATTTGTATATAGAAAAACTAAAACAAAATTATTAGATGATATAATAAATTATTTAATCTAATTAATTATTGTTTTATTTTTATTTTAAACAAAAATTTTTAAAAAGAAAAAAATTAAAAAAAAACTAACTTTCATATATTAGTTAATTCAATAGAATTTTTGAAAATTTTCTTTAATTCTATTTTATTTTAATTTTTTTTTTTTTTTAAAAATTTTTTTCAATTATGATAGAAGGCTTTTAATTAAAATATTTTAAAAAAAATTTTATTTTTTCAATTTTTATATTTGCTTTGTTAAAAAAAAAAAAGAAAAAAAATATTATTAATAAAAAAAATAATAACATTAAAAAAAAGAAGAAACAAAAAAAAAAATTGTTTATGTACATAATATTATATTAAATGTATAAATAAAAATTTACTAAAAAAAATAAATAAAAAAAAAAATAAAAAATTAGATAAGTGTCCTTTTTAATTTTTATAATACGTATATATATTCAAACAAAAAAAAAAAAAAAAACATTTAACATTATATAATAGATAGATCAAATTAGAATAGCAGATTATAAGTAAATTTTATGATTTTTTAATAATATAAAATGATATTGTTATTTCATATTTTCATATTATTTAATTTGTGTTACATCATATAAAAGTATAAATATTGGATTAATTAAATTTAGCCATATTAAATTTATGATTTATTAAAACTAATACATATAAATTGTGTTTTACTTTTTTTTTTTTTTTTTACTTTAACCCTTATTTTTAATTATATATTTAATATCGATTTTGTTCATTATTATTATTGTTGTTTATTAATTATTTATTATTTATTATTTATTATTTATTATTTATTATTTATTATTTAATTATTTATTATTTATTATATATTATTTATTATTTATTATTTATTACTTATTATTAATGATTCAATTTCTCATTTTAAACTTCTTTTCTGGAATGTTCATTATGTAGTTGAGAGCTTTTATTGAATATAAATAGTAGTTGATAAAAAATTATTTTAAAATTCTCATCAAAATTGGTAGTTTCATAAGATCTATCATAATATTTTATATCGATATTATATATATTAATTTATCTAATATAATTTATAAAAAGAATAATAATATATTTAATATAATTTATAAAAAGAATAATAATATATTTAATATAATTTATAAAAAGAATAATAATATATTTAATATAATTTATAAAAAGAATAATAATATATTTAATATAATTTATAAAAAGAATAAATATTTGCATCTTTAATAATAAGTATATATTTATTATATAATATTCAATAGTATAACTTTATAAACCATTATTTATATTAATTAAAGCATTATATTATATTTTTATTTACATACTTTTAAAATTACATAATAATAATGGTAATTGCCTAAAATATTTAAGATAAAAGTATCATTATTATAATTATTAATATTACTGTTGTTAATATAAATATAATGGTTTTATTACCTTTATTATTATTATAAATGCAATCTTTTGAGTATTATTAATACGATCTTTTTATTATTAATATTATTATAAATACAATCTTTTTATTATTATTATAAATACGATCTTTTTATTATTATTATTATTATCACTATAAATACAATCTTTTTATTATTATAAATACAATCTTTTTATTATTACAAATACAATCTTTTTATTATTATAAATACAATCTTTTTATTATGATTATTATTAAAGATTAAAGATAATTGATGATTCATTATTATTGATTATCCAGATATTCAGATATGAATAAATCAAAAAAATATTTCTTTCTAGAATAAATATCTTTTTTCAATTACAACCGAATTCTTTCTAGAAATTTTTAATTACAAAAGATATATTGATTTCGACATCATTTTTAATGGATTGATTGTGGAAAAATTTGATTGAAATATATTTAATATTTTTATATATAAATATATATATTTATATATATTTATATATGTGATATTTGATTTTTTATTATAAAATTTTATTATAAAATATATTATTAATACAATCATAATATATTACAATTAAAATTTTTATATTAATTTTGATTTAATCTGTTTTAAAATTTTTTTTATTATTATTTTATTTTATATATTAATTTTTTTTATTTCATTTTTTTTTTTTGCAAATATAAATAGAAAAATTTTTCGCTTTAAAAATATTTTTAATACTTCGCGGATTATTTATTAAATTAAATTATTATTTTAGAATAATTTTTTTTTTAAACTACTTTACTTTATTATATAGAATTTATATTTTTTTTAGAAATATAAATATAGATTTATATAAAATACTTTTTCTTAAAATCTTTTTATTATAAAAAAAATTAATAGATTATTTATTATAAAAAATGGTCAAGGTTATAAACTTCGGTGGTGTTGACGAAACTGTCTATGAAAGATCCGATTTCCCTCAAGAAAAACTTAACCAAATATTCAAGGATGATACTTTTGCTGTAATTGGTTATGGTACTCAAGGTCGTAATCAATCTCGTAATTTAAGAGATAAGGGTTTCAAGGTTGTCATTGGTCTTCGTAAGGGTCCTTCTTGGGATCTCGCTAAGGAAGATGGTTGGGTTGAAGGTGAAACTCTTTTCGAAATAACTGAAGCCTGTAAGAAAGGTACCATTATCATGTATCTTCTTTCTGATGCTGGTCAAAAGGCTTGTTGGGATAGTATTAAGGAATTAGTTCATGGAAAAACTTTATACTTCTCTCATGGTTTCTCTATTGTCTTCAAGGATAAGACTGGAGTTGTTCCTCCAGCTGATTGTGATGTTATCATGGTTGCTCCAAAGGGTTCTGGTACTACGGTTCGTACTCTTTTCTTAGAAGGTCGTGGTATCAATTCTTCTGTTGCTGTCTTCCAAGATTATTCTGGTAAGGCTGAAGAAAGAGCATATGCTGCAGGTATTGCTATTGGTTCCGGTTACCTTTATCCAACTACTTTCGAAAGAGAAACTTATTCTGATCTTACTGGTGAACGTGGTACACTTATGGGTTGTATTCAAGGTGTTTTCAAGGCTCAATTTGAAGTTTTAATTTCACATGGTCATACTCCATCTGAAGCTTTCAATGAAACTGTTGAAGAAGCTACTCAATCTCTTTATCCACTTATTGGTAAGAATGGTATGGATTGGATGTATGATAACTGTTCAACCACAGCTCGTCGTGGAGCTCTTGATTGGATGGATAAATTCTATGCAGCTACTAAACCAGTATTTGAAGAATTATATGAAAGTGTTAAGAATGGAACGGAAGCTGAAAACACTTTAATTGCTAATTCTAAACCAGATTATCGTGAAAATCTTGCTAAAGAATTAAAGGCTCTTAGAGAATCACAAATGTGGCAAACAGCCGTTACTGTTCGTAGTCTTCGTCCAGAAAACCAAAAGGCCATTAAGAACTAAATTAAATCTTATTAAAATAGAAGAAGATAAAAAAATTAAGTTTTAATTTATTAATTAATAACTTTATTTTTTTATTATTTTATTTAATATACCTCTCCTATTTCAAGTATAATTAGATTTTTAATTACACTTGTTTATTTCAATATTAATGAATAATAATAACAAATATATATATATATATATATATATTTTTTTTAAAAATTTATTTTATTATTTCATTAATATTCTTTTTTTTTTTTTTTTTTAAATAGAATCATAAACTCAATAAATTTTGAGTTTATTTGTATATAGAAAAACTATAACAAAATTATTAGATGATATAATAAATTATTTAATCTAATTAATTATTGTTTTATTTTTATTTTAAACAAAAATTTTTAAAAAGAAAAAAAAATTAAAAAAAACTAACATTCATATATTAGTTAATTCAATAGAATTTTTGAAAATTTTCTTTAATTCTATTTTATTTTAATTTTTTTTTTTTTTTAAAAATTTTTTTCAATTATGATAGAAGGCTTTTAATTAAAATATTTTAAAAAAAATTTTATTTTTTTAATTTTTATATTTACTTTGTTAAAAAAAAAAAAGAAAAAAAATATTATTAATAAAAAAAATAATAACATTAAAAAAAAGAAGAAACAAAAAAAAAATGTTTATGTACATAATATTATCTTAAATGTATAAATAAAAATTTACTAAAAAAAATAAATAAAAAAAAAATAAAAAAATAAAAAATTAGATAAGTGTCCTTTTTAATTTTTATAATACGTATATATATTCAAACAAACAAACAAACAAAAAAAAAAAAAAAAAAAAAAAAAAAAAAAAACATTTAACATTATATAATAGATAGATCAAATTAGAATAGCAGATTATAAGTAAATTTTATGATTTTTTAATAATATAAAATGATATTGTTATTTCATATTTTCATATTATTTAATTTGTGTTACATCATATAAAAGTATAAATATTGGATTAATTAAATTTAGCCATATTAAATTTATGATTTATTAAAACTAATACATATAAATTGTGTTTTACTTTTTTTTTTTTTTTTTTTACTTTAACCCTTATTTTTAATTATATATTTAATATCAATTTTGTTCATTATTATTATTGTTGTTTATTAATTATTTATTATTTATTATTTATTATTTATTATTTATTATTTATTATTTAATTATTTATTATTTATTATTTATTATTTAATTATTTATTATTTATTATATATTATTTATTATTTAATTATTTATTATTTATTATATATTATTTATTATTTATTATTTATTATTTATTATTTATTATTTATTATATATTATTTATTATTTATTATTTATTACTTATTATTAATGATTCAATTTCTCATTTTAAACTTCTTTTCTGGAATGTTCATTATGTAGTTGAGAGCTTTTATTGAATATAAATAGTAGTTGATAAAAAATTATTTTAAAATTCTCATCAAAATTGGTAGTTTCATAAGATCTATCATAATATTTTATATCGATATTATATATATTAATTTATCTAATATAATTTATAAAAAGAATAATAATATATTTAATATAATTTATAAAAAGAATAATAATATATTTAATATAATTTATAAAAAGAATAATAATATATTTAATATAATTTATAAAAAGAATAAATATTTGCATCTTTAATAATAAGTATATATTTATTATATAATATTCAATAGTATAACTTTATAAACAATTATTTATATTAATTAAAGCATTATATTTTTATTTACATACTTTTAAAATTACATAATAATAATGGTAATTGCCTAAAATATTTAAGATAAAAGTATCATTATTATAATTATTAATATTACTGTTGTTAATATAAATATAATGGTTTTATTACTTTTATTATTATTATAAATGCAATCTTTTGAGTATTATTAATACGATCTTTTTATTATTAATATTATTATAAATACAATCTTTTTATTATTATTATTATTATCACTATAAATACAATCTTTTTATTATTATAAATACAATCTTTTTATTATTATAAATACAATCTTTTTATTATTACAAATACAATCTTTTTATTATTATAAATACAATCTTTTTATTATTACAAATACAATCTTTTTATTATTATAAATACAATCTTTTTATTATGATTATTATTAAAGATAATTGATGATTCATTATTATTGATTATCCAGATATTCAGATATGAATAAATCAAAAAAATATTTCTTTCTAGAATAAATATCTTTTTTCAATTACAACCGAATTCTTTCTAGAAATTTTTAATTACAAAAGATATATTGATTTCGACATCATTTTTAATGGATTGATTGTGGAAAAATTTGATTGAAATATATTTAATATTTTTATATATAATTATATATAATTATATATATGATATTTGATTTTTTATTATAAAATTTTATTATATAATATATTATTAATATAAACATAATATATTACAATTAAAATTTTTATATTAATTTTGATTTTGTTGTGAAATATATAACTTTATTAATAAATATCAAAGGTGTACATATATTAAATTTTAATTTTACATGTATTTTATACTATTACATTTACACATGATTCACATACATTTATTACATATATCATATAACTTATTTTACGCCACTATTACGTACGCTAGCTCATATATCTATGTTATACTATATACATTATATTATTTATATTATTTATACTTGTGTAATATTAAACTTAATTTCTAACATTCCCCCGTAAGTTTAATATTCATAAATTTTGTATAGTAAAGAGTTCTTGAATTTTTTCGTTAAAGTACCATTAAGGTATTTGGTAAAACCGTCTGCAATATTGTATTGTGATTTGATATACTTGAGGTCTATTTTATCTTCTTTTATCAATTCTCTTATTTTATGATATCTCAAATCTATGTGTCTTGATTTTGGATTAATTGTTTCATTCTTACTATTATAAATTGCAGCTCTATTATCAATGTTAATTGTTATACAATCAATTTTTATGCCTAATTCATTCAGTAAATTTCTTAACCACATACATTTCAAAGCACATTCATTCAGACTATAATATTCACTTTCAGCGGTAGATATAGCTACGCAGTGTTGCAACTTTGAATACCATGTCACAGGAGCTGAACCCATAAATATTACGAAACCAGTAGTTGATCTTTTTGTCTCTCTATCACCACCTAGATCTGCGTCTACATATACTCTTATATTAATGTCTTTAGTAATCTTTAAACCATAATGTTTTGTACCTTTTAAGTATCTAAAAATCTTGATAACATTCATCCAATCTTCGAGAGTAGGATCTTGATTCTTTCTAGTAGCTTTACTTGTCGCATACATAATATCTGGTCTTGTTCCCATAGCTAAATATAGTAAGCATCCTACAGCCTGCATATATGTAGTTTTATCAAACTTTGTTTCTCTTAATTTCTCATTTTCAGTATACATCATATTTGATATCGCATTGTATTTATCAATGTCAAATCTATCTAAGATATCATTTAAATATTGTATTTGATGCATAATATAACCATCCTTGCATTTAATAAATTTGATTCCTATTATGAAATCAACCATTCCTAAGTCACTTAAATTGAATTTGTCTTTAATTTCTAATTTAATTCTATCTATAACACTTTTCTTTCCAGAAATTAGGATATCATCAACATAAATAGCAATTATACAAATAATATTCTTATTCTTATCTTTCAATATATAAACACATGGTTCGCTCTTTAATCTTTCAAAACCTATTTCAGTAAGAACACTATCTAATTTATTATTCCACATACGACCAGCTTGTTTTAAGCCATAAATCGCTTTGTTCAACTTCCAATAGCCTTTACCATAATCTTCACTACCTTCAGGTATTTCCATATATAATTCTTCCTCTAAGTCAGCATTTAAATATGCCGCTTTAATATCAATTTGATAAATTTCAAAACCATAATAAATTGAAATTGCTATAATGACTCTTAACGAATCTTGCTTTAAAGTAGGTGAGAATGTTTCTATATAGTCTATTCCATAAATTTGAGTAAAACCGCGAGCAACTAACCTCGCCTTAAATCTTATAATTATACCTACGTCATTTCTCTTATAGCTAAATACCCACTTAGCTGAAATTATATTCTTTCCTTTTGGAATTTCTTTAACAAGTGTGTACACTTCCATATCCTTCATGTTATTTAATTCAGTTTCAATTGCCTTTAACCATTCCTCTTTATCAGGTCTATCAAATATATCTTTATACGAGTTTGGTAACGGTAATTCCATTTCACTACAATTTAATGCAACTAAATTATAATAATTACTTGCTCTCCTTTTCTTATAATTATTACTTTCATTCCTATCATTTAATTCTTCTTCATTCATTTCTTCAACATGTTTTCTTTTAGATAAAATACTTTCTTTATCTTTATTCATATTATCCGAAGTACTTACATTTGATTTACTTGCATATGGTTTATTTATGTTTTGTTTGTTTATATTTTGGTTAATTTCCGCATTAGAATTTCCAGATGTTGAGCTTGAATTATTATTTCTATTCGTTAAATTATTTAAATCAATTGATTTTCCATCACGCTTATTATAATCTCCATTATCTGTAATTCTTGGTATTTTACTGATTATTTCTTCTACCCTAGTATTATTATATTTCGAATTATTTTGAGTTAACTGGTTTACATTATTGATATTATTTACATTATTAATTGAATTAGTTTGGTCATTTAAGTTGTTTCTATTATTCTTGTTAACATTATCATTTTGAATTGCTTGATTTAAGTTGTCATTTGGACTGCCTTGTTTTAAATTGTTGTTCGAAATAACTTGATTTAAATTATTTAAATTACCTTGATTTAAATTGTTCGAGTTAAATTGATCATTATTGTCTGAATTATTTTGATTTGAATTATTGTTTAAATTATTTTGATTTAAATGGTCTACATCATTTGAATTTAATTGATTTAAATTATTTTGATTAATATTTGAATTATTAGAAACGTTTAGATTTTGGTAATTTATGGGATGTCCATTCTGAGAATTTAAAACAGGAGAGGGAAAGTTTTGTGCTGTATAATTATAATAATTTGGAGGAATACAATAATTTAAATTATTATATGGATTTAAATTATATTGATTTGGAGCATAATGATTTTGGAAATTATTTGGATAATTTACAAATGCATATGGATTATAATAATATAAATTATTAGGAGGTGGATAATCTAAATTATTGTAGTAATAGTTTGTGTACCCATTTATATTATCATTTATGTTGTTGTTCATATTATTATTATTATCTACATTATTGTTTGTACTATTTTCCATATTGTTATTATTTTCATTTATACTTTTATCATTTACGTTATTGTCCTCAAAGTCTACAACGTCTTCATCATCATTACTTCCCCCGATTTCATAATAAGGAGTGAAATTTATTAAATCCGGAGGAGAAGGAGGAGCAGAACCATTACCAGGAATATCTTCAAAAAATACAACAGAACGAGAAATAACAACTTTATTATTAGTGATATCAAAAATCCTATAAGCAGTTGGGTTGGTATCGTATCCAAGAAAGATACCTGGGAGGGAAGAGTTAGTTAATTTATTTCTAAACTGTTTAGGGACAAGGAAAAAGACTTGACAACCAAAGACTCTAAACCTTGAATAATCGACTTTTTCATTATAAAGAAGTTCATACGGAACATTATTATCAATACCTCTATGTGGCATCCTATTGTGGATATAGTTAGCTGTCCTAATGGCATCCTCCCAGAAAACATGATTAAGGCGGGCATCCTCTAACATCGCTCTAGCATTTGGAAGGAGAGAACCGTGTAACCTTTCGATACGTCCATTTTGTTGAGGTTCGTAAGGGACAGAAAACTCATGTGTAATTCCATTAATATTACAAAACTCTATAATTTTATTGTTAGTAAACTCTGTTCCATTGTCAGTCCGTAATCTTTTAATATTTTTATTAAATATGTTTTTAATGTTATTATACCAATTTAAAAAGGCGTTAAAAACATCACGTTTGGATTTGATAAATAAGACCCAACCAAAACGAGTGTAATCATCTAAAATAGAAACAAAGTATTTATTTCCATACATGGACCTACTATTAATAGTAACAGTGTCCATATGAACCAATTCAAATGGTTCAGTAGCGCGACTATCTGAGGGGTAATGTGGGAAACTTTTTAATTTTGTTTTCGCACACGTCTTGCATTTACATTTTATATATATTCTTTTTAATGTTTTCCTAAGTGTTCCTAGATTATAATGTCCCAAACGTCTATGCCATACGTAGAGACTTTCCTCTTCTTCACTATTGGCATTATTACAATTGATATCATTATTATAAAAATTTATTTTATTCTTGGAAGTCCAAATAATATAAGTTCTGGAATAATTTGAATATGTTGTACAGATTCTATTATTTTTACTATTAAATAATATTACACAATTTTTATTATTTCTTTTACAAAAAACAGTTTTGTATCCTTGTTCGGATAAACAGTCTACTGAGAGTAAATTTTTCTTGAATGAGGGAACATACAATACATTTTTAAGAGTAATTTTGTTGTCATTTATATAACCTATGTAAGTACCTATTCCTCTGCACTTAACGTATTCACCATTGGCGAAATAAATTCTCCGATTGTGTTTTTTATAATTTGATAATAGATTTGGATCACATATCATATGGTATGTGGTGCCAGAATCTAGTGTCCATGTACTAATATTTTTGGTTAATTTATTTTTATTATTATCATTTAATTTTTTATTTTGTTTATTTTTATTTTCTTTAAAATAAGATGGTTTGTTGAATGGGAGAATACTTCTTGATGCATTACCTGTTTCAATATTATACGCATCATTATAGTCTTTGAAAAAGTATTCTCTGTGTTTATCTTGTTTATTTACTTCATTTACTGTGCTGTTTAGGCAACGCGTTTCGCCTCCCATCATAGTTTTTATCATTTTTGTAATATTTATTATTATTATAATTTTTATTATTATTTCTATTATTATTAAATTTATTTTTATTATATTTGTAATAATTGTTATTATTATTTTTATTAAAATTCTTTCTATTATTACATTCACTTTGATAGTGACCTTTTTTACCACAACTCCAACATTCAATATTATTTTTATAATTTTTATTATTATATTTATTATTATTATTACTATAGTTTTTATTGGTATAATTACTTTGAACATTTGGCGTATTAAGATTTGAAACAATATTTTCCGATTTTTCTTTCTTTTCTTTTACTCTTTTTAGTAGCTGTACCCTTTCAATTAACTTTTTGGTAGTATCTTCCCAGTCCGTTTGTAGGTCTATTAAATTTGTTTTTATAGTTAATTCTTCTGGCATAGCATTAAATAGATAAATAAATTTTTCCTTAAATTCTAGTTTTTCTCCGAGATTTTCAAGTTCCTTAAACTTTAAATTCATATTAGAGATAAATATGGACAACGATGGATCACTTTCTGGGTCGTATTTTGAGTGATTAAGGGAATCTTTAATTTCCTCAATTCTATCCTTTTCATCACTTAAATTTAGGTTTACTATCATCCTATAGATTTCATATGCTGTACCAGATATGAAATCTATACTGGATGCTAGTTCTTCATTAATACTATTTAAAATAATTTCCTTGACCTTAGCATCATTTTTGAGGACCTCACTTTTTGTTCCTTTTTTATAATAAGTGTTTATAGTGTCATCCACTAGAATTAAATTTTGTTTTTCTTCTTCCTTTAAAGTGGAACCATCCACTTTTTCAATTTTGACACTATTAAGATAATCCGTTAAATTAAATCTCCTTAATAATAAATACAATTGTTGTTTCCACAACTTAAAATTAGAGCTATTTAGCTGATCTTTTGTTTTTAAGACTTCGGACATTTTTTTTTTATTTTTTTTTTTATTTAAAATTAATCAAAATTAAAACCTCTTTAAACTTTACTATAACTCTTCTAGTACACTTAGAGTCATTGAGACTCTTAATCTGTTGTGAAATATATAACTTTATTAATAAATATCAAAGGTGTACATATATTAAATTTTAATTTTACATGTATTTTATACTATTACATTTACACATGATTCACATACATTTATTACATATATCATATAACTTATTTTACGCCACTATTACGTACGCTAGCTCATATATCTATGTTATACTATATACATTATATTATTTATATTATTTATACTTGTGTAATATTAAACTTAATTTCTAACAGATTTAATCTGTTTTAAAATTTTTTTTATTATTATTTTATTTTATATATTAATTTTTTTTTTATTTCATTTTTTTTTTGCAAATATAAATAGAAAAATTTTTCGCTTTAAAAATATTTTTAATACTTCGCGGATTATTTATTAAATTAAATTATTATTTTAGAATAATTTTTTTTTTAAACTACTTTACTTTATTATATAGAATTTATATTTTTTTAGAAATATAAATATAGATTTATATAAAATATTTTTTCTTAAAATCTTTTTATTATAAAAAAAATTAATAGATTATTTATTATAAAAAATGGTCAAGGTTATAAACTTCGGTGGTGTTGACGAAACTGTCTATGAAAGATCCGATTTCCCTCAAGAAAAACTTAACCAAATATTTAAGGATGATACTTTTGCTGTAATTGGTTATGGTACTCAAGGTCGTAATCAATCTCGTAATTTAAGAGATAAGGGTTTCAAGGTTGTCATTGGTCTTCGTAAGGGTCCTTCTTGGGATCTCGCTAAGGAAGATGGTTGGGTTGAAGGTGAAACTCTTTTCGAAATCACTGAAGCCTGTAAGAAAGGTACCATTATCATGTATCTTCTTTCTGATGCTGGTCAAAAGGCTTGTTGGGATAGTATTAAGGAATTAGTTCATGGAAAAACTTTATACTTCTCTCATGGTTTCTCTATTGTCTTCAAGGATAAGACTGGAGTTGTTCCTCCAGCTGATTGTGATGTTATCATGGTTGCTCCAAAGGGTTCTGGTACTACGGTTCGTACTCTTTTCTTAGAAGGTCGTGGTATTAATTCTTCTGTTGCTGTCTTCCAAGATTATTCTGGTAAGGCTGAAGAAAGAGCATATGCTGCAGGTATTGCTATTGGTTCCGGTTACCTTTATCCAACTACTTTCGAAAGAGAAACTTATTCTGATCTTACTGGTGAACGTGGTACACTTATGGGTTGTATTCAAGGTGTTTTCAAGGCTCAATTTGAAGTTTTAATTTCACATGGTCATACTCCATCTGAAGCTTTCAATGAAACTGTTGAAGAAGCTACTCAATCTCTTTATCCACTTATTGGTAAGAATGGTATGGATTGGATGTATGATAATTGTTCAACTACAGCTCGTCGTGGAGCTCTTGATTGGATGGATAAATTCTATGCAGCTACTAAACCAGTATTTGAAGAATTATATGAAAGTGTTAAGAATGGAACGGAAGCTGAAAACACTTTAATTGCTAATTCTAAACCAGATTATCGTGAAAATCTTGCTAAAGAATTAAAGGCTCTTAGAGAATCACAAATGTGGCAAACAGCCGTTACTGTTCGTAGTCTTCGTCCAGAAAACCAAAAGGCCATTAAGAACTAAATTAAATCTTATTAAAATAGAAGAAGATAAAAAAAATTAAGTTTTAATTTATTAATTAATAACTTTATTTTTTTATTATTTTATTTAATATACCTCTCCTATTTCAAGTATAATTAGATTTTTAATTACACTTGTTTATTTTAATATTAATGAATAATAATAACAAATATATATATATATATATATTTTAAAAATTTATTTTATTATTTAATTAATATTCTTTTTTTTTTTTTTTTTTTAAATAGAATCATAAACTCAATAAATTTTGAGTTTATTTGTATATAGAAAAAACTAAAACAAAATTATTAGATGATATAATAAATTATTTAATCTAATTAATTATTGTTTTATTTTTATTTTAAACAAAAATTTTTAAAAAGGAAAAAAATTAAAAAAAACAAACATTCATATATTAGTTAATTCAATAGAATTTTTGAAAATTTTCTTTAATTCTATTTTATATTTTTCTTTTTAAAAAATTTTTTAATTATGATAGAAGGCTTTTAATTAAAATATTATAAAAAAAATTTTATTTTTTTAATTTTTAAATTTGCTTTGTTAAAAAAAGAAAAAAATATATATATTATTAATAAAAAAAAATATTATTAAAAATAAAAATGAAAATACTTGTGTTACGTGTTAAGTAAAAAGTTTAAATATATATATATATAAAATTATCATTATTTTTACTATTATATTAATAATAATAGTTTTTTTTTTTTTGTTTTTTTTTTGTTTTTTTTGTTTTTGTTTTTGTTTTTGTTTGTATATATATACATATATTAAATCTTATGTTTTATATATTTCTTTATTTTAAATTTTAATTTTTATAAATATATACTGATTAATAATTACGAAAATAATAACAGTTAAAACTATATTTATTATATTAACAATTAAATGTTATCAACGATATAGAATACATATAAAATACGATTAATAAATTTAAAAGTTAATAGTAATTTCACATTGAAAATTTTAATTAAATTAATCCAATTTACAAAATTCTTTAAATATTACTTTAGTGTATTTAAGTAATTTTTAACAATGATGATTAAATTTTTTATTTTCTAATTAATTAACAAAATAAATAAATAAATATAATTAAATACAAATAATAATATAAATAGTAATAATAATAATAATAACAATAATAATAAATAACAATAATAATAATAACAATAATAATAAATAATAATAATAATAATAATAATAATAGTAATAATAATAATAATAATAAAAGTTCTTGTTTAATTTAATTTTTTTTTATTTATTTATTTATTTATTTATTTATTTATTTATTTATTTATTTATTTATTTATTTATTTTTTATTTCTCTAATTTACTAATTTTTATATTTAATTAAATTGTATAACTACATTTTATTTTAGTTTATATTCTAGTACATTTATATAGTTACATTACATATATATAATATATGTATATTTCAATTGATATTTTATTTTATTTTATTTTTAATTTTTTCCTTATTACAAAATATTATATTTTATTTAATTGATAAAATGTATTAATTATTTTTTTTTAAAAAAAACTTTTCTTTATTATTTAATACTTGTTTAAAAGTATATTTATATAGAAATAATTTATTTTCAATCTTCTTTAATAAATTGTTTAGCAAAATCAATGAATACTTGTTCAAGTGTGGATTGAGATATAGTATAATCACTGATAATTCTATTAATTTTAGCATTCTCTAAGCTTTCAAAAAGTTTTCCTAAATCTTTTTTCATTTCAATTTGGTACTTGTAACGATGATTACTTAGCTTTTCTAATTTATAAGTGTTTTCTGGGAAAGTACCCGTTTCTTTATTAAAGAGAATATCATGAATTTTTTCTTGTTGTTCACTTTGAATTTCAACAATGTAACTGGAGGCATATTTCATTCTTAAATCTTCTGGTGTTCCAATACATACAAGTCGACCATTAATCAAAATAGTGAGACGATTACAGAGTTCTTGGGCTTCTTCCATCGAATGGGTTGTTAAAATAATAGAGGATCTTCCAATTTCTCGAACTTCTTTAATCATATCCCAAATAAAAATACGAGTAGCTGGATCAATACCTGAGGTGGGTTCATCTAAAATTATTTGGTTTGGATAACCACAAATGGCTAATAAAAGAGAGAGCTTACGTTTAGTACCTCCACTAATTTTCTTTACCATCTTATTCATATGATCACTAAGTTTACAATAATCAATATATTGAAAAGCATACTCTTTAGCTTTTTCATCCGAAACACCTCTTAGTTTCAAAAAGAGAATTAAATGATCATAAATACTTAATTCATCCCATAATACTTCTTCTTGTGAACAATAACCAATAACACTATTAGATTTTAATGAATTTACGCCATTGAAATAAATATTTCCAGAAGTTGGTGTATATCTATGAATGATCGTATTTAAAAGTGTAGATTTACCAACACCATTAGGTCCCAATAAACCAAAGCATTCCTTTGCATCCACTCCAAATGAAACATCTTCAATAATCGTTTTAACTATTTTTTTTCTATTATAATAGGAAGTATGAGCATCGCCGTATTGATAATTCATCTTATTTTTTATGGTTTCTTTAATTTGCTTATTCGCCGGAACTGATGTCTTAAATTCTTTAACTAAATGTAAAACACTAATTGGCATAACTTCTTTACTACTCTTTACACGATTGCATTCAAGATATAATTCATAATTTTCTTTCAATATTTGTTCATTGGAATTTTCTTTATCTAAAATGAATTGTGGTGCCTTATAGTTATCGTTTATATTAGTTTTTTTAGCATCAACTTTCACTAAGATCAAGTAATAAATAAAGAAAGCAATAATAAGAGCAATAATGATTGGAATAAATAAATTATTAAACTTTAAGTAATTACTTAATGTTAAAGAATATCCATTGAGGTTATGCGAATTATGAAGATTAAATAAATGATTGAAACAAATAACAAATGAAAATGGAGGATAAATAATTGAATAAATGATACAAACAATAATTAAAACAGTATTCAATTCTACAGTGGTACTTGCAGTTACTAATTTAAGGGCTGAAATTCCAAAGAATATTGAAATTCCACATCCAAATAAAAACATATTAATTAATGGGAAAAATGTAAGGGCTGTAACTTCCTTTTTAAACATTAAACTAATCGCATATTGATTAACTACAGAAGCTATAGCACTATATATGTTTCATTGTTTATTATTTGTCATATAATTAATAAAATTAATATAATATTAGTTTAAATGAATAAGAAAATACATATTTTTTATGATTAATAATAATATAATTATATATTATTATTATATTATTATTATATTATTATATACTATTATTTATTATATTTCATTATATTATTATATACTATTATTTATTATTATATTTTATTATATTATTATATACTATTATTTATTATTATATTTTATTTATTTTATACTAATATTTATTATTATATTTGATAATATTTTATGATATTATTATAATATTATTATTTAATAATATTCTATTTATGTATTTACCTTAAAATTAAAATAATAAGAATCATTACTATAGACCAAATATGATATAAAGCACCGCAATGGAAAGCAATTCCAATAATGATTACAATAATACAAGTAACGATATATATTGAACTATCTACTATTAATGAAGAAATCCAATAGCATTTACTACTAACTTGATTTAAATAAAGTTGACTCTTTAATCCTTTAGCCTTTTCACGTACCATAGAAATACCATATCCATATAATCCGAAGAATAAAGTAAACGCAACAAATACTACAATTATTATACTAAGCAATTTATCCTTTACTGTGTCAATATATGAAAATGGTTGAGAGAAAACTCGGATTTTCTCATTAACATTTCTGCTTTGTAAAATGGAATTTGAAATGGCATTAAGAGAAGCTGGTGGGCTGTGTGGCATGGTCTTATTGTAATAGACTTCAATATCATAGTCAGTACCATTATTATTTCCTGATAACGAAACTGAGTAGAATTGATCCTTTGCTGTAATATTTTTACCAATATTATCTAAACTCTGAATATCAAAAGTACGAACTTGTTCACCAAATCCACTCTTAAAAACATCAACATTTATAGTAGATTGATTTCTATCATAGTTCCATAAAGTATCTTTGTATAATGTATCAAACGAAATCTCTTGTGGTGTAAACTCAATCTTTTCATTTTTATTAGATACCTTAATAAATAAAAATATAAAAATTGAAAATATAATTGGTAAAATAATGGAATATAAAATAATGCTTTTGTTCTTTGAATACAACTTATATTTAAATGAAACAAGGCTACAAATAATTTTGGAATCTGATGGTCTTATAAGATTTTCATAATTTGGAAGTTGAGTGTTCTTTTTAATTAAAATTGTTTCTTCTCCATTATTTTCAACTGAGAATCCTTCATTATTATTATTATTATTATTATTATCATTATTAGATTTTTCTGATTTCATTTGTTCTTTTTCATTATTTAATTTAATAAATAATTCTTCTAATGATGGAAGTGAAATAGAAAAATTATTGATATTCTGATCATTTTCTACTTTCTTTTCTAAATCTTTAACTAAATTTGGTAAGAGCGAAGATGAACTTGTTGGTAATTTAAAAGTATAAACATGCGTTTTATTACTATTATTATTATTATTATTATCACTATCAGAAACATTAGTTTCATTATTATTTATTATTAATGAAGCATTTTTATCCTCATTGGAAGTCTCAATAACATCTGGAATATGTGACTTAACTATTTTAAGAGCTTCTCTATAATTGCATGTATCAATTTTAAGATGATACATAATATTAAAATGTTTCTTTAAATACATACTAGTACCAAGACAACGAATAACTCCATTATGTAAAATTAACTTTCTATCAGTTAAAATATCTGCTTCATCCATATAATGAGTAGTTAAAAAGATAACTTTGCCCTCTTTATTTTCTTTTAATAAATCCCACATTTTTCTTCTAGAAAGAGGATCTAAACCAGATGATGGTTCATCCAAAAAAACATATTTTGGATTACCCATTAAAGCAATTCCAACATTTAATTTTTTCTTTTGCCCTCCACTTAAAATACCAACAATATCATCTTTTTTATCAGTTAAGCTAATTTTACTCAAAATTTCATCTACATCAACTTCAATATCCTTTAATCTAGCAAAAACTTTAATATTTTGTTCAACTGTTAAACTTTCAAATAATGAACAATTTTGAGGACAAATACCTATATTAATAATAATAATAATAATAATAATAATAATAATAATAATAATAATAATAAAGCATAAAATTATTAAATTAATTTTTTAAATAAAAATATATAATATATTAAACCATTATAATTAACATTGTATAAATAGATTTTAATTTAAAATGCTTTAAATACTTTACCAAAATTTTTACGAATGTCCTCTTTATTATTAGAGAACTCTTTTCCATTATAATAGATACTACCTTGATTTGGCTGTATCAAACCAGTCATAATATTAATAAGTGTGGATTTACCTGCCCCATTGTGACCTAATATACCAAATATTTCATTTTCATAAACTTTAAAACTAACATGATCAACAGCTGAAATAATACCACCTAAGGAAGAATCGCTGTTATTTATGGTCTTTGATTTCGGTATATCAAATTTTTTAACGATATCTGATATTTCAACTAAACACTTATTATTAGTTTCCATAGGTTCAATATCTTGATCATATTTTATTGACGAAAAAGCATCATTGTTTTGTTTATTACTCTTTTCCATGCTTGATTTCATTCTAGTAAGGAATGATCTATTTTCTTCTGAAAATATTTTATCAAAGAATACAGTAAGAAATAGATATACTAATCCTGAAAATAATATAAAACCAACATAAAGAAGGACTGAAGGATATTTCATAAAATTGATTAAAATGTCTTCTTTAAGACGATTATAATAGTAAAGTTCTTGATTAAATTTATATAATGAAAAAGGTGGGAATAATAAATCTAAGAAATAGATATCAATTCCAAAACCTTCAAAATCAAAAAGATATGGTACATACCATAAAAAACATAAAAAGATGGAATTAAACTTTTCAAGTGATTCAGAACTTTTGAAAAAGAATGAAACAAACATAAATAAACTTAATATACTGAATTCTGTTAATAAATAGACAATGGCTTTAAAAATAGCATTATTCAATAATAAACTTCCAAATATTATGTCTTTAATAAAAATAACAACTATCAATAAAATTAACATTACAAAAGTAATAAGTAACCATGAAAAATAATAAGCAAAAGAACTGACTCCATTCAATGTAAGTGTTTGTTTAATGCCTGTTTCTTTTTCTAATGCAATAAATCTAGGAAGATATATACATAAAAGTAAAATACAAGCAAGAGAAGTAAAACTTTCAACTAAACCAGAAGATGAATACTTATTAACAAAATTTACATCAATTTCTAAACCTCCATAATATGTTTTCATACGAGCAGATGAATTAGTTTTATATTGGATAATTGCTTCATCAATTGCTGACTGAATAGGAACAAAATATTCGAGGTAGTCATCTGCTTCAGTACTATTACTTATCAAATTTGTAATTGGCATAATCGATGCTAATGTTGGCTTTGGAACATAAGTATGATTCATTCTAATAGTATAATCGTTATAATCATTTTTAGAGAAAACAATACCAGCTAAAAGCTTTTCATGATTATTAAATGTATCTAATTCATTTTCATTTTGGAATGTTTTATATTTCATTCCTGGTGTATTTTTAAAGATATCATTATGCAAAATTAATTGAGTAATTTGATTATTTTCATTTTCATTACTCGTAGATGGAAAAATAAATCCTAAATAAACATCATTATTAGTTGTAAGAGTTTTTTGAAATGCTTGAGTCACATCAATAGTATTTGTTCTTTTATAAGATTTTAATTCTGTTTCATCTTTAAACAAAAAACTACCTAATACTAAAAGTTATAATTAAAAAAAAAAAAAAAAAAAAGGAATTACTTTAATAATTATAGTTATTATATATATTATAATATATATTATTTTATAATATATATTAATATATTTAATAATAATTATAATAATAATATTAATATTACTAGAAAAAAAGACTATAAAAATATACGAAGACAGTTCACCATAAAACACTCTTTTATCTGCTTTTTTTGTTAAAAAATTTTTCCAAATTAAAGCTTTTAATTGACTTATTAACGAAACCTTTTAATATTAATCAATTATCAACATAAATAATCATTATATCAGCAGATAGCAAAATTAATTTAAAATGTATTATTAATTAATATATAGTTATAAAATTTTTATTGTAAATTAAATTAAATGTTACTGGTATATATTTTTTATATACCCCAATAAAAAATATATAATTTTATTTTTTATTTTTATTACCATTTTGAATTTCTTTTTATAATCTCTAATTTTTTTTCTTTTTTTTTCACTAATAAATTATATTTTAATAAAAATATATATTATAAAATTTGAAGAAAAAAAAAAAGGAAAAGAAATAAAAAAAAAAAAACTAATTTTTTGATAAATTCTATCTTTTTTGTATGAAAATTTATTTATTTATTTATTTTCCTTATAATTTTAAGAAAAAGAAAACCAAATTTATTTTTTACTTTTTATTTTATTTTTTTTTTTCTTTTTTGTTTTTTTGTTTTTTTATTTGTTATTTTTATTATTATAAATATAATTAATAAATATTATAATATTTATTTTCTTATTAAATGATTTTTTTTTTTTTTTTTTTTTTTTTTTTATCTTTTTCTTTTACAATAAAAAAAAAGAAGTATATATATCATTCTAGGTTTTCTAAATAAAACAAAAAAAAAAAAAAAAAAAAAAAACACGCAAAATACAAATATATTAAATAATGTTTGGTTTGTGTAATGTTAAAATTAAATAAAATGTATTTTTTTATATTAAAATAAATATGGAAGTTTTAAGATTGTTCTATAATTAATATAAATTTATTATAATTGGTTAATAAAGTTTAGATAAAATTTTATGTTTTTATATTGATAAAGTACTTCAGTTCGGTTCGGTTCTTTTAAGGTTTATTCTTTTAAATGAGAGAAACAATTTATATGTTTTATAAAAATTATTTTATTTAAATTTTATTTATTTAGAAGAATTACATTTACTTATCATTATTAATAATGTAAACTATCATTTATTCCTATAATTAATATTTATTTTCATATTCTGATCTCAAGAATTACTATAATCTACTATTTCTTATTCTTGGACATAGAAATAAAACTATTTCTAAATATTTTTTTCTTTTATAATTATTTACTATAATAAAGTTTTCCTATATTAAAGTAAATATTAATTTACTTTCATTAATTATTAAATTAAATAATAAAAAAATATAAGTTAATTTTTAATATAAATACAATAAAAACTAGATTAATACATAAATTTATTATTAATTAGAGTTTTTATTTCTATTTCATATCAATATTTAATTATGTTCTAGATACATATTAATTTATATTAAATTTGAAATTATAATATTTAATATAATTTAATTTAAATTGATATTTAATTATGTTCTAGATACATATTAATTTATATTTAATTTGATATTTTATTATATTAATAAAGTTAACATTTTTATTTATTATTTATTATTTATTATTTATTATTTATTATTTATTATTTATTATTTATTATTTATTATTTATTATTTATTATTTATTATTTATTATTTATTATTTATTATTTATTATTTATTATTTATTATTTATTATTTATTATTTATTATTTATTATTTATTATTTATTATTTATTATTTATTATTTATTATTTATTATTTATTATTTATTATTTATTATTTATTATTTATTATTTATTATTTATTATTTATTATTTATTTATTTATTCTTCAATTATTTATTATTTATTATTTATTATTATTTATTATTTATTATTTATTATTTATTATTTATTATTTATTATTTATTATTTATTATTTATTATTTAGTATTTATTATTTATTATTTATTATTTATTATTTATTATTTATTATTTATTATTTGTTTACACACTTAAATTTTTGATTTTATTTTATTTTAACATTTTTAATTTTATTTTATTTTAACATTTTTAAACATAAATTTCTATTAATTAAAAAATTTTAACATTTTTAAACATAAATTTCTATTAATTAAAAAATAAGTTATTTTAGATATTTATATTATACAAATATAATAAACTAACAAAAAGAACTTTACTATTTTTACAAATAGTAAAGTTTTTTAAAAGTGCCTGATAAAAATAATTTAAAATATTAATTATTTCCTTTTATAAGTATTATATTTTTATTATAATACATAAATATCATTATAAATATTTAAAATGTATATTTGAAATATTTATTAAAAATATGAAATATACAATAAATATATTTTTAAAAAATATAATAATTTAATAATTGGTTTATTTTATAAAAATTATTTATTTATTTATTTATTTATTTATTTATTTATTTATTTATTTATTTATTTATTTATTTATTTATTTATTTATTTATTTATTTATTCACTACTATATAAAATAAAAAAAGGCGAAATGCAATACATTCATATTTTTAATATTTTATAATATTAATATATAATAATAAAGATATCTTTTAATATATTTTTATTTAATAATATTTAATAAATAGTTAAAAAATTTAAAAAAAAAAAAATTTTTTTATAAATTTAAATATTTTTAAGCTAACCCTATCAATAAATATTAAATAAATTTCAAATATTGAATTTCTTATTAAATAAAAAAATCTAAATATCAATTAATTGTAATTATGATTTTGAAAGGATTTTAATAATTATTTTTATTTGGATTTATTAAAATTAATGATTTTATTATTTAATCTTACTAAACAATTAAACCAATTTTCGATGATATCATTTTTACTACATCCAATATTTTTTAATTCGGCTTCCATATTTTTATAATATTCAACTAAAATATTAATTTTATCAACCCTTTCTGATATTTTGCTCTTTTTTCTCCAAATTCCTCTAATTCTCATTTGGTAATTATGATAAGATATGGATTCTTCAAATTGTATTGTATATATTAATTTATAAAATGAAGGTTTTTTTATAAATAAATTTTTTAAATAACTATTATAAGATTCTGAAGCATTATTTGTTATGTGGTCTATATAGTTGTAATAATTCCAATATTTTATATTATAGATATTTAGAAATGTTTTCTCAAAATAATCTAAAAAATTCAAAAATTGGGAACAGATAGATTCATATTTCTTGTATGTAATTTTAATTTTATTAAAAATATCAGATATGTATTCAATATTAATAAAACATAAATTAGAAATGTCTTTATAATAAGTATTTAAAATATTACGATCTTTCACTTCCTTGTAATATAATTTATTTTTTTTCATTATTAATAATCTTTTATAATGCCAAATACAATATTTAATATTTATATTGGGAAAAATATTTTCTACTGCATTAGATATTCCTTTTTCAAAATCACAATGAAAAATTTTTTCTGAGAAATTAATATTTGAATTATATTTAATTATATTTTTTTTTTTTATTTCATTAAATAATATTTCATAAGTTGTTTGTTCTTTAATATTGACATGGAAGTAGTGTAAAAACAATTTAATTATGTAAAATAAGTTCTTGTAATGAATACTTGATAACTATTAGTTGGAGCTATTAAAAATGTACCATCAGCAAATATATGTTTATTCTCCATAAATAATTTTGCTTGGAATGGTGATTGAAAAATTATTATATTAGGATTTTTGAATATCATAAAGTATTCACCTCTTATTGCTTTATAATATTCAGATTCATTAAGAGCATCATCAAATGTTTTTATATTAGGAAATAATTATTTATTTTTATATCTTGTTATTTGGGTTTTAATTGTTTTATATTCGGGGCATATATATCCTATTTCTTGAGAAATTTTATCAAATATATGTTTCGATTTTATATCAGAAGGAATCAAACTTTTTTTTATTTCATCTTTAATTTTATGTTTTATTAATGATTTGAATGCATTAATTTCATTACCAGGATGATCATGTGAAGATTCATAATTTAAAACCTCTTTATTATCATTTAAAATATATAAATATGTTACTACACATATTTGTTTTATATCAAATGTAGAATTGAAATTAATTATTATTAAAACCTTATTTATTAATATTCTCAGAATTATTAGGCCTAAGATAACCCTTTAAATATTAAACAAGAATTTATATTAATTATTAATTTTTTAAATATATATATTATTTATAATTAAATAAATAAAATTTTTAATTATTGAAATGTAAATAACTGAAATTGAGATTTCAATTCAGTTATAATTTCAACAAACACTGTCAAGGATTTGATACAAATTAATTTATATTTAATACCACAAAAATAACAATTTAATTATAAATATAATTTGTACTCCTTAAATCCTTGTACCGTTCATAACCAAATTAATATTGTATTACATATTAATTAATATTATCCCTTTTATACATTATTGAACCCCTAATATATTAATTGATTAATATTGTATTACATATTAATTAACATTATCCCTTTTTATATTAATTAATATAGTTGAATATTATTTATAAAAATTGTTTTTTATTAATTATATTATTTTATATATTTTTATTATCTTATATTATATATGTATTATTCTATTACTTTATATATTAAAATTATATTTTATATTGTTATCTTTAAATTAGTATTTATTAAAATATATTATTAAATATTTTATATTGTTTTTCAAAATATAAAAGAACTAAAAAATATTCTTTTTTAAATCTTTGTAAGATTATTATTTACAAATAATCTGATAACTTTATAATAAAACATATTAAATAAAAATATAGTTAATTAAAAGTTTAATAATAAAATAATATTTTATATTTGAATAAATCAATTTATAAAATAAAATAATATCAAAAGGTTATTAGATTAAAGGCTTCCAACCAAGTTTACCCTTTAATCTAAGTACCAACTTAACAATAATCTTACCGCTATTTTAGAAACTTCCTTGGAATGCCTAAAATTGGCCTAAGACGCTCGGGAATGTATTCAGCTAGATCGGATGAAGAAATGGATATGAATAAAGAAGACTCAGTACAACAATTGCGATTCGAAGCCACCCAAGCTTGTACCACCTTAGCAGAAGGTGTTCAACAGTTAAGAAATGATACCTCACAAGCTTGTAATAGTATAGTTTCTGGGGTGAATGAAAACTTCGTTTCCAAAGAAGACTTACAAAATTACCATCAAGAGGTAATGAAACAATTCGGAGCTTATGATAAAATGAATAATGAAATATTGGCCTCTTTAGAATCTTTGAAGAAGGCTACCCTCTACTTTAAGCATGAATTATGTAATAAAACTCAAGTAGAAAATACTTCTTCTGGTGCTACCTCGTCGATACCGTTGACATCTGGAAATCCTACGGTAAACCTCCATTCTGTTTTCGATGATAATATCTCAACTACTACAAGATATGACAATGATCATGATGTTATCATGCAATCTGCTTACCCTATTAATATTCCTCAAGTTCCCGATCCAGGTTTGTTTTCAGGTGATATTTCTGAAACCGAACTTTTCTGTCAACTGTGTGGGGACACATTTAAAACCTATCCATGTAAGTCTTGGCCTGAAGATTCGAAAATCAACTTTGTGCAATCAAGATTAAGAGAAGCTGCTAGAAGTTGGTACCAAACAAAATATTCCAGTAGTTCTCCTGCTTCCCTAGAGGCTCTTCTTAATGAATTAAAAGAAGCTTTTCCTGATGTTGTCAGCAAAAAGTTAAAGAAAATTAATTTAATAAATCTTAAACATTCTCATGGTAATATTAAGGACTATATCGATTCTTTCCGTAAACTAACAGCTGATCTTGGTTGGCCTGAAGAACCATTAGTATTATTTTTCTATAATGGTCTTCATCCAAAATTTAAAGAAGAAATTAATAAAATGGAGAAGTTTCCAGAGAAAATAGAAGAAATTACAACAAAGTGCATATTGTTTGAATCTTCTCAAGAAACTAAATTAAAGATAAATCAATTAACCAGCAATAAAAATTATAAGAGAAAGAACTCTCATTCTTATCCCAATAGTGAAAACAAGAATAAGAATAATAACAATTATTACAATCATAGTAAAAATAATAACTTCCATAATAATAAATCTAAGGTTAATTCCAGTTACAACATCCGAGAAAATTATGTTACCGAAGTCCAAAAAATTAACTCAAAAAACTAGATAATGGACTTCCCAAGAAGTCCTCTCCGATTAAAACTATTCAATATAATTATCCAACTTTAAACCCTCCTCTTCCTAATTCTTTCTTTTTGTTTAAATCATTTATCCCAACAATAAACAAAAGGAACAAAAACATTAAATTACAAACCAAATCAATGTTAGATTGTGGTTCTTACTGCAATTTTATTTCTACCAATTTAATCTCTCGGTTAAATCTTGTACCTCAAAAACTTAATAATAAAATATATATAAAAGGTATTAGTGGTGATACAGATTCCATTAATGAATTTGTGTCTTTAAATTTTCAACTAAAAATCAAAATTAACAATACGTTTCATTTAATCAAATTTAAAGAAAAATTCCTTGTGTCAAAACATATTCCAGTGGATTTACTCCTTGGAAATCAATTTATGAAAAACTATAAAATACATTTTAGTTATGATAATCATTATCTTTACTCTACTTTTAAAATCTCAAAATTTAAATCAAGAATTATAAAGAATTTTAAACAAAATGCGAATTCAATTAATTTTTATGAAGGATTACCCTATAATTACAACTTTTTAATCTATTCTTTTCTTTCAAATAAGGTATCAGAGGATTCTGAAGAACCTGATATTGAGCGTATTCCTGAACAGTATAAAGACCTTGCAATAGTCTTCAGTAAAAAGGAAGCAGATAAGCTTCCTCCCCATCGTTTAACGGACTGTGAGATCAATCTTCAACCAGGTGCTACTTTACATTATGGACCAATCTACCCGCTTACATTGGAAGAATCAGAAGTTTTAAAAGATTACATAAAGGAAAACGAAAAGAAAGGATTTATTAGAGAATCTCACTCCCCAGCCGGCTATCCTGTTCTCTTTCAAAAAAAGAGTGATGGTTCTCTCCGACTCTGCGTTGACTACAAACGTTTAAATGCGGTTACTATTAGAAATTCCTATCCTTTACCGCTCATCAACGACATTATTGAACGAGTCAAAGGAGCCAAGTACTTTACTAAATTGGACTTGCGCTCCGCATATAATTTAATTCGTATAAAGGAAGGCGATGAATATAAAACAGCTTTCCGTACTAAGTATGGACATTACGAATATTTAGTAATGCCATTTGGTCTTAAAAATGCACCTGCAATCTTCCAATCTTTTATTAACTCTGTCCTTCGTCCATTCTTAGAGAAATCGGTAATACTCTACCTAGATGACATTCTAATTTATTCTAATTCATTAGATGATCATCATCAAACTGTACGTGAGGTTCTCAAAAAGCTTATTGACAATAATTTATATGCTAAACTTTCGAAATGTGAATTCGATAAAGAGGAAGTCGAATTCCTTGGACATATCATTTCTGGTTCTGGTGTGTCCACTGATCCAAAGAAAATCAAATCAATCAAAGAATGGCCCATTCCAAAAAACGTAAAAGAGGTTCAAAGGTTTCTTGGTCTTTGCAATTACTATAGAAGATTCGTAAGGAATTTTGCTGCTATTGCTAAACCTTTGCATGCTTTAACCAAGAAAGGAAGGAAGTTTGTTTGGTCTAAAGATTGTGATACCTCCTTCTCAATTCTCAAAAAACGTTTAACTTCTTCCCCTCTCCTCATGCATCCTGACTTAACAAAACCTTTTATTGTTGAGTGCGATGCTAGTAACTTTGCTATTGGAGCAGTTCTTTCCCAGTATGATAATGATAATAAGCTTCATCCTATTGCTTATTTTTCTCGTAGTCTTAACAATGCCGAAATAAACTATTCGATTACCGATAAGGAACTTTTATCAATTAAAGAAGCTTTCTCATCATGGCGTCACCTTTTGTTAGGTGCTAAATTCAAGATTAAAGTTTTTACTGACCATAGAAATCTTCTATATACCCTTGGAGGGAAGATAGGTAATCAACGTCAACATCGTTGGCATCTATTCTTCCAAGAATACGACTTTGAACTTATCTATCGCCAAGGTAAAAAGAATGGCAAACCCGATTCGTTATCCAGAAGACCAGACTACCAAAAGGAAGATATAGAGGATAAACCTGAGTTTATCTTAGACAGTAAGAATATTGGTAAAATCCCATGTTTAATTAGTATAACTAACGATCTTCTCAATAATATTAAAATAAACTTAAAGAATGATAAGGTTGCTGAGGATCTTCGTATATATTTTTCTGAAAATAATGTCTCTCAAGGTTTCCCTTATAAACCATTTCGCAAAATGAATAAGTTTAAATTAGAAAATGATTTAATATTCTACAACAATCTTATTTACATACCAGATCAACTTCGTTTAGATATTTTAACTCGTTATCATGAGAAACCTGCTGCGGGTCATTTTGGTGTCAAAAGAACTTTGGAGTTGATCTCAAGAAACTTTTGGTGGCCCAAGATGGAAGATGATGTTAAGAATTTTGTAAAGTCGTGTGAAACATGTATGAGAAACAAAAAATCTAGGCACCGAAAATTTGGGTTACTTCAACCGCTTGACGTTCCAGAAAGACCTTGGAAATCAATCGAAATTGATTTCTTATGTGGTCTTCCACCATCCAAAGGTAATACGGTGATTATGGTTGTAGTTGATAGATTTTCAAAAATGATACACCTTATTCCCTTCAAAGATATTCCAAATTCCGTACAAACAGCCAAAGCTTTTATCAATAATATCTATAAGCTCCATGGTCTACCCTATGATATTATTACGGATAGAGGTTCACAGTTTACGAGTGAACTTTGGCAAGAATTTCTATTCTTATTAAATATTAAATCGAAAATAGCTACTACTGACCACCATGAAACCGTAGGTCAAGTTGAACGATGCAATTCTTTCATCGAACAATACCTTCGCTGCTTCTCAAGATCTTTCTATCATGATGATTGGGTTGATTTTCTTCCACTTGCTGAATTTGCTTATAACAACTCAATTCATCCTTCCACTAACGAAACTCCCTTTTTTATCAACTATGGATTTCATCCTTACATGGATGAATATACACTACTCCCTACTTGTAACATTAATCATAAAATGGTTCAAAAAGTTTATGAAAGTTTTAACCATGTTAAAGAAGTTCTTCTCCGATCCCAAGAGCTATATAAACGTTCTGCTGATAGAAAAAGAATTACCGCTCCTTCTTACAACATTGACGATTTGGTGTGGATTCAAGCTCCCCCTTCGTTAAATATAGAATCAAGCTCAAAACTAGCTCCATGCAAATTTGGTCCATACAAAGTAACCAATGTTTTACATAATAATAATTATGAAATTGAACTTAAAAATTCACCCTTTCCTAAGCATCATAACGTTTTCCACGTCTCTGAACTCGAACCATTCACACCAGTGCCTGAAAAGTTTAGAAAACGATATAAAGATCCTGAGTCTATTAAGGATATTATTGAAATTGCGGGTTTTAGAACTAACTATAAGAAGAAACAATACGAATATAAAATCCGTTATAAATATCGTTCCTCCTATAATTGGGTATCTTCTTCTGAAGTTGAAGATAATCCAAGAAACCAAAATATTTTTATTAAATACATTAATAATAATAGGAAACCAGTCTCGATCTCATATAGTAATTAAAAAAAAAAAAAAAAAAAAAAAAAAAAAAAAAAAAAAAAAAAAAAAAAAAAAAAAAAATTTTTCTTTAAAAATATATTCAACACAATTTATTTCTCCAACTAATTTGAAATTCACATGGCCAATTGAACATTTATGTTCAAGTGAATTTCAAATACTTCTTGAGTACTCTTTTGTATAAACTAATATCAAAAATATTAGTATTCTTGAATTCGCCTGGAATGCGAATTCTTGGAGAGAGCGTTGTCAAGGATTTGATACAAATTAATTTATATTTAATACCACAAAAATAACAATTTAATTATAAATATAATTTGTACTCCTTAAATCCTTGTACCGTTCATAACCAAATTAATATTGTATTACATATTAATTAATATTATCCCTTTTATACATTATTGAACCCCTAATATATTAATTGATTAATATTGTATTACATATTAATTAACATTATCCCTTTTTATATTAATTAATATAGTTGAATATTATTTATAAAAATTGTTTTTTATTAATTATATTATTTTATATATTTTTATTATCTTATATTATATATGTATTATTCTATTACTTTATATATTAAAATTATATTTTATATTGTTATCTTTAAATTAGTATTTATTAAAATATATTATTAAATATTTTATATTGTTTTTCAAAATATAAAAGAACTAAAAAATATTCTTTTTTAAATCTTTGTAAGATTATTATTTACAAATAATCTGATAACTTTATAATAAAACATATTAAATAAAAATATAGTTAATTAAAAGTTTAATAATAAAATAATATTTTATATTTGAATAAATCAATTTATAAAATAAAATAATATCAAGAGGTTATTAGATTAAAGGCTTCCAACCAAGTTTACCCTTTAATCTAAGTACCAACTTAACAAACACAAAAAAAAAGATATAGTTATAACACTTTTATGGATGATCCATTCTAAATTTTCAAGCTTAGGAGGCTTAGTGGTCTAGTGGTATGATTCTCGCTTAGGGTGCGAGAGGTCCCGGGTTCAATTCCCGGCTAAGCCCTTTTTAATAATTTTATTAAAATATAAAATTTATACATCTGTATATATAAATTTTAAATTTATTTTGTTAATAATTATAATAAATTTTTAATCCAATTATTTATTTATTTATTTATTTATTTATTTATTTATTTATTTATTTATTTATTTATTTATTATAATTAGTAATATTATCATTATTATTATAATTTTTTTTTTTTTTGAAATATCATATGAATTTATTAGTGATATGCGGGACTTTTATGTGCAATAATTTATAAGCAGTGGGTTTTAAATAATGGTAGTTTAGTAAATTTTATTAATAAAATTATAATATTCTAATTCATAAAAATTTACAAGAGAGCCCTCTATTTCTAATATAAATAATCTAATCTATTTATAAGAAAGAGATATTATATTAATTATAATTCTAATATATAAAACTATATAAATTTTATATGAAATAAAGTATTATAATTATAATTATAATAATACATATTGAAATAAAATAATATAATATCTTTCTTTACCTTTATTTAGATTATAAGTTTTTTCTTTCATATTTTTTTTTTTATTTTTTTTATTTTTTTATTATTTTTTTTTTTTAATTATTTTTTTTTGTTTATTTTTATTTAATTTTTGAGAAATTTTAATTATTGGAGTATTACTTTTATATATATATATATATAAAGCTATTATATAAAATATATAAAAAAATAATAATATATATTAATTTTATAATGAATTTATAATTTTTATTTGAAATACATGAACAATAAAAAAACATTAATGAAAATTTAAACTATAATTATGATATTTTGATATTAAATCGTAATTAATTTAATAATAATAAAATTATTAAAAAGTTAAACCCATCAGCTAAATAAAATATCATAATAACTAACTTAAAAATTTTCTCTGAAATCTATTAAAATTATTATATTTTAATAGATAAGGAATATGCTTTATTTAATGATATTCAATAAAAAAAATAATGCTTAAAAATAAAAAATAAGAATTTTTTTTAATAATAATATAAATAAAACTACGTTATGAGTTTCGAGGATGTGAATAACTTCTACATTCTTATTTATTTCTAAAACTAAACTGTTTTAGTCTAATAATCTTATGAGAAAAAGTATAGTCCGAAATTCTTTTAGCAAAAATGTAATAATTTATTTTTATATAATAAAAATACTTAATATATTTCCTATATATAATAATATTTTATTAATATCCTAACAAATTATCAATATATTCTTATTAATATTTCTATGAATATTCTTATCAAATTATTATTATTAAAGTCAATTTAGTTATTAAATATCTATATAAATTTTTTAACCAATAGTTATATTTATTTTATTTATTTTTAAAACTAAACTGTTTTAGTCTAATAATTTTATGAGAAAAAGTATAGTCCGAAATTCTTTTAGCAAAATGTAATAATTTATTTTTATATAATAAAAATACTTAATATATTTCCTATGTATAATAATATTTTATTAATATCCTAACAAATTATCAATATATTCTTATTAATATTTCTATGAATATTCTTATCAAATTATTATTATTAAAGTCAATTTAGTTATTAAATATCTATATAAGTTTTTTAACCAATAGTTATATTTATTTTAGTACTAAAAACTAAATATAATAGTATTACTAATACATAACAATACATAAAAAAAAATAATATATTTTATTAATATGTTCGAGGTAAACTGAACACCATTGTCAGTTGTTATTACCTGTGGAACACCATGACGAGCAAACACATTAATTAAAAATTTAATCACATCCTGTGATGTTATATTTTCTGTGGGTTCTGCTTCAACCCATTTGGTGAAGTAATCCACCACAACCATAATATATTGATTATTATTTTTCGTTTTAATCAAAGGTCCAATAATATCTAAACCCCAAATGTATAAAAGGACCTTCTACCTTAGTTGGAATATTTTTTTTAGGTTCTGGATATGGTTGTGACCTATTCAACTGATACTTGTCACAACTTTGCACCACTCTTTTAATATCCATCACCGTATTATTCCAATAAAAACTTTTACGAAGCCTTTGATAAGTCTTATAATATCCCTCATGACCTATCTTATGTGCTTCTAAAATAAGTTTTACCCTTTCCATCTGATCAGTAATTAATTTACAATAGTCATTACCATCAACAAAGTAATCTTCACAATCTATCGTAACAAATTTTTCATTTATAAAGTCTTTAATAGTTTTAGAAAGCAACTCTTCTTCTTCCTTTGAAGTTAATTTAATTGCTAATAACACAGAATCATCTCTTTTCTTCATCCTAGATAATGCATCGGCTAACACATTTTTCTTACCCATTTGATATTGAATTTCAATACCAAGGGTACTAACAGTTAAGCACCACCTTGCTTGCCTAGCATTATTAGGTTCCTTATTTTTAAAGAAACTAATTAAAGGTTTATGATATGTTATTACTATTGTTTTATTAGGATTATCTTATATATAAGATTTCAACTTAGTAATACAATAAATTAATGCAGCTCCTTCCAAATCAGTAATGCCATAATTTTTCTCGGCTTTACTTAAACTTCTACTTATATAATAAACTGGAATTTCGATTATAGAAGAAATTTAAAAAAAAAAATATTAGCCTATATAATAACAGAAGTTATGTGACTAATTCTAAGGAACATTATAATAGAAGAAGAAATTTTAAAGGAAATCAATATACTAATGATAACAATAGTTTTAATTATAAAAAGTCACTTCATGAAGAACTGAAACATAAGGATCAAGCGAATCTTAGCAATATTGCTGAAAAGAATGGGACGATTAAGTCGGATGTAAAACTTCATAAGGATAACGAGAAGAACCATCAAGAATTAACTAGTGTAGAAGATGATGTCATAACATATTATGAGTATAATGAAAATAATGATACTGAAAAATTGGAACAATTAGATCTTTCACATATCGTAGAAACAAGAATTGATAAAGTAAAAAGGAACAATAAGAAAGAGAAAGAAAAGGAAATCAGAAATCAGAAAGATAGAGAGATGTAACGAATCTTAATAATAATTAACTTGTCTTAGTTACTAACAACTAAGACAAGTTAATTATTATTAAGATTCGTTACAAGAGATGAGTAAAGTAAGGAAGAAGAAAATAAACAAAAACTAAAAAGACATATTAAACTAATGGAAAGATTTGAAGATTATAATTTGGATGAATTAGTTTAACGAGATATTATATGAGTTAGAAATAACAATTGGGAAAATAACATTTATGGATTTGCTTAGAGTAGTAGAAAAATATGATATCTTTGACATTCTTATAGGTGTTAACTCATTGAAGAAAAATAAATTATATTTAAATTTTATAAATGATATATTAAACTTTAATTTATAAAGATAATAATACCATTGAACTTAAATAGGAATATTATTTATGTATTATAATAATTATTAAGTACTACAAATCAAGCTATAAATGATACAAATGTACTAAATAATGCATTCTTAATTATTCTTAATTAAATTTATGATTTATTGTCATGAATATTAATGGATTTAAGATTGAAATTCACTAATAGAAAAATTGAAATTAAATTTTGTTATTGATAATTTTATTTTAAATTTCAATTTTTATTATAAAAATAAATACTAGGAATATTTAATATCTAGAAACAAAAGGATTTGGAATAATTTTAATATTGACAATTTAATTTAATTTAACTTAACACTTTGCTTGGTGACCTGATCCTTTATCAAAAAGAAAAAAATGGGTGAATTTCAATAAAGGCATTATTGTCAAGGGTAATTTTATGAGCAGGTAATAGATTTTTTTAGTGGCTCTAAGAAATTATAAAAAATAAATCGAAGAAAAAACGGTGATAACTTCATAAATAATGGAAATTTTCCACTAAAATTGCAACTAATATTATATTCATTAGAAAGCCATGCTTGATATCTATAATATATATTAAGTTCAACTCATTTGGATAGAGTACTAGAACATGAGATATTGGACTTTAAAGAATTTTAAATTCTATAAAAAATAATTTAATTATTTTAAATGGCCCGTAAATAATAAATTAATATTTTATATAGAAAAAATCTTTAACTTGACATATACATTATTAATCATTAAAAAAAAAATACTAATAATAATTTATACAGAATTAAAAATTAATAATAATCTATTATATTTTAAATGATTTTATTGTTTAAATAAGTTAATATAATAATTATTTGTAATTAGTTAACAAAATAATTTAAAAAAAATTTAAGGAATTCTTTACAATTCCCAAGATTTATAAAAAAGACTTTTAATATAACGTAAAAAATTATAACAATAATAATAATTCTATGTATTAATATTAATAAAACTTACTATTAAAATATTAAATAAAAGATTCTAATAATACTTAAATTTTTAATTATTGAATTTTCTTAATTAATTTATAACCTTTGTATGTAATAATTTATTTTAATTTTTATTGTTATTGTTAATATAAATATCTTAACCTGACCAATATAATTGAAACTTTCTTTTAAAAAACTCTACAAAAAATTTTATGAGAAAATAACCGATTATTACTTTTTGTAAGCAATTTAAAACAATTTAAAATATTATTAAACATTTTTCAAAAATGCTTTATTATTTAAAATAATGTTATAAACCACTAAAAGTGCACTTATTATTCAAAAAAGGTTTAAATAAAAATAATTTAAATTTTTTTAAATAATAACCCATAACAAAAAGAAACAAATAATGAAAATAGTTGATAACTTATTAAATAATGATTATAAGTCAATAAGTCGATAAAACTGGTATCGTTAGAAAACTCTGCTAGAGATCTTTCACCGGGAGGTGAAAATCCATGCCTTATCATTTCGACGTCGACGCTATTAGCAACGGTAGATTCAATAGATTCAACGGAATACCAAGTTTAAGTAATAATAAAAAATTTTTTTTTTTTTTTTTTTTTTTTTTTTTTTTTTTTAGACAGGGAAGAGAATACACTTCCAAAAACTTTATTAAATTTTATTTTAAAAAATACATGTAGGTGAAAAGTACATTAGAAATTAAAAATAAAAAATTAAAAAATAAAAAATAAAAAATAAAAAAGCTCGAAAATACTATATATTTCGGCAAGTTGTACTATGCGGGAATTTTACCCTTCCTATCAAATAAAAAAGAAATAAAATTTAGAAGTAACATCCTTAAAATAGATAGTGTGGTGTCCACTAAACTCTCCCCGGATTCATCATTTATTGAGCTACTAGGGCGAGAATCACCCTTCGTAGTAATAGATGAAAATCCTGTATTTTCATTATGCCTTATCAGTACGACGTCGACGCTCTTGGTTAAGTTTGATATTTTGCAATACCTATCAAATAATAGCTCAAACGAACTACTTATGATAGGTATTGCATTTGTTAAGAATTCCGCCAAGCCCACAATTTTTGGAACAGGTGACTCAGATGAACCTTTGAAAAGTATATTATTATTATTATTATTATTTTTTTTTTCTAATAATAAAAAATAATAAAAATATCCTTTCCTTTTTTTTTTTTTTTTTTTTTTTTTTTGTTGTTGTTGTTGTTGAATATTATTGTCGTATATATAAATTGCTATTGTAAAAATAATATTATAAAGATTTGAATAAATTTATTTTATTTTTAATATTACTACTATTATTATAATACTGTTTCCATTGTTATTATTATTAATATTATAAAGTTTGTTACTACAATCAGGTTTCTGTACTTGATTCTTAAGCTTGCGTAGAAAAAATTAAAATTTAATTAGAAAAAAAAAATAATAATAATAATAATAATAATAATGATAATTTTTTTACAGTCAAAATATAATAAACTAACATAAAATATAATAACACAATCATATAAAAAAATATATATATATATAAGTATTTGTTTATTAAATTTTTTCTTTTTTCTTTATTATTATTATTTTTTTTTATTTTATATTTATTTTTTTACATATAATTGCATTATTATTTTACTTTTTGTTGTTCTTTTCAAATTAAATTCAAGTTAAGTTCTTTTAATTTAAGTTTGTTCTTTTTATTTAAGTTAAGTTTAATTTTCTAGGTCCATTATTATCTTATTTTAATAATATTAAAGAGATAATTACTTTTTTTTTAAATTTATATTATTTTATAGTTAAGAAATATTATTACTTCTTTTATAATTTTTATATCTATAAAAAAATATTAATTTTTTTATACTAAATTAAATTAATTCTTTGATTATTTTTATTAAAAAAATATATAAAATCTAAATATTTTATTAAAAATATTAAAAGGTTCTATTATTATTTTTTAAATTTTTTTTTTCTTTTTTAATACTTTAAATATAAAATATTAAAAAAAAAAAGGCTTTATAATATTATTATCAAGAAATTTAAGCAAGAGCAGCAATAACACCAGCACCAACACTACTACCATCCTTACCAAGAACAATGTTAACATTTTCTTCGAACATACCTAAAAGTTCGTGAAGAGCATCCTTCATTCTGTTACCGAAGTGTGGGTAGTGTTCATAGACAGAACCATCAATAGCAACGGTACAACCATCTTCAACACGTTCCATCTTAGTAACAACAGCAGCAACACCGACAGCAGAAAGACGAGCAGCACGAGTAGCGACGAGTTCACAGATACGACGAACAATACGACGGTCACGTGGAGCTGGGTATGGGATGTTAAGAAGTTCTTGTAAGACCATCTTAGTATCGAGGAGATCAGAAGTGTGATCTCTTTCAATTCTAGACATGTAAGCAGTTTCGAACTTGTATGGAGTTTCAATTTCTGGGGAGGAAACACCACCGAATAAAATACGACGTTGAACAAGTTCAACAATAACTTGACGAACGATTTCACCAAGGTACATACCAGAGATCATCTTTTCAAAGGTTTGTTCACCTGGGTTAGTAGATTCTTCATCCATTTTTTGGTCGTACTTGTTGAATGGAAGAACAACTCTTTCGTTATCGAAAGCTCCCCATTCACAGTTGATGATCATTTCACCAGATTCGACTGGACCACCCTTCCACTTTGGAATAGCAGAAACCTTTTCAACGTAGGCAGCATTTGTACCAGTACCAAGAATAACACCAACGAATGTACCTGGGTCATTGTAGGCGTGGGACATTAAAGTACCAACAGTATCGTTAACAAGAGCAGTAACGTGGACCTTAACATTCTTTCTAGCAAGAGCTTCATTTAAGAGAGCAACGACATCCTTGTTAATGGTATCCTTGCAATCAAAACCCTTAGTCCAGACCATTAAGTAACCCTTGTCAATAGCAGTTTGGTTGACTGGGAAGGAGAAAGTGAAACCAAGTGGAATATCACTTTCAGTTGGAATGTGGTTTTCAGTAATGAAAGTAAGAACGGAATCAGCAAGGAAATCGAAAAGAACATCAGATTGACCGCACTTAGCGTAATCTGGAATAGTGAATTTCTTTTGAGTAAGACGAACCTTTGAATCACCTTCAAGATAAACTTCACAAACACGGAAGTTGGTACCTATATTATGTTTTTATTTAATGATATTTTTATTAATTTCTTATTTCTTATTTTAAAACAAATGAAACCACAACAAAACATAAACAAAAAAATATAATTATATAATTATATATATTTATATATAAAAATAATAAACAAAAATAATAATAATATAATGTAACACAAAACGAATACGAAAAAAAATAAACATTTTAAAAAAAAATAATAAATTTAAACCAATACAACTTATTTTAAATATATATAAAATAAAATTACCTCCAAGATCTAAAGCAAGGTAAGAACCAGTTTCCTTACCAGTTGGTCTGTGAGAAACGTAAGATGGAATCATCTTTAAAGTGTGACCATCTTCCTTAAGACCTAAAGTTAATTCATCAACAAAGTGCTTACAGATGTTACGAAGAGACTATAAAGAAATAAAAATAAAAAAATAGAGTAATATTTATATTTTGTAAACATTTAAATTAAATTAATATTTATTTTTTTATTATTTTTTATTTATAATTTTTATTATTCATTCTCAAGTTTCATTATATGTATTTAAAATTATTTTACTTAATTTCATTTTATTTTTTTTATTTTTTTTTATTTTTTTTTATTTATTTTTCTTTACTCAATTATATATATTAATTTTTTCTACTATTATTTATTGATAATCATTTATTTATTTTTAATTATTTATTTAATTTATAATATTTAATTAATTCATATTTCTATTTACTTGTGGACGAATAACGAAGATTTCTTCAAGAGCAGAAATAACTTCAGATTCATCAACTTCTCTGTAAGTGTACTTTCTGGTTGGCTTTTGAAGAGCTGACTTCATTTCTGAATACATTTATAATAATATTATATTTAAATTATTATTTCTTGGATATAGCAAGAAAATGGTGTTAAAATGAAAATAAGAACAAAATTTTGGATATTTATACATTTTTTTTTGTTTCTTTTTTTTTTTTTGGTACTTAATAGGTAATTAATAAAATACATTTATTTATTATTAATAATCATCATCATTAATTTAATAAAATTAATTTTTTGTCATAGAAATCTTTAAACTAAAAATTAAACCTCGATTAATATATTAAATAATATATTTGTATATATTGTAATATATGTTAAATATATTAATTCAATATATTTAATCAAATAAAATTAAGTGAATAATATAAATAAATAAGTTTGAAACTTTATTAAAAACATTCTATAGAATAAAGTTTTAAATAGAAATTTATTATATAATAATATAATAATAATATAAATATATAAAATATAAATTTAAATATAAATATAAATTTAATTGAAAGTATTAACTAATTAAATTTATGTAAATAATTTATTTATCTATTTATTTATTAATTTATCTATTTATTTTTTTATTCTATTGAATTAAATTCAATTTTGATATATGAAAATATTAAATTAATAATCAAATTTTATTTATTTTCTTTTTTCCAATTATTGATATTTTTTTTCTTTTTCTTTTTTTTTTTTTTTTTTTGTGAATACAATCTATTTAAATACAATTTATTTGAATATGACTATATTTGAATATATTTAAAAAAGTAATGGTAATATATTCCATAGATTTACTTTTACATATATCAAAAATAAAATAGCATTAAATAAAAGCTAAACCCTTTCTCTTAAATGAATTTGCGTTTAATATTTTTTTTACTATTAAGAGGATGATTGAATTGTACTTGACATATATTTGTTATATACTGTAATCATAGATAAAAATAAATAGAGAATATATACATATTTTTATATTAATTTCCATTTTAAACTATTTCCTTATTTGATAGAACATTTACCATTAAATAAATTAATGTTAAACCTTCATAAATAAGTAAAAATAAAAATAAAAATAAAGAAATTAAAATTAATTTAAGACTTCTTTATTAGTTTTCATTGCATATAATTAGAAGTCCACAGGTAAAAATCATCCTATCTAATTATTAATAATTAAATACTTAAGTAATATAGAATAAATAATAAGTAATAAATAATAAATAATTGAATAATAAATAATAAATAATAAATAATAAATAATTGAATAATAAATAATAAATAATAAATAATAAATAATAAATAATAAATAATAAATAATAAATAATAAATAATTGAATAATAAATAATAAATAATAAATAATAAATAAATAATAATAAATAATAAATAATAAATAATAAATAAATAATATAATAAATAAATAATAATAAATAATAAATAATAAAAAATAATAAATAAATAATAATAATAAATAATAAATAAATAATAATAAATAATAAATAAATATTAAATATTAAATATTAAATTAATAATAATTAATAACAAATAATAATTAAATAATAAATAATTAAATAATAAATATTAAATATTAATTTTTAAATATGGAAAAATTATTTATTTTTCCTTGTTAATTGTTTATTAAATATAAAGTTACTATATATTTATTAATAATTTTAAATATTTATTTATTACTTTAGAATATTTTATTAATAATTTTTTTCTATTTTCCTTTAATATTTTTCTTTGTAATGACAAAAACAGCTACTAATAATAATTTTTCCCTTTTTTTTTCATTACCAGAAATGAGAAAAATGTGGTATTATGGTATTATTAATTTATCAAATTAATAAGTATAATAAATCCAATAAATTAAAGTATTTATAAGAAAAAAAAATTTTTTTTATGAAGTATTTTGAAAATTGATTTCTTTTTCTTTTTCTTTCTTTCTTAGACTAGGATTAATGCGAGAGGTGGACAATAGGGCCTCCAGTCTTTCTTTTAAAAATATCAGACTCTCAAATGATTCTTGCTTAGAAAGAGACCTCTCTAAACAAGGCTAAATGTAAGGACATTCCTTATACACCACTTTATACCATGAAAATCTTCTCACAGATCAAGTGCTCTCTGAACTAGCAATTATATTGTCTAGCAACAGGAACACTTACCATAGCAAGTGAACATCCAACTTCAATTTATAGGCATAAATTGCCCCATAAATTTAGGAGGTAGTCATGGCATCGATCCAGAAACTTTATACTGATGGTTATTACTTGGGACTAACCCCCAGGATAAAAAATGGAAAGGCAGTTGATTTCTTAATTATTCAGAGATTCTTAAATTATTTTGCTATCAATGTTTTATAATATATGAATGTTTTATTATTAATATATATTCTACAATTTATATATATTAATTCATATTTAAAAATTCATATTTATTAAAAAAATATATATATATAATATATATAAAACATAAATATTTTAAATAATTTAAATAATTAAGGGATTAAAATGAAAATAAAAGATAAAACTTAAAATACAAATGATTGAACAACTAAATACCTATATATTATTATCAATAAATTTTAACCATACTAAATAAAATTAATAATATTTATGTTTATATATAATACTTCAATTCTCATTATATTCATTAATTTTATCCTAAATAAAAATTAATTCTATATTTACTATAAATAAAATATCATTAAACACTATCATTTTAAGATTTTTTAAATAATTAATTATAACTTTCATAGTTTATATATAGATAATATACAATACACTAATTAATACTTAATTATTATTCAATCATTAATTATTTATTATTTATTATTTATTATTTATTATTTATTATTTATTATTTATTATTTATTATTTAATTATTATTTATTATTTATTATTTATTATTTATTATTTAATTATTATTTATTATTTATTATTTATTATTTATTATTTATTATTTATTATTTATTATTTATTATTTATTATTTATTATTTATTATTTATTATTTATTATTTATTATTTATTATTTATTATTTATTATTTATTATTTATTATTTATTATTTATTATTTATTATTTATTATTTATTATTTATTATTTATTATTTATTATTTATTATTTATTATTTATTATTTAATTATTATTAATTATTTATTATTTATTATTTATTATTTATTATTTATTATTTATTATTATTATTTATTATTTAATTATTTAAATTTTCTTAATAAATAAACAGTAATAAAGTTTAATAATTATAAAAGTTATTTATTTAAATATATAAATAAAATAATAATTTAAATAAATTTCTCTACTTTAAATTACTCAAAGTTTAAGCCTTAGAATAAATTAAAAAATTAATAATAAATTTAATTATATACAAATAAATAATTAATTAAAATTTTTCTTATTAATTTTAATATCCATATAAAAATGAAGATACATTTTTTCAATAGATTGTATTATAAAGTAATATATATTCACACATATTGGAAAATCCAAATTTCCATATATTAATTTATAATTAACTATTAAATACAAAATATTTAAATAAAGTTTTAATCTCTGAAATATATAAAAAAATAAAAAATAATAATAAATAAATAATAAATATAAATAATTGAATAATAAATAATAAATATAATTGAATAATAAATAATAAAATAATAAATAATAAATAATTGATTAATAAATAAATAAATAATAAATAATTGAATAATAAATAAATAAATAATAAATAAATAATAAATAAATAATAAATAATGTATAAGTAATAATATTAAAAAGTAAAAATAAATTTGATAATAAAAATAGATTAAAAAAAAAAAGATAAAAACTATTAATTTTCCAATTATTTTTTTAATTACTATATTTATTTATATTAAAGTTTTAATAAATAATATTTTTATTTTTACTGTTTTCATTAATTTAGTTTAAATTAGCAAATCTAATAAAGTGTTTTATTTCTATTTTTTTTCCTTCTTACTTCTCTTCATTCAACCTTTTTTCACATATTTCGCATAAATATTTAACCTACCTTACGAAATAATAATTATAAATCATCCAATCAATTAATATATATACAATCTGGTTTGTAGAATGTGGAAAATGTACACATTTATTCATTCCATTTTAAAGGACAGGACAAGTTGGAAGTGCATAAACATTTGAAGAATATTTGATGAAAAGTTGTTAATAAAAAGAAATAGAAAAAAAATAATAAGAATAAGAATTGGCAATTTAAATAAACAATAAATTATTAATTAATTTTTATTAATTAATTAATTTTTTTTATTATAACTAACCTTTTATTAAATGTTTAACATAAAACAAAAAACAAGTCTTATATATAATATTAATATTATTTAAGTAATATATATAAAATAGTAAAGTAAAATAAATAAACTATTTTTTTTCTAAATACAAGTTATAACAGGTCATGAATTTTTAACATTAATAAATAACATTTAATAATTAATACTAAATGTTAATATTAACATTGAATTTATTATTATTATTGTTGTTTATCTATTATTTATCTATTATTATTATTATTATTATTATAGCATTCTCTCATTTTTAAATTATTAGTAAATAAAATATTGCTGTATTTTTTTATAATTAATAATACATATATATATAATAATATATTAAAATAAAAAATTTTTTTAATTTAGTATAAAATAAATATAAACATATATCTTTATATTAAGGGAAAAAATTATTATAAAACATTTTATTAATTTTCTATTTTATTTTACTTTATTTTTTTTTTTTTTTTCAAACTATAAATTATTCTTTCAATTTATTTTATAACTTATAAAATAAACTATAAAAGTTTATTAATATGTCAATTTATTCTTTAATAATTTATTCATATTTATTATTATTTAATATTATTTTTTCCAAAATTTCCATTTTTTTAAAAAAAAAAAAATAAAACAATTTAAGACGAACATTTTCTTTTTTTTAACATTTTAATTTTATAGTATAATATCATTATTATTTATTATTTATTATTTATTATTTATTATTTATTATTTATTATTTATTATTTATTATTTATTATTTATTATTTATTATTTATTATTTATTATTTATTATTTATTATTTATTATTTATTATTTATTATTTATTATTTATTATTTATTATTTATTATTTATTATTTATTATTTATTATTTATTATTTATTATTTATTATTTATTATTTATTATTTATTATTATCATAAATTACGAAAAACTGGATTTAATGTTGTAAAAATGAATTTCAAATAGCAACATTAAAGTCAATGTAAAAATATATATATAAAAAAAAAAAAAAAAAAAAAAAAAATTATTTATTACCTTACTTTAATTAAATAAATAAATATATATATAAATGAATATGTAATAAAATATGTGTTAAATGTACTGTAAATATATAAGCCACAAATTGTTTCATATTTATAGGTAATTTGTATAAAATTTAACAATAGTACTCTATAAAATATATTAATAAAGTTAATATAATAATAATATTTCTTTTAAGTTGTACATATAAAGATCCAGATTCATTAATACTTTTTATACTATTGATACTAGTTCAAAAAGTATTAATAAATTTTATTCTAGTAAATTTAAAAAATTATACTTTTCAATAATAATAATAATATAGCATGTTATAAATATGACAAATGTATTAAATTTTATTATAATATAGTTATAAGCCACAATAAATTGTGTAAATACATATTACATTTATCTAAAATGTATTACAGAAGTTGACATTTAAAAAAAAAATCCAAAAAAAATAAAATTATAGGAATTTTTATCTAAAAGTTTATTTGGTTCATTAATTAATTAACTATCTTTCAGATAATCATCCAACGCCAACATAAAAAAGGTTATCTTAAATAAACATAATAATAACAAAAAAAAGTATATGTACATAAAATGGAAAAAAAAAAAAAAAAAAAAAAAAAAAAAAAGTTACCAGATTAAGATATAGAATAATTAAAGAATAAATAAATAATAAACAAAATAATAATAATAATAAATAATAAATAATAAATAATAAATAATAAATAACAAATAATAAATAATAAATAATAAATAATAAATAATAAATAATAAATAATAAATAATAAATAATAAATAATAAATAATAAATAATAAATAATAAATAATAAATAATAAATAATAAATAATAAATAATAAATAATAAATAATAAATAAATAATAATAAATAATAAATAATAAATAATAAATAATAAATAAATAATAATAAATAATAAATAATAAATAATAAATAATAAATAATAGATAATAGATAATAAATAATAAATAATAAATAATAAATAATAAATAATAAATAATAGATAATAGATAATAAATAATAAATAATAAATAATAAATAATAGATAATAGATAATAAATAATAAATAATAAATAATAAATAATAAATAATAAATAATAAATAATAAATAATAAATAATAAATAATAAATAATAAATAATAGATAATAGATAATAAATACTATATATTAAATATTAAATATTTATTAACTAAATAACTAAAATCTATTAAATAATAAGCAAATAAATAATAAATGATAAATGATAAATAATGAATAATAATAAATAGTAAAATAATAAATAATAAATAATAAATAATAAATAATAAATATAAATAATAGAAAATAAATATTAATATTAAATATTTAACTAAATAATAAATAATAAACAATAAATAATGATAAATAATGAACAAATAAATAATAAATAATATATAATAAATAAATAATAGATAATAAATATTAGATATTAGATATTAAATATTAAATATTTAATATTAACTAAATAACATATAAATAATAAATAATGATAAATAATGATAAATAATAAATAATAAATAATAAATAATAAATAATAAATAAATAAATAATAATAAATAAATAATAAATAATAAGAAATAAATAATAAATAATAAATAATAATTAATAAATAATAAATAATAAATAATAAATAATAAATAATAAATAATAAATAATAAATAATAAATAATAAATAATAAATAATAAATAATAAATAATAAATAATAAATAATAAATAATAAATAATAAATAATAAATAATAAAATAATAAAATGTATTAAATATAATGAAAAGTAAATATTGTAACGTAAATAATTACTAAAAGTATTAAAAAGTATTAAATGTTAATAGTAAATAATAAAAATACATTTATAACATTGTATTTAAAGTATAAATCATAAGCATTTAATAAAAAATTATTAACATTCATATTTTTTACCAAATAATTGAAATAATGATATGATTATATTTATTATATGATAATTTAAATATTTACAGTAATAATGTTATAATAATAATAATACTAATCATTTTTTTTCATAATTTAAATTATTTTAGTTTTATTATTTTATTATAATTTTCAATATTTTGTCACTATTAAAACATTTTTCAAAACGTAAATTTCAAGGGGTTAGATTAAATTTACAGTAAAATAAATTTATTGTCAATTCATACTGTAATTAAAAATTATTATATATATATATATTCATATTTATAAATCAAAACTGTATATAACTCTTTTTTTTCTTTTAATTCTTTATTTTCTCAATTCTTTATGGTTAAAAAATAAAATAAATATAATATTCGTATTACTGCATAATAATATAATAACATAACATGTTATATTAGTATGATATTTTTATAAATAAAAAAAAAAAAAAGGTTAATGTAATATATTTAATAACTTTTTTTTATTAAATTAAAAATGTTATTTTTGTAAAAAATGTTAAAAATGCATTATTACTTGTTTTAAGTCAAAAAACAATAATGAATAATAATAAATATGATAACTTGCTAAAAATATTTAATATTCATTTTATTAAGAAAGTAATAACAAGTAATAATAAAGAGGTAATGAATTCATTAATATTAAAATAATAAAAAAAGTTAACGCTTTTTGTTGTCAAAAAATTACTAATTTATTGAAAAAGTTTTATTAATATGTTTAAATATTATATATATTTACTATTATAAAGTAATTTTTAATTTTTAATTTATTAAATAAATTTATTTAATTATTTAATTAGTATACATTTAATATTTTTAAATTTTTTTTATTAAAAGATTGAATTTTATCAAATTTTTTTTTAAAAAAAAGCAGACAATATTTTTTTTTTTTTTTTTTAAAAAATGAAAAATAATATATGATCTCAATATATTTTATTATATTAAAATATAATTACTGATTTAGATTATTTAAATAATTTTTTTATTTAATGTGTAAGATTCACTTTAATTATATATAAATATTTATATATACATATGTTTTTTTTTTTAAAAAAATTCATAATAAGAAATTTTTTCCCTTTTTTTTTTTTTTTTATTTTTTTTTTTATTTTTTTTTAAATTTTCATTTAAAATTTCAATCTTATTCTACTAAAAAAAAATAAAGAAAATAAAGAAATTTTTTCAATTTTCTTGTAGATATTCAATATTAGTCGTTTTATTATAAAATAATAAATAAAATTTTATTATATATATTCATTGATATAAATAGAAAATACTTTTGTATTGTTAAAGTATTTTATTTTATTTTATTTTATTTTATTAAATAATTTACAGGTAATTTTTTTTTTTTTTAAAAAAAAAAACTTACACAACATATAAGATGGACATGGAAAAAAAGGATATGAATATAATGGATATTAATAATTAATATTAATAATTATATAATACGTGGAATGAAAAAATAATGTTTTTAAAAAGCTATATGGTTTAATAAAAAAATAAAAAATATAAACATTTTTATAACTTTTTTTTTTTTTTTTTAAAAAAAAAAATTAGCATTTAAATATTTTTATTACTCACAAACTAATGTATACATATATTTATACTATTATACGAAAAACAATTCAATATATTAAATATATCTATTTCTTTAAAATTAAAAATATTTAAAAATTTTTATATAAAGATATCATATTGAAATAAAAATAATAAACAAAACACTTTTTAAAAGAATTTTTTGTGAAAATGATAGTAAAAAAAAAAAGAGGAAATATATGGATTTTCACGTCATATATATATCTATAATAAGATGTCATTCCTATTATTATTATTATTTTTTATTTTTTTTTTTAAAATTAATTATTATAATATAATGATAATGATATTTATATTAAGAATCAAATTAATTTGTAAATTGTAATTACAATTTAAAAAATGAATTTAGATCATGAAATTTATGAATTTCAATTATTTAAACTTAACAATGAAATTAATATATATATATATTTTTTTTAAGTATTATGGTTCACAAATTATTTATATTTACAATTCGAAATAATAATACAGTATGATTTTAGTAAAAGAAGGGAAAAAAAATATTAAAATTAACTTGAAATTCAATTGCTATTTAATATATATATAAATTTTGGAATATTCATTTTATTCTTTCATAATAATAAGTTATATCATATATTAACATATATTTTAACATTTAATATTATATATAGTTTTCAAAATGGATAAGGATAAGAAACCAGAAAATGAAGTTACAAATGAAAAGAAGGAAGATACTACTTCTAAACCTTCTGACGACAAACAGCTTTCTGAAATAGTTACCGGTATGAGAATAAGAAAGCCAGTACAACGTTTAGAAATGAACGCTGCTCCAGTTAAAACTAAAGAAAAGATTCAAATTCCAAAAGTTAATATTATATTTTTATAATATTATTTATTATAATTTCATATATTTAAAAATTATATGATCATAATTTATTATATATTGGAATGTCAATTAATATTAACTTTTTTTTTTTTTTTTTTTTTTTTTTTTTTTTTTTTTTTTAAATATTATATCATTACCAATAGGGAAAGGGAAAACAACTTAGTGAAATTAAATTAAGTAAGAATATATATATTTGTTAATCAATATAAATATAAAAGTAATTTTATACAAACTTATATTTTTATGTAATATTTAACAAACACATTATAATAAAAGTTAATGAAGCCATTGGTAAAATGAAACCAAATGATGAAGTTTTAAAGGGTTTACACAAATTATTATATAAAAGAGCTGGTGATGTATGTTTAGAGTCAAATTAAAATATAAAATATAAAATATATAAGTGATATATATGATTTATAATAATAATAATAATAATAAATACTTATTTTATTTTATTTTATTTTTTTTTTTTTCGTTTTATGCATGTAATAATAGCAAAAATCTATTAAAAGTAATATTCGTCAATTTTCTGGTTTTACTTTTGATGAAAAAGATAAGGAAAAAGTAAGATATCTAATAGAACTTTTTTGTTAAAAAAATAAATATATTTATATTTATATTTATATTTATATATTTTTATATATTTGTAATTTTTTTTATTTTAATTAATAATAGGAAGAAGAAATTGTTGAAGATAAATTAGGCAAATGGACATTATCAGGTTTAAAAGAACTTTGTCAATTATTAAATTTAGATATAGGTGGTACAAAGGTAGGACAGGAATAATAAATTTATAAAATAATAGTTATATAGTTTTATTATATATTTTTAATGTTTATATTAAAATTATTAATTATAAATTTTTTTTTATTTAAATTTTTAAAATTAATTTTTATTTTATATATTATCCAAAATAAATTTTATTTATAATATATATATTATTATTTCAAATATATCTTTAAATTTATTTAAATCTAATCCATAAGATTGTTGTTATTGCTAGAATTATTGACTTTTTAAGAAATCCAACTGAAGCTGGAACAAAGACTGGTAAATAAATGAATAAATAGAATTAATTATTTTTTTATGTTTTATTAGTGTATATAAATATTAAAATAGGATGAATGGATTATTATAATAATATAAAATCAATAATTAAATATTATATGTATATATTAAATTTATTTTTAATGATAAAAATTTATCAAGGTAAACTTTATAATAGTGCTGTTTCAAAGGTTGCTTATGAAATGTTTGTTGATGAAAAGAAAAAGGAACTTAAAGAAGCATCAGCTAATGAAACTGACAAAAAAACTGGTGATGCAAAGGATGATAAGACTACCAAGAAAGAAAAAGATAAAGCAATGAAGGAAAATATTAGAAAGATGTGGGAAGAATTATCAGAGGAACAACAACAAAAATATGAAGATGAAGTTAAAGCTAATAAATTAGTTAGTTCAAAGGGAAAGATTAAGCCAAAACCAAAACAAAAGGCTAAGGTAAAGAAGGTTGCTAAGAAGGCTATTTCTAAGGAAAAGAATGCTAAGAAAGAAACTAAGGAAAAGGTTAAAAAATCTATTGAAAAAGTTAAGGGTACTAAGGCTAAGAAGGAAGTATGTATAAATATAAAAAGATTGTTATTATTATTAACAAAGTTAAAAAAATATATATATATATAATTGTTATTTTAATAAAATATTAGAGAAAAAATATATATATATATTATATTTTTATTTTATTTTTATTTTTTTTTATTTTTATTTATTTATTTATTTAATTATTATTATTTTTTTTTAATATAAATAATTTTTTAATATAAAAAAAAAAATTATCTTTATTTATTAATATATATATGTTTTAATTTTTTTTTTTTTTTTGTGTTATTTTTAAAAGATTAAGAAACCAGCAGAAAAGAAGGCTACTGATAAGAAAACAGAAAAGAAAACTACTGATAAGAAAACTGCCGAAAAGAAAACTACCGAAAAGAAGACAACTGATAAGAAAACCGTTGAAAAGAAAGCCCCAGCAGAAAAGAAAGCTCCAGCTAAGAAAACTGCAGCTGAAAAGAAGACAACTGAAAAGAAAACCGTTGAAAAGAAGGCCCCAGCAGAAAAGAAGGCTACTGATAAGAAAACAGAAAAGAAAAGTACTGATAAGAAAACTGCCGAAAAGAAAACTACCGAAAAGAAGACAACTGAAAAGAAAACCGTTGAAAAGAAAGCCCCAGCAGAAAAGAAGTCTCCAGCTAAGAAGGCAGCCGCTGAAAAGAATGAAACTCCTAAGAAGGCTGAAAGTAATAGAAAGCGTAACTTAAAGAAGGATAATGAATCAGATGGTGAAAAGAAGAATGCTAAGAAGAGAAAGGTAACTAATGCTGATGCTGAAGCAAAGGATGATGATATGACTGAAGATAAAAAGGAAGCAACAACTAAAAAGAATGATACTAAGAAGGATGAAAAAGAAGATGAAAAGAAGAATGATTCAATGGAAGTTGATGAAAAGAAGGAAACTGCTAAGGATAAAAAGGATGATGAAAAGAAAGAAACAGCAAAGGATAGAAAGGATGACGAAAAGAAAGAAACTGCCAAGGCTAAAAAGGATGATGAAAAGAAGGAAACTACTAATGATAAGAAGGATAAGGAGAATGAAAAGAAAGAAAAGAAAGAAACCAAAAAGGGAGCAGCGGCTAAAGAAAAGAAAAATGAAAAGAAAGAAACTACTAAAGCTGATAAAAAGAAGGAAACTAAGAAAGATAAGAAAGATGCCAATGATAAAGATTTCCCATCAGATGAAGAAATAAGTAAAGCTGTTAAAGTTATGATTGATGGTAAAGTTTGAAAATAAATAAAATAAAATAAAATAAAATATAATAGAATAGAATAAAATAAAATAGAATAAAAAAAAAATAAAAAAAAAATTATTATTATTATTATTATTATTTATAGTAATAATAAAAAATAATTTTTTTTAATATATAAATAATATATATAATATATAATAATTTATAATTAATATAAATATATAATTTATTTTTTTATTATTATATTTCTATTTAATATATATATATATATAAACAAAATAAAAATTAAAATTGTAGAAGGTAATCTTGAAAAATTAAACATTAAAATTATTAGAAGTAATTTATCTAAAAAGTTTAATGTTGATTTGTCATCAAAGAAGAAATTTATTAAGGAATGTATAGATAAATGTTTATCCAGTTCATAATTTTATTATAAATAATAATAATAATAATAACAAACGAACCAACCAACCAACCAACTTACAAAAAAAAAAAAAAAAACTTTTTTTTTATTTCTTTTTTATTACATTTAACTTAAATATATAACCTTGTAATATTTTTCAAATAACTGTTAGTATCATTTTTTTTTTTTTTTTTCTTGAACAGTTATAAAAAAAAATATCATAGTAATAATAATAATAATAATAATGATAATAGTAATAATCAAAAATTATTATTAAATTATTAATTTAATTTACTCAACACAAGTAATTTTTAAATTTTTTTTATATTAAAATTATATTTTATATTATTTATTTATTTTTTTTTTTTAAAAAAAAAATCTAAAAGTAATATAGTAATATGTATGATAATTATAAAAAGTGTTCATCATTTTTAAATTTATATATATGTATATTATTATTATTATTTAAAAAAAAATACATTATTATTATTATTATTTTTTTTTTTTTAAAATTTTATTTTATTTTTAATTTACATTTGGTCATTTGTTTTTCCTTTCTTTTTATATATATTTTAATTTTTTTTATAAAACAGTTTTTTTAAAAACCTTAATAATTGAAAGTAAAAACAATACAACGAATACAAAAAAAAAAAAAAAAAGATTATAAATATAATAATTTTTTTTTTTTTTTTTTTTTTTATATATTAAAAATAAACTATTTTTTTTCTTACTTAATTTTCATTACATATAAATAAATAAATAAATTAAAAAAAGAAAAAAAAAAAAAAGGACGTATTAATTGTATTTTATTTTTATTATTTATTATTTAAATTTTTTTTCTTTTATAAAAAACAAATTAAAAAAAAAAAAGAAATATATATATATTATTAAAATTTTATTGAATAAATATTATATTTATTAATACATTAATATTTAATATATTTACGCATATACATTACGTATTAGTAAATAAATAAATAAATAAATAAATAAATAAATAAATAAATAAATAAATAAATAAATAAATAAATAAATAAATAAATAAATAAATAAATAAATAAATAAATAAATAAATAAATAAATAAATAAATAATAAATAAATAAATAATAAATAAATAAATAATAAATAAATAAATAAATAAATAAATAAATTATAATCAGGTTTAGAAATAAATAAAACCTTTCTATTATTTTAACTATTAATAATATTTTTGTATTATAGTTAAAATTTTATACAATTACAGATTTTTAATTAAGAATAATTTTTTAATATTGTTTAAAATTATGATAATTTTTAAAAATTTATTTTTTAAAAAAAAATATTGAAATATCATTATCATTAAATATTTCTAAAAAATAATTTTTTTTTTATTTTTATTTCTATTTTTATATTTTTATTAATAACATTTATATTTATATCATTAATTTTATAAATACTATATATATTTTCTATTAAATATTTTTATTTTTATATTTCTATTAAGAACTTTTATTCAAATATTTTATTTTTAGAGAATATTTTATCTTTAAAGAATATTTTATTTTTTTTTTAAATATATTTATATATATATTGAAAATTTCAAAAATATTTTATTTTTAAAGAATGTTTTATTTCATTTTTTTATTTTAATATATATATATAAAAAGAATAGGAATAATAAAAAAAAAATCTTTAATTCTAATTTGTGTTAAAGTAGAAATTTATGATATAAAATAAATGTTAGATTAAATTAATATTAATATATGAATCGTAATACATTAAATAAATTAACATGTATCTAAATTTAGCCACAGTTCTTATATAGATAGAACTGAATCTATTTCAATTATAATAAACATTTATTATAAAACCCATTTTTACCTTCTAACAATTTGACATTATTTATTAAAAGTATTTACTTATTAATTTATTTATTAAATTTTTAAAACGCCACATTTTCAGAAATGTTTTCAAAATACAACACCTTTAGTTTTTAATTTTTAATATTTTATATTTAATATTAAATAATTTTTAATATTTAATGAATTAAAATATTAAGATATATATTTATTTTTTACAGCTCTATAATTTAAATTTATAATAAATAAAAAAAAAAATAGGGTTAATTTTCTATTTTTTTTTTTGTATTTTATTTTGTATTGTTATTATTTCAAATATCATTTATTTTTCATTTATTCTATTATTTTTTAGATGTCTTCTTAAAAGGAATAATTATTGTATTTTTTATTTTATTATATATATATTTTATTTAATTTTTGATTTGTATTTTATTTTAAAATTATTTAAATATATGTTGTATATATAGATATAAATTTAATTATATGATTATAAAACTATTTTATTTTATTATAAATATAATTTTAATAATAGTATTTATTTATAAATAAATACTCTTTACAACAACAACAATAATAATAATTATAATTATAATAATAATAATAATAATAGTTTTAGATATAATAATAATGTATATATAATATATAAACTCATATGGATATTATAAATATAATTTTAATAATAGTATTTATTTATTTAAATACAATTTAAATAAATAAATAAATACGTAAATAAATAAATAAATTGATAGATAGATATTAAGATTAAATAATAATCTTAATATAAAATTAATATAATAATAAATAATAATTAAATAAATTTTTAATTTACAAATTTGTAACTAAAATATATAAGAAAAGGGTCTAAATGAAAATATAGTTTAAAGGACAATCTTTTCACTTTTTTTTTTTTTTTTTTTTTTTTTTTTTTTTTTTTTTAAAAAAAAATATATATATATATACATAATAAATATTTCATATTTATTTCAATATTACTACCTTATTAATAAAACGAAAATGACGTTAATTTTATTTTAATTTTTTTTCTTCAATATTCATGAATAATTTTATTATAAATATAAATATTTTATTTTATTATAAAGGTCTTAGGATATTGATAACAATATTATATATTATTATTATTATCATTTTTTTTTTTAATTTATATATAATATATATATAATATATATATAAAGGACTATACAATTCTTTTTTTTTTTTTTTTTTTTTTTTTTTTTTTTTTTTTTCGCTTTAATTTTAAATTTATTTTAAATTTTATTTTATTTTTATTATTTTTTTTTTTTTTATTTTACTTTTATTTTTTTATTTTATTTTATTTTATTTTATTTTTTTTTAATTTAATTTTAATTTTTATTATTTTTTTTTATCATTTTATGATATGAGGTTTTTTATACTAACAATTGATCTACTGTAATTTCTTATCGTTTGATTTACTATTTTTTCATCGTCATCATTGTCATTATTAGTTAATTCTTTAAAACAATTTAACATCATTTCCATGGATAAATTATTAATATCAAAATACTCGTTATTAAATTTACGAAGTTTAATTCCGTAGTTGAAACTAGATTTAAATAGGTGACTGTCGTCTTCTGCAAATAGGATATTATCATAATAACGATAGGTTTCATAATCCTCTTTTGCTATTAAACGTTCTAATAAACTGGCCTCCTTTTGACAAAATCGATTTATACTTATTAGTGATATGGGCTGACTAATGCATTTTATCCCGTTGGAAGATACAACTACTATAAAACATATATTAAAACCATTGGTCTGTTGAGCATTATTGACGCGTAATGATATATTATAACGAAAATGTGTTTTATCTAGGTCTCCTAATCTTTCAACTTCAAATGATTTATTATCAATTTCGCTCGATTTAAGCTTTTTAATCATCCTGGAAAGATTCCTGTCATTAATAGATAATATCTTTGTTCTTATCAGATAAACTTGAGCTGGAAGGATACGAAATATTTTATATATATTAAATAAAGATTCTAGCGAGCAATTAAAAGTGATACTTCCATGCTGTACCTCTTCTGGTTTATATACTATTCTTAATACTATATTTTTATATAATAAACTTTTTTTCTTATACTTTTTTTTGTTATTTTTATTTATTCCTTTACTGTCTTTATTATCCTTTAATCCCTTATTATAATTGTTTTTAAACATAATATGATTATTTTTTAGTTTATTTAAATATTGATATTTAAAATTATTACTAAACATTGTATTTGGTACATGAAGATATATATTTGTAGTATTGATAAAGGATTTAATGGCTTTATCATCAAATCGAAATCCATTCATTTTGGTATAAATTTATTTAATAAATTGTAAGAAGAAAATAAAAAACTTTTTTTTTTTTTATTTTTTTTTATTATTACGCTTAATAATTAAATTAATTAGAAATTGTTATAATAATATTAATTTTTTTTTTTAAAAAAGAATGATTTACAAGTGATAGAAGTTTTTTTTTTTTTTTTTTTTTTTTTTTTTTTTTTTTTTTTTTTTTTTTTTAATTACTTTTTAAAAAAGGATTTAATATTCTATTAAATATGTTTATATTACAAATACTTTTTCAGTTTTGTTTATTATTTTTATTCTATATTATTTTTCTTAAAAAAGTATAAACATATATATAAATATACATATATTTCTTAAATTTCAATTCTATAGATACAGCATTTAAAAAAAAAAAGACTTCTATTTTTTATATCATTATACACTATTCTATAATAAATAAAAATTGTACAATTATTAAGATTTAATCTAAAAAAAAAAAAAAAAAAAAAAAAAAATTATTTAATAGGTATACTTTATAATTTAATTATTTAAAAATTACTAATTACACGTGATGACATAATGCTTATGATGCTTTCAATGAAATTTTTCATTTAGTACTTCATTTAGTACTTCATTTTTAAAAAAAAGGAAAAAAAAGGAAAAAAAGTTTTTTTTTTTTTTTTTTTATTAAATAATATATATATATATATTTATATAATTATTATTAAATATGATTTAAAAAGTCATTACTCGTTCTATTATATAAATATGTAAATATCATTTTATGTTGATAGAAAATTTAAAATTTATACTTATGAAAAAAATGTACAGTTTATTTATTAATTTTATTTTATAATATGTAATACTTTTGTTACAATTACCAGTATTAAATATTATTGAATATTATTAAAATATTAAATAATATTATTAAATATTATAATTATTATTATTATTAATTATTATTATTAATTATTATTATTAATTATTTAATATTTATTCTATATGAAGAAAAAATGGTTTGTCCATATTTGTTAATAATTAAATTTATTTTATTATTTTAATATATTAAAAGTCTATTTTATTAAATTAAATTTTATAAATAATATATTGTATATGAATTTTCTTTATTACATTTCTATTGGCTGATAAGTTTTAAATAATAAACTTTAAATAGTAATTTAAACATAATGAAAAGCATTTTTAATTTATTTTATATACCTATTTTTTTTTTTTTTTTTTTAAACTTTTTTTTTTCTGTCTAATGAATAATAAAATTGTTTTATTATTCTTTATATATTCTATGTTTATAATTATCTTCGCATTACTTATAAATATATAATTTATATTATTTAATATCTTCGTATTACTTTTAAATATGTAATTTATATCATATAATATTTTTCTAGTTTATTTAATTTTATTAATATTGATTTACTTTATTGTGTGAATATATTCATCAACAAATTAAATAAAATTACAAAAAAAAAAATTTTTTTTAAATATATATAAATATATAAATAAAATATTAAAAAATTCTCTCTATCATTTTTTTTTTATAAATAGCATAAATGGAAAAACTGAATATAAGCTACTTAGAATTATTTGATAAAACTTATTATTATAAAATGAATAAATAATTGAAATTGTAAATACATATGTAATGTATATGCAAATGTAATAGACATATATAAATATTTATGTAAATACAATGTAAATATAGAGGTTAATTATAATTAAAAAATTAAAAAATAGAGCTATATAAATAAATATATAGATATATAATAATAAATAAAAGCGTAAAATATGAATATAATAATGAGAATTGTAATATTTTTTAGTTAAAAGAATAAATAAATACATAAATAATAATAAAAAAAAAAAACTATTTATGATATTATCATTATATTGTTGTATTATTTTATATTAAAACATTTAAATGGAAGACAAAAATGATATTAATATATTAAACTAACAATACTTAACTTTTAATTTTTACCATCAATTTTATCTGCATAAAAATTATTTTATAAATATATGCAAATTTGTTATTATAAATCTAATTCTTTATTTTATTTTATTTTATTTTTCTTTATTATTATTATTATTATTATTATTATTATTATTATTATTATTATTATTATTATTTTTTTATTTTTATTTTTTTTTTTTTTTTTTTTTTTTTTTTTTGAAATAAATATATTAAAAATATCAGATATATTAAGTAATGTTTACAATTTACCTTCTATACTATTTATCTCCCATAAATATATATATATATTAATGAAATGTATAATTAATTTATTTTGATGAAAATGAAATAAAGTTGAATAGTAAGTTTTCAATTTGAATCTCCAGTTCAATTCATCAAATATGATATCCTAAAATACAAATACCTTAATATAATAGAAGATGATTTTGAAATTAATTATATATATGAATATATGTATATTTATTTTAATTTTTTTAATTATATATATATATATATATACATATTTTTTTTTTTTGTATTTATATTACATATATTATATTAAAATAAAATAATATTAAACTAGTTATTATGGAACCTTTAATATGTTTTCCATAATAAACTTTTCAATGTGGATAAAACATCGAAAAGTTTATCTATTAATAATATTTTCATTATTATTGAAATATAAATATATATAATCAATAATAAATAAACGAGTTAAAAAATATTTTTAATTAATATTAATAATGGATAATATTATTATTATTTTTAATTAATGTATTATTAATTATTTTAAATAATATAAAATAATTCTAATAATATTACCATAAATCTTTAAATAATTATATATATATATATAATTATAATTATTATTATTATCATTTTAATATATTTTATCCATATAGAAGTAATAATAATAATAATAATAATAATAGATAATAAAAGAATATGGACATAAATTAAAATTTTTTAAAATTCAATACTATTGAATTATAATAATTGTTTTAAATTATTTAATAACAAAAACTCTATGAATATGAACATATTGTGGTAAAGTAGAATCAATTTTAAATTTATGTATAAAGTTGTGACTACCCTTAATATTTCCATTGCTTTGAGGGAGGCGGTACATACCGGAAGTAAAAAAAAAAAAAAAAAAAAAAAACTATATACAAAAAATTCATCAAATTTTTTAATTATTGTAGAAATAATTATAAATTATAATAAAATAATATCAAAACTTTAAATACTAAAATCTTCAACCAATTCTTTGATTAATTCTTGATAAAACTTTAATATGGCCCTTAAGAAATAAAAAAAGAAGGTCAAATTGAACTTTAGTGTTTAAACATATTACATAATAAGAATTGTTTTGTTAACCAATCTTTGAGATCATGAAATGGATATCATATAATAATTTTTTTCAATACTATTGAAGTGAGCCACCAAAGATTTGATAATATTCAGATGAGTTCTTTTTTGACTGCTATAAAATTGTGATAATTGATTAATTAAGTATATATATTCTTTTGAATGTAATTGTAATTGATAAAAATTTTAAAACAAGTTATTGAGTCAATATCATGAAATCGCCTTAAAATTCTGTGTAATATACTCGTATTCTGGATTATAAGTGGTAGATAAAAAATAAGAATATATTTTTAAAAAGAGTTAAATAAACAAAACATCAGAAGAAAATAGTGAATGAATCAGACAGAAATAGTTACTATTATTACATTTAAATATATATATATATATATATTTATTTTATTTTATAAAATAGGTAATTTTATTACTTTAAAAAAAAAAAAAATTTTAATATAATAAATATAAAATATATTTAAAATTAAAAAATAAATGTATTTATTATATATACAAAATTGAATTTATATAAATAAACATTTGATTTAATTAATTATTATTATTATTATTAAATTAATAATTAATAATACTTCTTATTTATTATTTCAATAAAAAAAAAAAATATACATACAAAAAATAAAAACAAAAAACAAAAAACAAAAAAAAAGAAAAAATATATAATATATATATAATTTATTTTAAATGGAGATTTTATTTATTATTATTAATATTTAATAATATAATACATTTAATATCTTTATTAATATTTTATACATTTTTATTATCCTAAAATAAAAAAAAAAAAAAAAATTACAAAAGTACCAAATAATACACTCTGTATCTTAATTATTAAAGCTTTGAAACAATTTGTCAAGGATTAATACATATACATATATATATATATATTAATCCTTGACAAATTATAATAATTATTTTATATAGAGTATAATATATATAATACCTAAATTATTATTATTTTTTTTTTTTTACTAGTTCAATTTTAAATCAATTTAATTATATAAATTATATATAATTTAATGGATATAAATAGTTACATCCAAGGATAATTATTATTGTTATAAAAATATAAAAGTCTATTTACGTTTTCAATTAAATAATGTGTTATTAAATTGTTTATATCTTTTAAGTATGTAATCCTGTCATTAGTAATGTTGTTAAGAAATACTGGTACATGCACATTTGCCATTAAATTTTGTGCTATTAAACAATGTGTTATTAAATTATTCATATCTCTTAAGTAAGTAATCCTGTCATTAGTAATGTTGTTAAGAATTTCAAGTACATCCGTATTTACGATTAAATATTGTGTTAATAAATTGTCCATATCATTTAGGTAAAGAATTCGTTTATCACCAAATTGATAAAATTTACCAATTTTATTATTTTCGACGCTTAAAAGAGACTTCCCTTCTCTACTTACCACAATTGTACCAATAATATTATTTTGTATTACATTATAGTCATTACAAACCACTATTTTTGTCGTTATTACACATTCCGTACCATTAAAAGTCACTATTTTGCCAATTACTTTATTATTATTAGCTTTAATATTATATTCATTATTCTCCAAATATATTCCTCCAATTTTTATTATTCCTTCATTCAATTCACAAAATACATCTCCTACGAATTGAGTACTATTAATTATATTTCCAATTTGTTCATTTACTTCGATATTATTACTATTCTGAGAATTACTGGATGACATTGAATGATTGTTATTCTGAGAATTACTGGATGATGACATTGTATTATCGTTATTCCGAGAATAACTGGTTGACGATATTGTATTATCGTTATTCTGAGAATAACTGGTTGACGACATTATATTATTGTTATACTGAGAATAATTGGATGATGTTATTGAAGATAAACATAAACCATCTTTCATAGATACATTTTGAACTTCTGGTAACTCTGATGCCATATGCTTTTCTTCTGTTATTCTTTGTGAAAGACAAGCATCCTTTAAATTTTGAGACGAATCACTATCCTCCTCCATTAATGAATTATTATCTTTATTCATATATTTAACTTCTTCTAATTCAATATCTTTATATATATTTTCAGCTTCAGCTTCTTCAAACCTTTTCTCTTCATTTATATTATTCTGAGAATTACTGGATGATGCCATTGAAGATAAACATAAACTATTTTTCATAGATATATTTTGAACTTCAGCTTCCTCAAACCTTTTTTCTTCCAATGCATTATTTTCTTCATTATTAGAATAAAAACTTATATTAAAGACAAATTTATTATTAAAATCTTTCGTTACACTATTGTAAAGAATTTTATAGTAATAGTAAATATTATTTTTAATGCCGTGAATATATTTCAAATACATTTTATTTAAAAAGCCTCTTTTTATCAGTTGTTTTTGACATATAAAAGTAAATAAGTTAGAAATCATGATTCTGTCTCCTTCCACGATTATGAAATGGTAAAAATACATTTTTTGATTATTATTTGTATTTAAGGTGACATTTATTTCTTTTCTTTTGCCTAATGTTTGTATTTTTTCCAAAATAAAACTATTTTCAAACTTTTTTCTCCTCTCTTCTTCATCTTTTCCTTTTTCTTTTTTGTTAATTGCATTTAATATATCATGAAAAGTTATATCATTTTGATCTCCTACTGTTGTTGTTGCTATATATAATATACTTCCCTCACTAAAATTCTCAATTTTATAACTTTTTCTGATGCTTCCTTCTTCCGATTCATTATCCTTATATAAAATTCGTTTAATATAGTTGATTTTTGAATTCTCTTCAACAAATTCAATTTTATCCACTTTTCCCAATGTTCCCTTTAGATTTTTAACATATTGTCCCTTCTTATTTTGGCTTATTACTTTTTTTTTATCCACAACAGTACTAAAAGTGCCACAATTTACTTGAAAATCACTATACTCCTCATATAATTTATATAATTTTGTATAAATTTTATTTCTTAAACTTAATTCTTCCTCATATAATTTAGATAATTTTGAATAAATTTTATTTCTAAATTCTTTCTCCATTTGGTATTTATGTATGTTTATTTTTAACAATTTATTCTATTAAGATTAAGTTTTTATTATTACTATATATTTTTATAATACAATAATTACTATAAATATTTAATTAAATATATCTTATATAGGGAAAAATTCTAGTATTTATACTTCAATATACTTTAACCTAATCTATAAAACATTGAATTAATAATTAATATCGTTTCATAATATTTTTTATTTTTTATAACCAATTAAAATGAAAATATTATTAAAAAAAAAAAAAAGAAAAAATTTTAATATATTCTATTCAATCAATTATTATATGTATATATTATTTTTTATAATATATTTTATAATACAATATATTTTATTAAATAATATATATTATATTCAAATCTATATTAATTATATAATATAGATTTAATATAGTTTGCATTATACAATAGAACTCCATAAATTTTAAGAAATTTTATATCATCAAATTATAATAAAAATTAAAATCATTTTTAATTTCCAATTTCTTATTATATCATCAAATTATATATATTTATATATGTTTAACTGCCATAACGGTACGGCGTCGACGCTCTCAACCCCCCATAAGCAAAGAAACTCCAGTACATCATCAAATTATAAATAATAAAAATAACTATCTTTTTTTTTTTTTTTTTTTTTCATGAAGTTTTTAAAAAGGTTTTCAATGACAATGAATAAAAAAATTTTTTTTTTTAAATAAATATTAATGTATTATTTTTACTATAACTTAAATATTGTTTAAACTTTAGTATAGATTAAACTTATCAAAGGTTTAAAAATAAATAGTAGTAATAGCAGTAGTTATATTATAAGTTGTAGCAGTATTTTTATTAAATTATTGTTTATAATTTATTATTTATTAATTACGATTTTAGAGAGTGACTTTTATTCTATTATATATTATTCTAATTAAATTTATTATTTTTTAAAAGTAAAAATCTCTGTCTATAGAAGGGAAGAAAAAAAATTTTTAACTCTTTTATATATTTACTATGCTTTCGTTATGTCTATTTAAAGAGACATATCATTTTTTTTTATCATATTTCTATAAATAATAATAAAATAAAGTAAGAAAAAAAATATATATAATATAAGAAACTCTTAAATTATTTTCATTATTATCTTCTTTATAAAAATAATTTAATTATTTTAATCAATCTCTAATTAGCTTGTAATATGATTTAAAATAACATTCAATCAAATAAATAAATATAAAATTAAATATTTTATATTACTCTATATATATAAATAGTTATAAGATAGACTATTATTTATTATTATTATTATTATTATTATTATTATTATTTATTATTTATTATTTATTATTATTATTTATTATTTATTATTTATTATTTATTATTTATTATTTATTATTTATTATTTATTATTTATTATTTATTATTTATTATTTATTATTTATTATTTATTATTTATTATTTATTATTTATTATTTATTATTTATTATTTATTAATAAATACTCTTTTTATTTTTATTATTCAATTATTTATTATTTATTATTTATTATTTATTATTTATTATTTATTATTTATTATTTATTATTTATTATTTATTATTTATTATTTATTATTTATTATTTATTATTTATTATTCAATTATTTATTATTTCTTATTTATTATTTATTATTTATTATTCAATTATTTATTATTTCTTATTTCTTATTTCTTATTTCTTATTTATTATTTATTATTTATTATTTATTATTTATTATTATTATTTTTTTTTTTTTTTTTACATCCAATAGACCTAAACGAGTAATTTGTTTCATTAAAAAGTTGTTTAATTAATTTATATTTTCATAAATTAATAAAAAATCTTTTTCAAAATAATTATTAAAATTCTTGATGTAGTTTTTTAATATAAATTTTATTGATCATTTTCATTTGGTCATTTTTTCGTTAAATAATAATTATTTATTTTTTAATTAGTAATTCTAATATTTGAATCTCTTAAACACTTCAACCATAATTCAACGAATTCATTTTTTTTTTTTTTTTTTTTTTTTTTTTTAATAGAAAATTCATATTTTTGTGATATGATATTTAAGACATTTATTTAGTAAAGTTCGTCTTAATTTTTCTTTTTTTTAATTATATATTTCATTATTTAATTATTTATATATGGGAGAGGTCCAAAACGCCAATTTTTTTACGTGATATATCAAAATTTGAGGCTTTTTAAATTAATAGTTATATGATACTATTTTGTTGTATTATTAATAAATTTTAAGAAAAAAATTACAAATTAAGTGAATAATTAAATAAATTATAATGGTTAGATAAAAATAAATTTTTTTTTACAAAAAAAAAATAAAATAAAATATTCAAACAATTAAAAGGGTTTATTTTTTGTAAAAAAAAAAAAAAAATATTAATAAAATACTTTAACAATTATATAGATTTATTTTTTTAAAAAATATTAATAAAATATGTAAACAATTATTAATAAAATTAATTATAAATATTAATAATAAAATATATAAAAATAAGGTTATAAGGAAAATAATTATTTATCATTTTCCTTATAACATGATTGTCAAAAAAAAATTATATAAAAATATTTTATTTTTTATTGACCTTTTTAATTTTTATTTATTTATTTATTTATTTACTTATTTATTTATACTTTTATTTCTTTTTTACTTAAAATTATATTAAATTTTATGGCGTTATAATATAAATTTTAAAAGCCACAAATAAATAGATGGTTTATTAAAATTTCAAAAAAAAATTGGCGTTTTGGACCACATTCTTTATATATTTATATATTTATTTAAGATTGTATAGAATATTTTAAAATGTATGGCTTTATTTTAAAAATATATAAGCCACATTGCGAAATGCACTACATTCAACTCATAGTTTAATAATATCAAATTAATATTATAAAATAGGATAATTTTGTACAAACATATTCACCAATAAACCAATTTATTCATTATAGAATAACAAGGTTTAAAGGGAATGTTAGATATAAATAGTTTATAAATAGCAACAGTGTTTCAAACCATTTTTTTTTTTTTTTTAATGTGATTGGGTATCTTTCAATACTTTTATGAATGAAATTAATTAGTGTGTGCTGTTTACAAGCAAAAATTTTAATAACATAATAGAAGCCATGACTTGGTGAACTTTTTTTTTTTTTTTTTTTTTTAAATATACATTGGTTATGTATGAAATAATATAACAAAAAAAAAGTGAATCACATTATATATGTAAAATATTAATATTTATAAATAATAATAATAATAATAATAATAATAATAATAATAATAATAATAATAATAATAATAATAATAATAATAATAATAATAATAATAATAATTAAAGACTGTATTTATAATATAATAAATTAATTTAATGCTTTTTTTTTTTTTTTTTTTTTTTAAATAAATTATTTTTATTTATTTATTTATTTTATATTATTGAATTAATAAAAATTAAATATGTCAAAAAAAAAAAAAATAATAATAATAAAAATAAGAAATAAGAAATAAGAATTAAAATAAAAATTAAAAAATAATAAAAAAATTTCTTTAAAACTTCAAAAAATAAAAAATAAAATAAAATAATAACATAAAAAAAAAAAAATTTTTTTTTAATATAATTTAATGATATATTTATATATATAAAAGAATATTATAAATAATTATATTTATTGGATACATTGAATTTTTTTTTTTTTTTTTTTTTTTTTTTTTTTTAAATATATAGATTTATTTGTATATAAACTACTAATAATTTATTATAATAAATCCATTTCATATTATTATATATTAAATAATATTTATTATTATTATTATTATTATTATTATTAAAAATAATAATAATATTTAAAAAAAAATAATTTATTATATTATTAAAATATTAAATTATTACTAAATTAATAAGACTTTTTTTTTTTTTTTTTTTTTTTTTTATTAATTTTTAGTTTTAAAAATGAATATTAATGCCAATGAGGAATTAAAAAAAAAAAAAAGTTAAAAAATTTTGTACTTATAAACTTATAATATTTTTTTGTGGTTGTGGTTGTGGCTGTGATTGTTCATTATTTATTAATCCATTATTATTATTATTATTAGGATCAATATCCATTTGATTTTGATTCATTATGGTGCCATTTAATTCTTGATTAGATATGGCAAGTAATGGTTTATAATCTATATTTGCAGTTAACATTTGTTTCTTTAAAGCTACTTGTTCAGCATATAGATCTTGCTGCTTCTTTCTTAATTCATTTCTTTCTGCTTCCAATACAATTCCTAATTTATCAAATTGACTCATTTTCATTTCCAATTTTTTAACTTGAAGGTCTATTAATTCATTGATAAGATGTCTTATTTCTCTTTCTTCATATGTAGCTAATACTTTAGCTTTAGCAGCAGCAGCAGCCAAGGCAGCAGCAGCCGCTTTTTGTAAAGCTTGTTTTGATATTATTTCTTGTGTTTTTTGTTCATCCTTTTCTTCAGATTTTCCTGGAAGTTTTGTATCAATTACTGGTTGTTGAGGTTGGATGCTATTTACGGTTTCTGTTTTTATTTCATTTGAGGTATTGGTATTATTATTTAGGGCTGAGATTGAAGCATTAGTAACTTCAGCATTAATTGGAGGTACTGAGGTTGGTGGAATAGTAGTGGTAGTCGTTTTAGTAGTATTTGATCCATCAATATTCATGACATCTGCTGATGTAATATTATTTTCACCAATATTTATAGTTGTATCATTATCCTCATTATTCTTACTTTGATCGACTGGATGTTTATCTATAGAATTTTTTTCAACTCCATGGTTCTTTTTTTCATTTTCTTTACCTAATTCCTTTAAGGCAGCATTTGCTGCTGCTGAGGCAACACCTGGATTAACAATTGAGGTTAAGAAAGCAACAATAGACATGACAGGATTTTCAGATTGATTTTGTGGAATATCTTGATATTGAAGACCACCTAAATCCTTTTGACAAATTCCAAGATAAGGATCTTCAACTGGTAATTGTAAGAAACGAAGAATACATTGATCTTGTGTCTTTGTTTTAACATGTTCAGCAACTTTACTCCAATCATCATCATACATATCTAATCCTTCTAATAATAATAAAGTTTCTTGATCGGTCCATTCATTTTCCATATCCTTAAGATCTTTTTTATAATTTTCATTAATAATTTTGAAAAAGTCGCCACTTTGCATTGTTACTGGGTATTTACCTTCATAGAAGCAATTTGAACAAATAACATAATTTCTTACTTTGTGATTGACGTATTGATATTTTGTAAATTCCTTTTGACAAGATTGACAATAATTCACTAGGGTACCATTTTGTAATTTGACAGCATTGTTTTCGCCAGATGTAGAATGATATACATTTTTATGAACATCTGAATTTAATTCATACTTAACAGAATTATTTGGAGTATTTTGATTTTGATTATGGTTTTGTTGTGGTTGAGGTAATGGATGTTGATTAACATTATTATTGATAGTATTGACATGATTCACTTGTGATTGTGCATTAATATTGAATCTATAATTTCCAGCAAGATGAGGTGTCACATGATTTGGAATGGTATCTGGATTAACCTAAAATAAATATACATATATAGTACAAAATTATTTTCGTAATATATTAATAAATATTAAAATATTAATATTAATTTAAAAATTATTACTGTTATTATTATTATTATTATTATTATTATTATTATTTCTATATTTAAAAAAAAAAAAAAAGCTAAAATTAAATACTATATAATTATTGATTAATTACTTGATAATTAATAAGACCCCATTGTTCTAAGAAAGCGTGTACACGAATAATGGCACAAACATCACCAGTTAAATTTCTTCTACAGGCAGTTACTGTTAAATATTCAGAAGGATTTAAACGATAGGTGTTTATTATAAAATCACGATATTCTTTATAGATGGAAGGAGTTTTAGATTTATTTCTATTATTAAAGAATTCTGGTAAGGCTTTCTTTTCAGTTTCATGAATATCTGAGAAAGAAAACCATGCTGCATAACTTGGAATAATAATTTCATAATTTTGCTTAGCAATATGTTCTTTTGCTTTATCTGAATTTAAAATTTTTTGAATATCTCTAATAGTACCATCATCAATTTCAACATTATCTAAACTATGATCTTTCTCTTCTTTCTTTTTTTCTGTTTCTATTTCTTTATTGGCATTCTCTTTTTGTTCTTTTTCGTTTTCTTTATTATTTTCTTGTTCTGTTTTATTTTCTTTTGTTTCAGTATTACTTGTTATATTTTCTTGATTTTCTTTATTAACTTCAGCATTTGTGACATTGGTGTTATGACTTGTATTATTATCATTAGTATTTCCATTATTATTTCCATTAATAGGTTCATTATTATTTTTATTAATATTTGTATTATTATTATTATTATTATTATTATTATTTAAACTAGAATTTAAATTATTAGAACTGGTATTATTGTTATTATCATTAATAAAGGTACTTTCATCTTCAGTACCTTGTGACATATTTAACATTTTATTATTAGAAGATGTATTTGCATTATCATTTTTTACATTAGGTTCCGATCCAATTTCTTTATTAACTTGAACTGATGGAATTTCTGGTACTGAATTTTGGGATTCATTTTCTTGAGTTCCTATTGCATTATTATATGTAGATGGTACAGAAAAATCATTAGTTTTACTCTTTTTTTCTTGAATGTTTTCTGTACCCTCCTCCGGATTGAATTCTCTTTTTAATGGATTAGAAATAAGATAATCTTTTTCATTCATCCACTCATTAAATTTTACACTATCATTTAACCATTCTTTTGATATAGCATATGGTTTACTTTTAACTGCCACAATCTCTGGATCCTTGTAGGTTTCAAGATTTTCAGAAATGTAAGCATCATATGAATCTGGATAATTTATATAGTGTAATTGTACTAAATTGCTTGTTTTTATTACTGTACGACTATCATTCTTATTGAAATTTATGTTACTATATATACAATGTGTTGAATTTTCATAATCTGAAACTGTACCTATTATTTTTTTTAAATTAATTTTATATTGAATATCAGATTAAAAAAATAATATATGAAAAATAGTAAATTATTATTAAAAAAAAATAATAATATATATAAGAAAATAAATAAGTATAAAAAAAAAATACATAAAAAATAATAAATGATTATTAAAAAATTAACATATTAATATATCTAATATTATTTTTTTAATTTATCATATCTGTAAAAATAACATATATAATAATAAAAAAAAAAGATTTAAATTTTAATTGATGGGAATTTCAACCTTTATTTTATTATATTAGTATTATATTTATTTTTTGTTAAATTAATATATAAGACTTGAAATTAATTTATTTTATTAACAAATGTATATAATTTAAATTTAAAATCTTTTTTTTTTTTTTTTTTTTTTTTTTTTTTTTTTTTTTTTTTTTTATCATTATATATGATGAATAATTAGTTTTTTTCTTTCTTTTTAGGAAATTGCATTAATTTCGTAAATGTAAATCTATAATATTAATATAATTTCATCTATTTCCATTCGATATATTTATTACTATTATATGTATAAACATATATATAAATTTCCCTTTCTTTTGTTAATTTACTAATAAAATATAATAAAAATAAAAAAGAAATTCTTGAAAGCTAACCTTTAACTTTATATATAATTTGTGTTAGTTTTGCTTTTTCGCTTTCTGGGAAATTAGTACTGAAAGAAAATTTCGGAAATGAAATAAAATTATTTTTACTTAAATGTTCATAAATAGTTGAGATCAATTTTTCAATCAAATTTTTTTTTCTTATTTCATCAGGCTGTTCACTTATTGAACGTATTTGATTTTGATTAATAAATTGGAGGTAACATTTTAATATATTGTATAATACCCCCTCTTTAGAAATGGTCAAATCCATTAACCATTTTCTTGGTAATTTAAGGGTTGTTGGTGAAGTTCCATTAGGACGTACAGTTAATAATTCTTGTTGAGTTTTATCAATATCAATAATCCAATTTGCTACTATAGTTGTCGTAATATCCTGTATGGTATTTGAATTTGCTTCTACTAAATCCTTTTTTAACAAATCTAAAATTTGAATTAAATTTTTTTGAACATTTTCTTGTTGAAAATATCTAAAATCTAAACTATTAGGTTCCTTCATTTTTTTCAATATATTCATATATATTATATAAATTTATTAAGATTTTATAAATAACATAAAAAGAATTGAATATTTTCTTGTATTAATGAAATAAAAAATAATAAAAAATATTATATATATATATATATGAAAATTTATAATTTTAAATATAAAAAAAAAAAAAAAAACGTTAATTTATGTTAATAAAATATGTAAAATAAATAAATAAATAAATAAATAAATAAATAAATAAATAAATAAATAAATAAATAAAAATAAAGATGATTTATTATCAAATTAAATTTTTTATTTGATTTTTGTATTAAATTAATACATGTGATTAATAATTAAAATGTAATATTAATATAAATCAATGTTATGTTATTTTAATTATTATATAAACATATATTTTTTTTAAATAGAAATAATTAAACAAAAATAGTAATTCATATACTAATATTTATTTAAATATTTTTGATAGAATTATTTGATACTTTAGCTAAAGTTTATTATGCATTTATTTTAAAATATTTAATATTTTATATATTTATATGAAATAAAAAACGATAAAGATAATAATTTTATTTTTTAAAATTCAATATATATATTAACTTTCAAATAGTATTTATTTTAAAATATTTAATATATTTATAAATATATATTTATATGAAATATAAAATGATAATGATAATTTTATTTTTTAATATTCATTATATATATTTTCAAATAGTAATAGATAATATATATATATATATTAAAATTGTTTTTTATTTCTTATTTTATTTCATTTATTTATTTATTTTTTTTTTATTTTATTTTTTTTTTATGAACAACAATTTTGTAGTAAAATTTCCATATATTGTTCAAAAGGAATATAGGAGTCATTAATATCTTTAGTACTCAACAAATTTTTGTTTTTATTTTGTATAAATTTCCTTAATGCTGTTTTATATTCAGATTTTGTACTATATTATTTATTATAAATGTATATATAATTAAATAAAAATAAAATAAAACACAATTAAATAAAAATAATATTTTTAAGATTAAATAAAAATTTATATATATATATTATATATAATATACTATATATTTCGATTAGGATATAACATATACTAATTTATTACATTTGTTTTTTAATTTCATTATCAAAAAAGTTCTTTAGTTTTTCTAATAAATTTATGACAATATTCTTTGGGAAAAAATCTTGTATTGAAGGTTGTGTCCAACTACTATATAAATCAATTGTTGAATCTTTTTTACTATAAAGTAATTTTGATTCCTCAAAGAAATCTAAAATAAACAATCAAATATATATATATATATATATATAATAATAATAATTAAAAAGATAAATAAAAAATCAATAATAACAATAATATCAATAATAATAATAATTTTAATAATTATAATAATTATAGTAATTATAATAATAATAATAATAATAATAGTAAAATAAGAATAAAAATAACCAAAATAAAAAATATAATTAATAATTGTTGCTAATAATGAATATAATAAATCATTTACCATCTAATAATAAACAATTTAAAACACATTCAAAAAATTCATCTAATTGAACAAATTCTTCATAATCTATTTTTTTAACATGAAGAGTTACAATATTAATAATTGTTGATGGTACATTTCTTTGTGTTATATATGAATATATAAATATTTTGTTATTGAATGAATTAAAAATAATAATAAATAATAATAATATAAATATATATAATTATATATTGATTATATTATTTATACTTTGTTAATTCTTGCAAAAATTCTTCCAGTTTATTCCATACAATTCCAGGTAATTTTTTTTCATTATCGACTATATTTAATATCAAATATTCAAACATTATATATATATATTACACAGGAATAAATAATTCTTATTAGTATCTTATATTATTATTTTATTATATAACTTATTAATATATTAAATATATTTATATAATAAAATATATATATAGAAACCTTTTGTTAACGTAATGTATGCAGATGCAACATGTTCTGTAAATGTTGACGGTTGAGTATAATGAGATAATTTTATTTCTCGAAGAGCTTGCTTTAATTTTGAAGAATCATTTTGCATACAAAATTTTATACTACAAATATATATTATTAATAATATATTATTTAATGGTACATATTATTTAATAGTAATAAATGATACGATAAAAAAAATGACTTCTTAATTTTGAAATTTATCTAAAAACATTTTATTAAAAAGAAAATATATATAATCATATATATTAAATATATATCTTTATTTACTGTTCATTTAAGAATTTAAAAGGGTTTTCTGGTTTATTTTCTAATAAAATAGAAATACAATCTTGAAGTAATGAGGTCACTCCTGTTTCATCTTTATTAAAAAAAAATAAAAAAAAAGTAGTAATGATGAATATAATGATATATTAATGATGGTATATTAATATAAATTTAACAACATTTAAATTATCTTTAAAAATAAATATTATTTATTTTCAATACCTAAATAATCATTTATATCATCAGATTTATTCATTTTATACAATATATATTCAAAGAAATTTTAATATACAATTAAAAAATAAATTTAATTATCTTTTATTTTTTATTATTTAATATTTTTTTAATAAATATTATTAAGATATTTAAAAATAATAATAATAATAGTGAATTTTAATTGTTATTATTACTATAATAATTCAAAAACATAAAAGAAAAAATATATTAATATAAAATAATTAAAAAAAAATTATTTAATAACTAAAATAACTAATATGTATATATAATAAATAATATTAGTTTGTTGATAATTTAAAATATATATATATATTTTTAATTATATATATTATTATGAATTAATATACTTTTTTAAAATTCTAAATTTATTAAATAAAAAATAGAAATTTTTATTAAGCAATGAGTGTCATAAAACAAAAAAAAATGAATATTCAAAAGATTTCAGAAGTTTTTTTTCAAAAACTTTGAAACCTTAAAATATAATAATTAATTTATTTATTTAAAGATTTTAATAACTTTAATTAATTATAATTTTATTTTATTTTTATTATATTATATATATATTTTTTAATTTAATCAATATAATACTATAGTATTATCTTTTAATTATTTATTACACACATTGGATTTTTTTTAAAAAATTTATATATAATCTATAATAGATATTTAATATTTTTTATTATGGCACATTTAACCTTATTACATCAAACTCATATATAGATTAATCATTATAAATTAATAATTATTACTATTAATCATTATCTCTATTATCACAAAATGTTACATACATATATATATATATTTTTTGAATAATATTAAAGTATATTTTTGTAGTTTAAGAATTCATTTCTTTTAAATTGTAATATTGATTAATCTCTTTCCATATGTATTTGTTTAAGATTTTATTGATGACTTGACTAGCTTTAGTTTTCTTTATCCTTTAATATATATGATTGATTATTTAAATTTAATAAATATGGAAAATTCATATTATATATAATAATTTTGATTTAAAGCAAAATGATTAATTTTTCAAAAATTATTAAAATTTCTTTTTTTTTTTTTTTTTTTTTTTTTTTTTTAATTCTTTAGTTTTATTACAATTAAAATTATCAATCTTAAAATTAATATTATTTAACCTTTTCAATTCCTTTATTATTTTTTTTTTGTTTTTTTATATTCATTTTTAATATTTTATTAAAATTCTTTTTTAATATTTTTTTTTTATAATTAAAATATAAAATAGGTAAGTTAATTTCTTAGTATCCAATCATATTTTAGAATTTTTAAAACTTTTAATAAAATATATTTTTTTATAAAAAAAAATTTTCTCTCTTTAAATATATTAAAGGTTAAAAATCATTTCCTATAAAAAAAAAAGTGTATCTATAATCTGTTGAATTTAAAACAAAAAAAAATTTATATACTTTTAATTAGAAGTGGAATTTTGTTATATTTTTATAACCTAGGATACCTATACTTTTTATTAACTTTTTGAATATTGATTTCAACATTTTTTTATAATTAAAATTTAATATATTTATTAAACTATTGTTTAAAGAATTACATTAAGAAATCCATTTTAATTTTCAAATTTGTTTATATATACATAAATTAATACTAAATTCTTTTGTAATTATCAATATTAATATAATATAATTCTTAGAACTTAGAAATATATAATATATATAATACTAAATAACATTTTTAATATATATATATTATATAATTTTTCAATTTTCATATAAATTAAAAATAAAAATAAAAATAAAAAAAGAAAAAGAGAAAGATGAACAGAGAATTAGAACCATCAATTAATGAAAAGAACTTTTTATATGAAGCACTCAGACAAGGAAAAAGAATTGATGGAAGAGGAATATATGATGTTCGTAACATTCGTATAACATTTGGAAATCAATATGGACATGTTCAAGTTCAATTAGGAAAAACAAGGTTAATATATTTTATGATAATAATTATTATAATAAATTATTAAACAATTTTAACAAAAAAAAAAAAAAAAAAAAAAAAAAAAAAAAAAAAATTCAAAGGTGTATAAATAAATTTAAAACAACAAAAGAAGCAAATATTCAAAGTTTCAAAAAAAAAAAAAAAAAAAAAAAAAAAAAAATTAAATTTCAAATTGATAATTCAATGATACATTTCATCAACCAAAAAAATAATATAAAATAATATATTTATAGAATATATATATGTATAATTACAAAACATCAAAATATAATCATTTATAATTGTATTTATATGAAATATATTAGAAGTTAAATATATATATTACATGTACTAGAAATCTCCATATCAAATTAAAATTATTTTTATTATTAATGAATATATTTATTACTATTAATAAGAATGTCTCAAATGTATATATATATATATTGACTTATTATTTTATTATAATACATATATATGTTTTTTTTTTTTTTTTTTTTTTTTTTTTTTTTTTTTTATTACAATTTTTATATTATTATTTAAAATTTATAAAATGTCTATATAAAATTACATTTCAATTTGATTTTAAAAAGAGTTTTCGCCAATGTGTCTTGGGAAGTTGTTAGACCCTACCCAGATCAACCGACCGAAGGATTTTTAAGATTTAATACAGATATGTCACCAATGGCTTCTCCAGAATTTGAATCAGAAAAGTAATTAAAAAAATATTTAAATATAATATATATATTAAATCTAATTTTTAAAGTTATTGTAATTTATTCAAATGTTATATATATAATTTCATTATTTATACTATTATTTTTTAATATTATTTATTCATTTTATTTATTATTATTAATAATAATAAATAAATATTATATATATATATATTTATAATATTTTTTTATTATTATAAATCATTAAAACTCTTTAATTCTTGTTATAATAATGGCGATTATTAATGCTAATACAACAACAAAAAAAAAAAAAAAAAAAAAAAAAAAAAAAAAAAAAAAAATTTTAGACTTTCTGAACTTGAAGTAATTGTTAGTCGTTTACTTGAAAAAGCTTTAAGAAGAAGTAGAGCTATTGATACCGAAGGTTTATGTATTATCGCTGGTGAAAAAGTTTGGTCTATTCGTGTTGATATAAGAGTTCTCGATCATGAAGGTAATATTACTGATTGTGCTTGTATTGCCGCTATTGCAGCTTTGTATCATTTCAGAAGACCAGAATATACCATAGAAGATGATGAAGTTACCATAGTAAGTTTTCACTATTTATAAACACTATTTTATTAAATATATAAATATATATATATATGGAATTAAATATTAATTTATTTATTTATTTATTTATTTATTAATAGCTTCCATTAGATCAATGTAATCCAGTACCATTAAGTATTCATCATACCCCAATTTGTATTTCTTTTGCCTTCTTTGATGATGGGTAAAAATATAATTATTTTCATTATTTAATTTATCTATCTATCTATTTCACTATCTATTTAATTTTACTTTATTTTATTTTCATTAATAAATTATTAACAAAAATCAAAAACTTTTTAAATTATTTTTAAAATAATAATAATCTGTTATAATGCTATTATATATACATATAAACAAATAAAAAAAAAAAAAATTATTCATTTGTTAAAATTCATTCTATAATAATTATAATTAATCAATAATTTTTAATTCTACCAAATAAAATAAAATAAAATAAAAATTAATAACAAAAAAAAAAAAAAAAAAAAAAAAAATAATAATAATAATAATAATAATAATAATAATGAACAAATAAACAAATAAGTGATCTTATGGTAGTTGATCCAAATTTATTAGAGGAACAAGTTAAAGAAGGAGATATGACCATTACATTAAATTCTCATAAAGAATTATGTATTCTTCATAAAGCTGGTGGTATTCCACTAGAAATTGATCAAATTCTTCGTTGTACCAAAATAGCATCTGTTAAAGTTGCTGAAATTACTGAATTAATTAATAATGCCTTAAAAGAAGATGAAGAAAAACGTGAAATAGCCACAGGTATTGTTTCTAAAAAGATAAAAGCTGAAGTTGAAGCAAGTTCCCTTCATCCTCGTTAAATATACATAAGTCATATATATATATATATCGATGATCATAGATAAAATTATTATAATTACATGAAGTATGATAATAATAATATTTTTTTTTTTTTTTTGTTTTTACTTTTTTCCAATTATTATTTTTTTTTTTCCTTTCTTATATATATATATATAATTTAAAAAAAAAAAAAAAAAAAAAAAAAAAAAAAAAAAAAAAAAAAAAAAAAAAATTAATATTTAATTTAAATTTAAATATAAAATAATACCTTAAAATATAATAATAATAATAATAATAATAATAATAATAATAATAATAATAATAATAATAATAATAATAAAATTAAATAAATAATAAACGAATAAATTATTTTTAAAATTAAATATAAATTATTATTATTTGAAGATTTTAAAAACAAATCAAACAAAAAAATCGATATAGTTTTTTTTTTTTTTTTTATGATTATATTCAAATATATATACTAACTATTATATTAGATATATATATGAAATAAATAAAATTATCATCATTATTTATATGGAATTAAATAATTGCAAATATTATATATTATTTATTATTAGAAATTTTAATATTATTTAGAAGATTAATGATTATAAATATAATAATTTTGACATAAAAATATATAAAAAGAAAAGTAACAAATAAATAAATAAATAAATTTACTTTTGAAGTCATTAAAATTATCATTCTAAAACTTGAGAAGAAAAAGTTTTTTTAATTAAAAATATATATATATGAATACAAATTATTGTCATTTGTTATGCCTATATATATATATATAATACAATATTATCAGAAAATAAACACATTCAAGTTATTTTATTATTATGTTATATTTCTTGAAATTAGGAGTAATAAATAAATATACTTTTTGAGTCATTAAAATTATCATTCTAAAACTTGAGAAGAAAAAGTTTTTTAATTAAAAATATATATATATGAATACAAATTATTGTCATTTGTTATGTCTATATATATATATATAATACAATATTATCAGAAAATAAACACATTCAAGTTATTTTATTATTATGTTATATTTCTTGAAATTAGGAGTAAAAATTGCTCATGGCGGGGGTCGAACCCGCGATCTTCGCGTTGCATAAGAGGATCACCCTTATAAGCACGACGCCTTAAACCTCTAGGCTACACGAGCTTCACGATATTAAAATTTTTAAAATCTATATAAAATTATTATTCCTCTAGTACATAAATGCAGATTGTTGAAATTATAACTGAATTGAAATCTCAATTTCAGTTATTTACATTTCAATAATTAAAAATATTATTTATTTAATTATAAATAATATATATATTTAAATAATTAATAATTAATATAAATTCTTGTTTAATATTTAAAGGGTTATCTTAGGCCTAATAATCCTGAGAATATTAATAAATAAGGTTTATATTAATAATTAATTTCAATGATACATTTGACGTCACGTGTATTTTATTTATATTATGTTTTTATATATGTTTACAACATATCTATATTAAATTCAATTATTCAAATTAATTATATAATTAAATTTATCCTTATATTTTATTATTATTTATATTATTATTATCTTATAATTAAATATTATTATTATGTAACTTACAAAGTATAAAAGAAAGATGTAAAAATCTATCTTTTATGTTTTTTGTAAGGTTATTGTAAAATTACCTTAATAGTAATATATTATAGATATTTTATTATTAAATAAAATCAATAAATTTAAAATCAAATTAATTTGATAATTCTAATTATCAAAGTTTATTATAAATAAGTTTTTATTAAACTAAACATTTAAATATTAATTATTATTATTATATATCTATATAGTATATTACTATATAGACATATCGACTTAGTGAATATTTTTATTAAAACATATTATTTTATTTAAATTTAAATTATAAATTATATCAAAATCTTAACACAGATTGTCAAAGTTTTGTGTTAATTTGGTCTTAACGATTAGGTCAAGATGCCAAATTATAGTAATTAATTAATAATTTAATTTTATTCTTATTTAAAACATATTGTTATTAGTAAATTTTATAATTAAGTTTTTTATTTAAAATATAAATTTTATTTAATCTTGATAATATTTTATTACATTATTATTTTATATAATTATTATTATAATTTAAATTACAATAATCCTACAAAGGATTAATCAAAAGATTTAAACATGTATTTATATAAAATAATTAATTATCAAAATATTAATTATTAATATGAATATGTAATAGTATTAATATATAAGTTTGATATCGATAATATAAACTAAGATAATAATATAAATATTTAATATAAATAAAATATAAGGATCCTTTCAAATTTGAGGGAACAAAAGCTTTAATAGAGTTTACCAAATGTATTTATTTAAAGTATCTATAAATTTGTCAACCATTTCATCAACGGACATATTATTCTTGTTAGATTTTTTAGATTTCATTCACCAAAACAGAGAACTAATTATGAGAAAGAATATCCTTGCATTTATTATTACAAATATGAGAAGGCTATTTTTTTTTTTTTTTTTTTTTTTTTTTTCATTTGATTTCCTTTTTAACATTAATAAAAGAACCTTTAACACCTGAAGCAATTATACAGTATGTATAAATTCTTTTTTTTTTTTTTTTTTTTTTTTTTGGGAACAAAAAATGAACCTATTGGTAATATATATATATATATTTTCCTTACAAAAGTTTAAAGAATGTTCAATTCTGAGCGTTTTCGGAATCTTGAAAATTGGATCAATTCTCACAATAAAAACAAATACACCCGCTATTTTAATTGATGATTTTTAACATGCCCTTTTTTTTAACAAAGCTCTCTAATTACAACCACTGATACTTTTCTAACTGGATTGTTGCTACTCTTACTGGTAATAATAACTTTTCCTTATACAGAAAGGTCACATATTCTTCTTGTATTGCTTATGCAATTCACAACAGAACAGTGACTTCACACTTTAATACCGCTTCAGCTTGTTCTTCTTCTTTACATACTGCTTCTGATCATAATCCTATAAGATGATATATTTATACAAAAGAGTTTGCTGATGATGATACATCATCAAGTACGTGTGTCCCCCCAACGAACAAGATTTAAGCCATTTAGGGAGGGGGGGAGAGGAATTGTACCAAAACACCCATGGTAAAAAAAAAAAAAAAAAAAAAAAAAAAAATCCAAGTATAACAATACTTGGATATTTTTTTTTTTTTTTTTTTACCATCATCTCTAGTCTTCCACAAGAATTTAAGATGGTCCTCCCTCAAAATATCCCATAGAAGGAGATATATGTTCCTGAAGGGGGGTCATCCACTTAATTCTGATAAAAGATTAAAATAATTAATAAATAAACAATTAATTAATTAATTAATTAATTAAATTATAATATTTTATAAATTATTATATTATAATTTATAATCATTTATAAACATTTTAAATTATAAACATCCCATTCTGTTTAAATTTGAATTATTAATAATTAAAAAAAAAAAAAAAATGTCGAATTCATAATTTTAAAAGTTATCATAATTATTAAAAATTTAAATTAGATTTATAAATAATAAATGGTTATTATTTTTATTTTTATTTTTTATTTAAATCTTAATACTAATATAAATATATAAATATATATATATATATAATTTTTTTAATTTTTTCCATGATTTATGATATATCTATCTTTCCATTATTCCATCTATTTTTTAATTTTCATTCATTCATTCTTTTTTTTTTTTTTTTTCTGGTTTCTAATATCTTTCCATTATTCATCTTTCCATTTTCATTTATTATTTTTTAATAAAAAATTTTTTTCATTTTTCCATTATTCAAATTTTTAATTTATCTATATATTATAAATATATATTTAATAATAAACCTAAATTAAAAGATAAAATTATATATATATATAATTATAATAATTAAAATTTTAATATAGACTTTCTTTTTTAAATATTTTATTTTATTTTATTTTTTTATATGTACAAAATTTATATTTTTATTTTTATTTTTTTTTATTTTTTTTTTTTTTTATTTATATTTTTTCTTTAAATATTTTATTGTTTACTTATATATATATATATATTTATTTTTATACATATATATTTTTTTCTTTAAATATTTTTACTTTTTTATATTTACTTTCCTTTTATATATATATATTTCTAATTAGTTTTTTTTTTTTTTTTTTTTTTAAAAAAATATAAATAAAAAAACTATTTGAAATTTAATAATTAAAATAAATATTCTTTTACAAATAATATATATTATTAATTATTATTATTCTTCTTTTTTATAACAGAAACTACTTTTTAAATTTGTTACCACATGAACAATTTTTCAAAAAGAAATTTCTATTTTTAATTAATTATAAACTTCAAATGTTTCTTTTTTTTTTTTAAAAAAAAAAAAAAAAAAAAAAAAAGTCAATAATACTATTCATTTTATGGAATTAAACACCAGTCATTGTTTTCAATACTCCAGTCACCATCGTCATCAGTGAAGTAAACTTTAGTAGCTTTTTCACAGCATGGATAACCTTGAGCACCCTTACAAACACTTTCATTTCCACCACATCCACACCAGTCACCGTTTTCAACACCCCAGTTACCATCATCATCAGTGTAAACAACGGTACAATCATTAGAACAGCATGGGTAACCTTGATTGGTAATCTTAGCAGAGCATGTACCTGGTTGTTCAATAACAACTGGTTCAATTTTTTGTCTCATATCAGCGAAAATCATATGAATGAAATCGTTGAAACCCTTGTACCAAACTGGGAAATCGTGAGTACCTCCTGGATAGGTGTAATCCTTGAAGTTTTCAACTCTGTTCCAATTTCTCATGGCATTAACGTAACTTGGGAAGGATTGGTATACTAAATCATCCTTATCACCACAAGTCATGTAAAGGTTATGAATCTTAAGGTTGTTGAATTCTCTCTTTCCATCAACGTTTCTCTTAAATTCATCAGCACCAGAGAATAAAGCACCAGAGAAACCAGCAAAGTTACTAATAAGGTCAAGACATTCAGCAATACCAATATTGAAGGTTTGACCACCACCCATAGAAAGACCAGCAAGAGCAACATTATCACGACCATCTTTAACGTTGAAGTTAGCTCTCATGAATGGAATAATATCATCTCTGAGTTCACCCTTGAAAGCATTGAAACCGTTGACATCATTACCGGCACCGTTTGGTCCCCAGTTCTTACTAGCAACACCAGTGACAGTTATAAGAATGAATCTACCAACTTCACCACTGGCCATACCTCTGTCCATGAAACCCTTGATCTTACCACCACGTCCCTTGTTGGAAAGACCCCAGGTATTTTCATTTTGTCCAAAACCGTGAAGTAAAACGAATAATGGATATTTGGTGTTCTTATCGTTTTCATCGTATCCAGCTGGAAGATAAACCCAACCGTGTTTCTTGTATTTTGAAGCACGGTATTCATCAACAGTGTAATCTCTAGTTGGGTAGTTAACTTCAACAACGGTACCACGTTGAGAATCAGTTAAACCATCATCGAATGGAGTATCTTCTGGAGCACCGCTCTTAGCTTTGAAAGTGACACTCTTTAAGGTAACTTTAAGTTGGTCACCATCAGCGTTTCCTCTTTGGTAATCATTAAACTTGATAGCAAAAGCTAAAACTTCATCGAAATCAGAACTATTAATAATTTGTTTTGAAAAATTAGATGGAATTTTAACAGTGTATTTAATAGAACCAGATCTAGATCTTCCACTAATGATATCAAGATCTTCAAAACCACCAAACATACCAGTTGAATCCCATGGAAGAACTCTAAAAACGAAACTTGGGTTTTGTGCACTACCACTCCATTTTGAACCTGGACTATAATCCAATTCAACATCAATAGATTCATAGTTACCAATATTAATTTCTTGTTTGTTAGATTTTACATAAAAAGCAACACCACCACCGGCACCGCCAGCAGCAGTAGCAATCCATGATACAGAACCATCTGAGTTTTCTTGAATATTAGTAGCAACTGAACCATCTCTAAAAATGGAGAATTTTTCTCTTTTTCCACGAAGGGAAATACCATTTTGTGCAGAAACAAATGAAATAGCTAACACACAAAATAAAAGTGTTAGACTAAAATGTTTTTGAAGTTTATTAAACATTTTAAATTACTTTTTTTTTATTTTTACTGTACTTAAATTTTTTTTCCTTTTTTCTTTTTTTTTTTTTTTATTTGTATCAAACAAATATTTCTTTAATTTTAATAGTTTTTTTTTAATATTTTTATTTACTTCTTTATCTTTAAAATTAAAAAAAAAAAAATTAATTAATTTTTTAAAGATAAATTTAAAAAGTAATTATATTTTACTTTTTTTTTATTTTATTTTAATTTTTTTTTTTTTATTTCGTTCTTTTCATTTTTATTTATATAATTTTTTTTTTATATATATAATAGTATTATCACTTAATTTAATATAAAATGAATTATATTGTACAAAACCAATCACAATTATGATGCACAAAAAAAAACAAATTAATATAGGATATATGATATAAATATAATAATAAAATAATTAAAATATAATATTTATTTATATATTTATTTATTAAATTAAAAATGTATACATAATAATAGAGTTCTATCCTTCTCTCTTTTAAAATTTTATTTTTTAATTTTTACCTATATTTACTATTTTTTTGTAAAAATGATTCATTATATAAATTAAATTAGGACAACATTTATATAAAAAAGTAATAAACTTTAATGAATAATATTTATTTATTAATAACTTTATTTAATAATAAACTTTGAGTCATCTTTTACATTCTCACTTTAAATTATTTTATGATGATTCATTAAATATATATTTAATAATGGTAAAATAACTCCGTTTATTAAATAGTTAAATAGTTATAGGGTGATGTTTTATATTTAATTTTTATTTTTTTTTTTTTTTATTTTTTTTAATAATAAAAATTAAATATAATAAAGTTAACCTTAATTAATTATAATTGTGTAACCTTTGAAATTTTTTATTCAAAAATTTATTATAAATAAGGAAAAGTACCAAATTAAAATTAAAACCGAATAAAATAAAAAAATTAAAATAAAATAAAATAAAATAAATAAAAAACTTAATTATTAATAATTTAATAATAATAATAATAATAGATTGAATTTATAATAATAAACATAATTAACTTATATAACCATGGTCTTCTTCTTAGAGGTGACCTCTTCAGGCTGAAAGTTTGAATCCTCTTCATCGGTATTTTTCTTCTTCCATGTGAATAAGTAGTAAAGTAAAAAGAGAAAAATATTGCTAATAACAATTACTAATAAAAAAAAGATAAAAATACTCTTTTTTAATTAATTAAAATAAAAGTTAATATCATTGAATGATATATAAATAACAATGAATATAAAGATATAATTTAAAATTATTTAAAATAATTTATTTTTAATTTTAATGTTAATATAATTATTATATTAAATAATTTATTGTTATATTAATTATTATAAATGGACTTTATAACAAATACTTCATTTATATTAAATTTTTATTTATAAATATCTTTATTATTTTTTTGTTCTTCATAAATCAAAATTATTCTATAAATTATTATTATTAATATAAAAATATTTTTATTTATCTTTAAAAATAAAAAGATAAAAATGTAATGAATAAATAAATAAATAAATTAAATAAGCAATAATAAACAACTATTAATCCCAAAATGACCTCCTTAAAAAAAAAAGAAAAACTGGAAAAAGAACACTTGAATTATTACCTATAATTACTTTATTATGATTCATGAAATAGATTAAATAATGATAAAAAAAAAAAAAACAATTCAAATATATCAATATCAATAATGATCAACAAAAAAAAAAAATAAAAAAAAAAATAATAATAATTAAATAAAATTACTGTAAACTTTAATTAATAACATTCGTGTAACCTTGGTCATTTTAATTAAAAGTTTTAATACTAAAAAGGAATATAGTACCAAATTAAAATTAAAACTAAAAAAAATAAGGAAAATATTAAAATACAATATTAATACTAATTACTAATAATGAATGATAATATTTGATTATATTAATACAAATAAAAAGTATATAACAATATATAATGACAATGTATATAATAAATAATAATAATAATAATATATATAATTAGTGAAATTAATCAATAATTAATAAGTTTGTATAGGAAAAAGAAGAAAGAAATGAAAAGATATGAAAAATAAGAATAATATTTCTAATGAAAATTATTAATAAAAAAACATACATGGATAACCCTTTTTAATTAATTAAAATAAAGATCAATAACATGTATAAATATATAAATAATAATCTTAACCATATAAATTTTAAGTGTTAAAAAAAATTATTGAATAATAAATAATAACATATATTTAAAAAAAAAAAAAACATAGGAAGCTATAAAAATTATTTGACATTTATAGTACACCTTCTATGAAATACGCTATATAATGACTCGAATATCAGGTTAGCTACGTTCCTCACTACTTACGAGTTATATCTTATATTTGGTTCAGTTAGATAATGATCAAAAAGAGTCTTTTTTTCTTACATATTTATTAATAATATGTTAAAAAATAAGTTTACACACACTTTATAATAATTTTAACATATATGATAATAATATCTATTTCGAGTGTGATAGTATTAGCATATTTGAATCTCAATATAAATGTTATTTTATACATATTTTAGGATCAAACACTCTCAAGCTAATGTGTTTTAACTTTTATGTAATTTTTAACTTCTTTAATAAAATTATTATTAACCCACAGATAGTTATATAAACTATAAATGAATGAAAAACATTAACATATTTAAATATAATTTGACCAATAAAAAAAAAATAAGAAAATATTATTTTTAGTTTGCAATAGATATAGTTACTTTACAAAATAAAATAAAATAAAATAATAATGATGATGATAATGATAATGATTATAATAATGATGATAATAATAATATTAATATTAATAATAATTATATATCTTAAAGAATAATACTAACATTCTATAGTATTTAATTATTTTTTTTATCCTTTCACAATATATAATTTTAAAATGTATATATATATATTTTAAAATTTATGGACAATTAATATTTTAAATTTTATTAAATTATTTTTAATTAATATTAAAAATCAAATTATATTTATAAATAATAATTTAAAAAAATGTTTACCATTTTATTATTAATTTTATTAAAATAAATATATAAAAAGTTTATATAATAATTAAAATTATTACAATTTTGTTTAATGAACAAAATGCAAATTATTACAAATAGAGTTTTTCTTTTATATTTATTACAAATATAATCCATTTATTAATATTATTATTTTATTATACATACAGTCTTTCATTATTATTATAAATACATAATACTTTCTTTTATTTTTATTAATACTGTCTTTCATTATTGTTATTATAAAATCGTTCATTTATTATTATTATTATTTTTATTATTATTATTGAAAAGAATGATCTCTATTTCATAATATTTCTAATTAAATTTGTTTATTAATATTTTATATAAAATTTTTATGTAAAAATTAAAAATGTAATATAGCCTAAAACTCCGAAAAACACATATTAGGAATTTAGGAATATATTTTTAAAAATGTATTCCTAAACTCCTAATTTGCATGAATCTTTCATAGAGGGGAGATTCAAATATTTTTGTTGTACATGTAAAAATATTAGTAATAATATTTATTAAAGATTATAAAAAAAAAAATTATGATAAATTAAAATAGCCAAACTATATGAAACTTGTTAATAATACATATAATGAATTATTATTTATATTTCCTGTGTTCATAAAGGCTAAAATTTTCCCAAAAATAAGTATATAAAACTTGTAATTGTTAATAATTAATAAAATACAAATATTACAGAAAATAAAATAAGTTGTTATTACTTACTAGTAATTATATTAGATCTTTATTATACATAAAATTTATTTTTTAAAATAACCATTTTAATAATAAATATTATTTATCAATTATTATTTTTACTATTATTATTATTATTAGTATTATTATTATTATTATTATTATTATTATTATTATTATTATTATTATTATTATTATTATTAATTATTATTATTATATTTTATTATTATTTTATTAATTTATTATTATTATTACTTATTATTATAAATGCAGACCTTTATTACTATTTATATAAATACAGTCTTTTATTATTATTATAAATGTGATCTTTTATTATTATTATTATAAATGTAGTCTTTTATTATTATTATTATATAAATGTGGTCTTTTATTATTATTATTATTATATAAATGTAGTCTTTTATTATTATTATTATTATATAAATGTAGTCTTTTATTATTATTATATAAATGTGGTCTTTTATTATTATTATATAAATGTGGTCTTTTATTATTATTATATAAATGTGGTCTTTTATTATTATTATATAAATGTGGTCTTTTATTATTATTATAAATGTAGTCTTTTATTATTATTATTTAATTATTATTATTATTATTATTATAAATACAATTTATTATTAATTATTATTATATTATTATTATTATAAATGAAGTTTATGATTATTATAATTGTTAATTATTATTATTATTAGGTTTATGGATCGATCCTGCAACAACCTCTTAAATTTTTATGAGGTAATTTTCATCCTCTCAGGCTGTTTTTCCCTACAAATGAAGTTGATGTTCCCTCGTCATGGTAAGTATTCCAGTTGTAAGACTACATAATTACCAGCACAGAAAGCACTTGATCTGTAAGAAGCTTAGTGTAGTTGTTCCTTCCTTGATGATGGTTCAAAAATCACTGAAAAAGAAGTCAGCTATATAAAGCAGCGTATAGAGAATGTCTTTCATCTTAGCCTTTGCTTAGAGAGAAATCCATGTCGACGCCAAAACGGTATGGCAAAAAAATCCAATGAGAGTCTAGTGTCCTCCCCTATTGTTAATCCCTGTCTAAAATAAAAAAAAAAAAAAAAAAATCAACCTCAAATAATATCATACTATTTTTTTAAAGAAAATTAAAGTTTATAAATATTTATAAAAAAAAAAAAAAATTAAAATATGGTTTTAATATACAAATACATAATAAATAATAAAAAGAGAACAAAAATTAAATGTTATCTTATTTTATTTTTATATTATATTTTAAATAAAGAAAAATTAAAGATATAGAAATATTAACATTAATAAAATCTTATAAAAGAAATTTTCATTTTTTTTTAATTAAAATGATTATTTATTCAGTTAATAAATAATATTAGTTACACATCTTAACAAAAATAATTATTAGAAATCAAATTATTAAATAAAATATTTTATATGGACATATATAAAGCGTTACATTTATATTCATATCATCAAATTTTTTTATTTTTATATTATTATATAAAAAATTTTATTTTTATAAGGCATAATTATAACATAATAGTTATAACTCTTTTTTTAACAATCAATTAAACATTATCTTTGTAATATATTTAAATTAATAAATACCATAGAAAAAAAAAAAAAAATATATATATATATATATATATATATATATAAAATAAAAAATAAAAAAAAAAAAAATAGAAAAGAAAAAGAAAAAAAAAAATTCAATAAATAAATAAACAATAATATATATATATAAATATTCATATTTTATATATGCACATCTGTATTTTCATATAATAAAAATTTTATTATAATAAAGAAAAAAAAATAATGAAGATATGGTCATTATTTGCAATATTAAAATTTTTGAAGGACAAAATGAATAGTACACAATAGGGAAATTAAATTAAATTTCAATATTATTACTTTATTTTTTATTCAATTATAATTAGATATTTTATAGTATTTAAGTTTTAAGTTTTAATGATACTTTGAAATTAATATTCTTTTCAAATTCCGTTTTTGAAACAATAAATAAATTAACATAATAATTTATATTTTTATAAGTCCAATACAACTACTACATATACAGTAATATATAAAATAGATTTGAGGTAATTTCAAATCAAGTAGAGACTTGTGACTAGTTTCAACATTTATATATTTTATTTACTATTAAATAAAAAAAATAGTAATAATAAATTGTTAAAACAAAATTTTCTAAATAAATTTAATATTTCATAATAATCAATAGATATCTATATTAACAAAACAAATTTATAAGTAACATATTTTTATTAATATTATTTTTTTTTATATTTATATTTAATAATTTATTTATTTATTTATTTATTTATTATTTATTATTTATTATTTATTATTTATTATTTATTTATTATTTATTATTTATTTATTATTTATTTATTATTTATTTATTTATTTATTTATTTATTTATTTATTAGTAATAGGTTTTAATATTTTTTAATTTTTTTTCCTCAAAATTCATTATTAATATTTTTATTTTATCTATTATTAATCTTTTATTTCATTGGTTAATAGTTCATAAAAATTTTTTTATTTATTTATTTATTTTTTTTTTAAATATAATAATTTTAAATATGGAAAGATTGACATTTAAGGGAACAGCGAAAGGAATTGGCATTTCATGACTTTCCATTAGAAGAAAAAAAAATAAATAAAACTATATATATAAATAAATAAATAATAAAATATGATTATAAATATAAAAAAAAAATTTAAAGGCAAATTGCTTATCTATCAATACTCTAATCAACAATTATTTTTATTATTTATTTATTTATTTATTTATTTATTTATTTTTATTATTATTTATTATTCAATTATTTATTATTTATTATTTATTTATTTATTCTTCAATTATTTATTATTTATTATTTATTATTTATTATTTATTATTTATTATTTATTATTTATTATTCAATTATTTATTATTTATTATTTATTTATTTATTCTTCAATTATTTATTATTAATTATTTATTATTCAATTATTTATTATTTATTATTTATTATTTATTATTTATTATTTATTATATATTATTCAATTATATATTATTCAATTATTTATTATTTATTATTTATTATTTATTATTTATTATTTATTATTTATTATTTATTATTTATTATTTATTATTTATTATTTATTATTTATTATTTATTATTTATTATTCAATTATTTATTATTTATTATTTATTTATTTATTCTTCAATTATTTATTATTAATTATTTATTATTCAATTATTTATTATTTATTATTTATTATTTATTATTTATTATATATTATTCAATTATATATTATTCAATTATTTATTATTTATTATTTATTATTTATTATTTATTATTTATTATTTATTATTTATTATTTATTATTTATTATTTATTATTTATTATTTATTATTTATTATTTATTATTTATTATTTATTATTTATTATTTATTATTTATTATTTATTATTTATTATTTATTATTTATTTATTATTTATTATGTATTAATTTATCAACTTAATATTTATTTATTTATATAAAGTTATATTTTTAAAATTGTCATAGCCTTTTTTTTTTAACTATTTTTATTAATTTTCATGTTACATAAAAAAATTAGAAAAAAAATTTTTTAAAATTTTAATTGTATTCATAAATAATATATTAATTCAATTAAATAATAAATGGTAAATAATATTTAATAATATATTGTGTAATTGACTGTAATATAGTTAAAATTTTATCTTTATTTTTTTTTGAAATTTTTTTTACTGTAACAATTTTAATTAATTAATTAATTGTAGTGTAGTTGTAATGTTAATTACCAAATTTAGAAAGTACCTAGTTCAAATGTAGTTGTACCTAATGGAATATTGAAATGAGAAGAAAGAGCAATTGCATTTTTATAGGATTCCAATTCCACGACGAACTATTTTGACTAAATATAATTATTCCATTTCTAAGAGATAGATTACTTATTCTGGCAAAACAGAAATGGCTAAAAGACTTTTAAGATTATTAAGTAATTACTGTTACTTGTATTAACTTAATATTTTATTGCTTAGTATGATTAATAATTATGATTATTGTTATTTTTATTGCTTAGTATGATTAATAATTATGATTATTGTTATTTTTATTGCTTAGTATGATTAATAATTATGATTATTGTTATTTTTATTGCTTAGTATGATTAATAATTATGATTATTGTTATTTTTATTGCTTAGTATGATTAATAATTATGATTATTGTTATTTTTATTGCTTAGTATGATTAATAATTATGATTATTACTAAAGTATATAACTTTATTATTTATTATTCAATTATTTATTATTCAATAATTTATTATTCAATTATTTATTATTCAATTATTCAATTATTCAATTATTTATTATTTATTTATTTATTATTTATTATTTATTATTTATTATTCAATTATTCAATTATTTATTATTTATTATTTATTATTTATTATTTATTATTCAATTATTTATTATTTATTATTCAATTATTGATTATTTATTATTTATTTATTATGTTTTATGTATTATTATTTTTTATGTATTAATTATTTATAATTTTAAAATATTTTTGTACAATATTAATTTAAAAAAAAAAAAAAACTTATAAATATATATTTTATTAGAATTGTCATTGCTTTATAATTGATATTTATCAAAAAGAAAAAAATATATATATTTTTATATAAATAATAAATTCTATCATTATTGCTATTTTAAATGTTTTTTAGAAATAAATCATCCATATTTATCTTTTTTTTTTCTTTTATTATCAAACTTTTTGTTAGTGAATTATTTTTAAACACTTTCATCAGAATAGATTATATATTATATATATTATATAGATGAATTTTAAGAGTATAAAAAAGATATGAACTACAAATGAAAATGAAAAAAAAAAATAAAAAAATAGAAATACAAGTCATATTATTTGAATAATAATAATTTATTTCATTTATATTATTAATTAAAATAAATATCATTTTAAAGTGAAAGTAGCCTACAAATGACATTAAATTAATAATAATAATAATAATAATAATAATAATAATAATAATAATAATAATAATAATATAATAGTTTAAGTGTACTTTTAGTGAATTTTATATAATTTTTTTAAGATCTCTCTCAAATATAATTGCTATATTCAAAAAATATTAATATAAATAATTTACTTTTTTTTCTTCTCTTTTAATAAAAACATTGATTTTCCTTATATGCAACTTTCACAAATAATATTAAAAATATCACCTGTTAACTAACTCAATATAATAATTTTATTAATTATTATTTGTTAGAAATTAAGTTTAATATTACACAAGTATAAATAATATAAATAATATAATGTATATAGTATAACATAGATATATGAGCTAGCGTACGTAATAGTGGCGTAAAATAAAATAAATGTATGTGAATCATGTGTAAATGTAATAGTATAAAATACATGTAAAATTAAAATTTAATATATGTACACCTTTGATATTTATTAATAAAGTTATATATTTCACAACAGATTAAGAGTCTCAATGACTCTAAGTGTACTAGAAGAGTTATAGTAAAGTTTAAAGAGGTTTTAATTTTGATTAATTTTAAATAAAAAAAAAAAATAAAAAAAAAAAAAAATGTCCGAAGTCTTAAAAACAAAAGATCAGCTAAATAGCTCTAATTTTAAGTTGTGGAAACAACAATTGTATTTATTATTAAGGAGATTTAATTTAACGGATTATCTTAATAGTGTCAAAATTGAAAAAGTGGATGGTTCCACTTTAAAGGAAGAAGAAAAACAAAATTTAATTCTAGTGGATGACACTATAAACACTTATTATAAAAAAGGAACAAAAAGTGAGGTCCTCAAAAATGATGCTAAGGTCAAGGAAATTATTTTAAATAGTATTAATGAAGAACTAGCATCCAGTATAGATTTCATATCTGGTACAGCATATGAAATCTATAGGATGATAGTAAACCTAAATTTAAGTGATGAAAAGGATAGAATTGAGGAAATTAAAGATTCCCTTAATCACTCAAAATACGACCCAGAAAGTGATCCATCGTTGTCCATATTTATCTCTAATATGAATTTAAAGTTTAAGGAACTTGAAAATCTCGGAGAAAAACTAGAATTTAAGGAAAAATTTATTTATCTATTTAATGCTATGCCAGAAGAATTAACTATAAAAACAAATTTAATAGACCTACAAACGGACTGGGAAGATACTACCAAAAAGTTAATTGAAAGGGTACAGCTACTAAAAAGAGTAAAAGAAAAGAAAGAAAAATCGGAAAATATTGTTTCAAATCTTAATACGCCAAATGTTCAAAGTAATTATACCAATAAAAACTATAGTAATAATAATAATAAATATAATAATAAAAATTATAAAAATAATATTGAATGTTGGAGTTGTGGTAAAAAAGGTCACTATCAAAGTGAATGTAATAATAGAAAGAATTTTAATAAAAATAATAATAACAATTATTACAAATATAATAAAAATAAATTTAATAATAATAGAAATAATAATAAAAATTATAATAATAATAAATATTACAAAAATGATAAAAACTATGATGGGAGGCGAAACGCGTTGCCTAAACAGCACAGTAAATGAAGTAAATAAACAAGATAAACACAGAGAATACTTTTTCAAAGACTATAATGATACGTATAATATTGAAACAGGTAATGCATCAAGAAGTATTCTCCCATTCAACAAACCATCTTATTTTAAAGAAAATAAAAATAAACAAAATAAAAAATTAAATGATAATAATAAAAATAAATTAACCAAAAATATTAGTACATGGACACTAGATTCTGGCACCACATACCATATGATATGTGATCCAAATCTATTATCAAATTATAAAAAACACAATCGGAGAATTTATTTCGCCAATGGTGAATACGTTAAGTGCAGAGGAATAGGTACTTACATAGGTTATATAAATGACAACAAAATTACTCTTAAAAATGTATTGTATGTTCCCTCATTCAAGAAAAATTTACTCTCAGTAGACTGTTTATCCGAACAAGGATACAAAACTGTTTTTTGTAAAAGAAATAATAAAAATTGTGTAATATTATTTAATAGTAAAAATAATAGAATCTGTACAACATATTCAAATTATTCCAGAACTTATATTATTTGGACTTCCAAGAATAAAATAAATTTTTATAATAATGATATCAATTGTAATAATGCCAATAGTGAAGAAGAGGAAAGTCTCTACGTATGGCATAGACGTTTGGGACATTATAATCTAGGAACACTTAGGAAAACATTAAAAAGAATATATATAAAATGTAAATGCAAGACGTGTGCGAAAACAAAATTAAAAAGTTTCCCACATTACCCCTCAGATAGTCGCGCTACTGAACCATTTGAATTGGTTCATATGGACACTGTTACTATTAATAGTAGGTCCATGTATGGAAATAAATACTTTGTTTCTATTTTAGATGATTACACTCGTTTTGGTTGGGTCTTATTTATCAAATCCAAACGTGATGTTTTTAACGCCTTTTTAAATTGGTATAATAACATTAAAAACATATTTAATAAAAATATTAAAAGATTACGGACTGACAATGGAACAGAGTTTACTAACAATAAAATTATAGAGTTTTGTAATATTAATGGAATTACACATGAGTTTTCTGTCCCTTACGAACCTCAACAAAATGGACGTATCGAAAGGTTACACGGTTCTCTCCTTCCAAATGCTAGAGCGATGTTAGAGGATGCCCGCCTTAATCATGTTTTCTGGGAGGATGCCATTAGGACAGCTAACTATATCCACAATAGGATGCCACATAGAGGTATTGATAATAATGTTCCGTATGAACTTCTTTATAATGAAAAAGTCGATTATTCAAGGTTTAGAGTCTTTGGTTGTCAAGTCTTTTTCCTTGTCCCTAAACAGTTTAGAAATAAATTAACTAACTCTTCCCTCCCAGGTATCTTTCTTGGATACGATACCAACCCAACTGCTTATAGGATTTTTGATATCACTAATAATAAAGTTGTTATTTCTCGTTCTGTTGTATTTTTTGAAGATATTCCTGGTAATGGTTCTGCTCCTCCTTCTCCTCCGGATTTAATAAATTTCACTCCTTATTATGAAATCGGGGGAAGTAATGATGATGAAGACGTTGTAGACTTTGAGGACAATAACGTAAATGATAAAAGTATAAATGAAAATAATAACAATATGGAAAATAGTACAAACAATAATGTAGATAATAATAATAATATGAACAACAACATAAATGATAATATAAATGGGTACACAAACTATTACTACAATAATTTAGATTATCCACCTCCTAATAATTTATATTATTATAATCCATATGCATTTGTAAATTATCCAAATAATTTCCAAAATCATTATGCTCCAAATCAATATAATTTAAATCCATATAATAATTTAAATTATTGTATTCCTCCAAATTATTATAATTATACAGCACAAAACTTTCCCTCTCCTGTTTTAAATTCTCAGAATGGACATCCCATAAATTACCAAAATCTAAACGTTTCTAATAATTCAAATATTAATCAAAATAATTTAAATCAATTAAATTCAAATGATGTAGACCATTTAAATCAAAATAATTTAAACAATAATTCAAATCAAAATAATTCAGACAATAATGATCAATTTAACTCGAACAATTTAAATCAAGGTAATTTAAATAATTTAAATCAAGTTATTTCGAACAACAATTTAAAACAAGGCAGTCCAAATGACAACTTAAATCAAGCAATTCAAAATGATAATGTTAACAAGAATAATAGAAACAACTTAAATGACCAAACTAATTCAATTAATAATGTAAATAATATCAATAATGTAAACCAGTTAACTCAAAATAATTCGAAATATAATAATACTAGGGTAGAAGAAATAATCAGTAAAATACCAAGAATTACAGATAATGGAGATTATAATAAGCGTGATGGAAAATCAATTGATTTAAATAATTTAACGAATAGAAATAATAATTCAAGCTCAACATCTGGAAATTCTAATGCGGAAATTAACCAAAATATAAACAAACAAAACATAAATAAACCATATGCAAGTAAATCAAATGTAAGTACTTCGGATAATATGAATAAAGATAAAGAAAGTATTTTATCTAAAAGAAAACATGTTGAAGAAATGAATGAAGAAGAATTAAATGATAGGAATGAAAGTAATAATTATAAGAAAAGGAGAGCAAGTAATTATTATAATTCAGTTGCATTAAATTGTAGTGAAATGGAATTACCGTTACCAAACTCGTATAAAGATATATTTGATAGACCTGATAAAGAGGAATGGTTAAAGGCAATTGAAACTGAATTAAATAACATGAAGGATATGGAAGTGTACACACTTGTTAAAGAAATTCCAAAAGGAAAGAATATAATTTCAGCTAAGTGGGTATTTAGCTATAAGAGAAATGACGTAGGTATAATTATAAGATTTAAGGCGAGGTTAGTTGCTCGCGGTTTTACTCAAATTTATGGAATAGACTATATAGAAACATTCTCACCTACTTTAAAGCAAGATTCGTTAAGAGTCATTATAGCAATTTCAATTTATTATGGTTTTGAAATTTATCAAATTGATATTAAAGCGGCATATTTAAATGCTGACTTAGAGGAAGAATTATATATGGAAATACCTGAAGGTAGTGAAGATTATGGTAAAGGCTATTGGAAGTTGAACAAAGCGATTTATGGCTTAAAACAAGCTGGTCGTATGTGGAATAATAAATTAGATAGTGTTCTTACTGAAATAGGTTTTGAAAGATTAAAGAGCGAACCATGTGTTTATATATTGAAAGATAAGAATAAGAATATTATTTGTATAATTGCTATTTATGTTGATGATATCCTAATTTCTGGAAAGAAAAGTGTTATAGATAGAATTAAATTAGAAATTAAAGACAAATTCAATTTAAGTGACTTAGGAATGGTTGATTTCATAATAGGAATCAAATTTATTAAATGCAAGGATGGTTATATTATGCATCAAATACAATATTTAAATGATATCTTAGATAGATTTGACATTGATAAATACAATGCGATATCAAATATGATGTATACTGAAAATGAGAAATTAAGAGAAACAAAGTTTGATAAAACTACATATATGCAGGCTGTAGGATGCTTACTATATTTAGCTATGGGAACAAGACCAGATATTATGTATGCGACAAGTAAAGCTACTAGAAAGAATCAAGATCCTACTCTCGAAGATTGGATGAATGTTATCAAGATTTTTAGATACTTAAAAGGTACAAAACATTATGGTTTAAAGATTACTAAAGACATTAATATAAGAGTATATGTAGACGCAGATCTAGGTGGTGATAGAGAGACAAAAAGATCAACTACTGGTTTCGTAATATTTATGGGTTCAGCTCCTGTGACATGGTATTCAAAGTTGCAACACTGCGTAGCTATATCTACCGCTGAAAGTGAATATTATAGTCTGAATGAATGTGCTTTGAAATGTATGTGGTTAAGAAATTTACTGAATGAATTAGGCATAAAAATTGATTGTATAACAATTAACATTGATAATAGAGCTGCAATTTATAATAGTAAGAATGAAACAATTAATCCAAAATCAAGACACATAGATTTGAGATATCATAAAATAAGAGAATTGATAAAAGAAGATAAAATAGACCTCAAGTATATCAAATCACAATACAATATTGCAGACGGTTTTACCAAATACCTTAATGGTACTTTAACGAAAAAATTCAAGAACTCTTTACTATACAAAATTTATGAATATTAAACTTACGGGGGAATGTTAGAAATTAAGTTTAATATTACACAAGTATAAATAATATAAATAATATAATGTATATAGTATAACATAGATATATGAGCTAGCGTACGTAATAGTGGCGTAAAATAAAATAAATGTATGTGAATCATGTGTAAATGTAATAGTATAAAATACATGTAAAATTAAAATTTAATATATGTACACCTTTGATATTTATTAATAAAGTTATATATTTCACAACATTATTCTTCCCATTAATAAAAGTTTATCTCTACCTACTTAAAGTTTAATAAATTTTGCAAAGTTTTTTTTTATGGAATTCACTTTTTTTAGTTTTATATATTATTTAATTATTTATACTTTATTATTTATTATTTATTATTTATTATTTATTATTTATTATTTATTATTTATTATTTATTATTTATTTCTTATTATTTATTATTTATTTATTATTATTTATTTATTTATTATTTATTATTTATTATTTATTATTTATTATTTATTATTTATTATTTATTATTTATTATTTATTATTTATTATTTATTATTTATTATTTATTATTTATTATTTATTATTCAATTATTTATTATTTATTATTTATTTATTTATTATTTATTTATTTATTATTTATTATTTATTATTTATTATATTTATATTTATAATTATTAAAAATAAAGACGTTTTTATTTTTTATCAAGGAATAAAATATATTTTTTAATTTACATATTTTTATTTTTTTATATTAATAATTTTTCGATAATAAATTCTATTTTAATAATTTTTAATAAATAATTTGTTAAAAGTAATAATTAATTTCTTTACAATGTAATATATGATCTTAATATATTTGAAAGTTGAATTATTTTATTTTAAATTTTACTTTAAAAAGATTTATTATGTAATTTCAATTTAAACCGTTAACAAATAAAAAAAATAAAGATTGACACATATAAATTTCAATTGTAATATATGTAAAAACGTATTTGATGTATATTAACCAATTTGTGTAAATATTAATTGAAAGACAATTTTCATATATATGAATATATAATTTTATATAATAATATAATATATTGAAATATAAAATAAATAATAAAAAGAATATTTATTAATAAATAATAAATAATAAATAATAAATAATAAAAAAAGTATTTATTAATAAATAATAATAAATAATAATAAAAAGAGTATTTATTAATAAGTAATAAATAAATAAATAAATAATAAATAATAAATAATAAATAATAAATAATAAATAATAAATAATAAATAATAATAAATAATAAATAATAAATAATTGAATAATAAATAATAAATAATAAATAATAAATAATTAAATAATAAATAATGAATAATGAATAATGAATAATAAATAATAAATAAATAAATAATAAATAATAAATAATAAATAATAAATAATAAATAATAAAAAGAGTATTTATTAATAAATAATAAATAATAAATAATAAAAAGAGTATTTATTAATAAATAATAAATAATAAATAATAAATAATAATAAAGATTATTTATTAATAAATAATAATAAAAAGAGTATTTATTAATAAGTAATAAATAATAAAAAGAGTATTTATTAATAAGTAATAAATAATAAAAAAGAGTATTTATTAATAATAAATAAGTAAAAAAAAAGAGTATTTATTAATGAATAATAAATAATAAAAAGAGTATTTATTAATAAATAATTGAATAATTAATTTTAAGATGAAAAGGAATGATGTGACATTATTATAAGAATTTTATTATTTATAATTATTTTAATTATGTAATAAAAATTCAAAAAAATAAAAAAAAAATAAAAATAAAATAAAATAAAATAAAATAAAATTTTAAATTATCCGTCAAAAATACATCATTTTTAATAATTTTTAAAATATAAATACATCAACATATTAAAATAGATTATAATATATTAATAAATGAATAAGAAATAGACTTACAATAAAAATAATATTTAAAAGTGAATCAATAAACACAGTATAAATAGATAAATACTAAATGAATAAATAAATAAAATATAAATAAGTGAATACTAAATGAATAAATAAATAAAATATAAATAAATGAATACTAAATGAATAAATAAATATAATATAAATAAGTGAATACTAAATGAATAAATAAATATAATATAAATAAAAAATAGTAATGAATAAATAAATATAATATAAATAGATAAATAGTAAATGAATAAATAAATATAATATAAATAGATAAATAGATAAATAGTAAATGAATCAATGAAGGAATAATAATATGAATTAATTTAATTTAGAATATAAAAATAAATATATATTTATTAGTAATTTAATAAATGTATGAATGAATTAATACATAAAAAAAATTTTTTTTTAATATAAACCTTATTCTTATATAACATCTTTTTTTATTTTATTATTTTTATTTTTTTTTCTTCATTATTTCTTTCATTTTTTTTTTTATTTTAATTTTTTTCTAAATTATTTTCAATTAAATTTCTATAAATACAAAAAAGTTAGAAAAAGCAGAAAAAAAAAATAATAAAATAAAAGTAGAAATAAAAGGAAAAGTGAAAAGTTTGATATAAATTAAAGTTTTATTTGTATTAATTTCTAAGAAAACATAATCAAATATAAAAAGTTATTTTTTATTTTTTTTTTTTTCCTTTTAATAATACAGTTAATTTATTGTATTAGAATTTATGTAATTCATATTATCCAAATCTGTTCTAATAGAAATAAATATTAATAATTTTAAAATTTCATATAGATGGATTAATCTTTATTTACCCAAGTATATATAAATATATATTAAGTCTATGTAAAAAAATAAATAGTTCATAAAAAAATTAGTAGCATGATAAATCCATTTTATTGTGATACAAAAAAAAAAAAAATTCTACTTTAAATATTTATTAAAGAAATCATTAGTATTTAATTAATTTAATCTTTACAATCAAAAAATAATAAAATAGGTAATAATTAATTTTATTTATTTATATAATAAAGAATTTAATTTCGATTAATAATTTATTATAATACTCTTCTAAAACAATTTATATTTATTTTTTATCAATTTTATTTTAAATTATTTTAAATATATATATATATTTAAAATAATAACACTAATTAAAATTCTAATAAAATATATATTTAATATTTTTCTTTATATATAATTAAAGAAATCATTAGAATTTTTATATATATATATGTTAAATTCATTTTGAAATTATTTTTCTTAGAAAAAAAAATACCGAAATGTTTAATAATAGTAAAATTCATAAAGGCATAATTAAATTTATAATCTTATCTTTTTTTGCAGTTTTAGTAAAATCAAGTGACCGTTGTATTAATGCAGACATTAATGTATGTTTAGGTTTGGAAAGTATACCAATTAGTAAATATAAAGTCTCAAAAATAAGATCTTTAGACTATTATTTAGATCCAAATGCAGAAATGAAAAGAGAAAGCTATCCAGATGAATTAGCTGTTACTATGCTTCAAGCGAAAGGTTTATGTAGCTATGGTGGTAGCACATTATATGTACCTGATATACCTGATATTAGATATGCCCTTTCTTATAATTGTTATTATGCTTATAAGGAGTTACAATGTGATGATGAGGAAAAGGAAAAAACATCTTCAAAAATTAAAAAAAATAAATTACCTACAATTTGTAAAAGGCAATGCTATGAATTTTACAACTCTATGGTCATTTTTCTAAATAATAATGATCTTTGTCCTTTTGTATTTTCAGACGAATATGTCTCACCAAGTGATGTTTATCAAGCACGTGTTAATTTTACGGATAGAATGAGGGAAATTTGTGATGAAGCTGACGATTCTGATAATTGTTTTCTTATAGAGAGTGAAAAAAAAAGTTGTGGTGAGTAAATTTAAAAATAAAAAATAAAAAATAAGAAATAAAAGAATAAAAAATATAAAAATATAAAAATATAAAAATAAGAAATAAAATAATAAAATAATAAAAAATTAATCAATATTTATATATGTTATTATTATTTGTTAATCATTGTTGTATGTTTATATAATATTTGTATATATTTTTCAAAAAAAAAAAAAAAAAAAAAAAAAAAACGCAGGTTTTACTAAAAAGCAATTAACTATAGATTATTGTTCTGAAAATCATGATACTGATAATTGTTGTAACTTCTTTTATAAATCTCAAAAAGAAATTTATATTACAACTGATCAATCTATTCCAATTATTATTGGTATTTCTGTTTTTGCAACATTTTCAATTATTGGATCATTTTTTTCCTACCAATTTATTAAAGATATAAAAAGAGCAGAAAAGAAAAGAGCCTTACAAAGTGTTGAAAGACTTATCAATAAAAACTTTAGTTCAGCAGCTCCCAGTATTAATAGTATTAGTTCTGGATCACAACAAAGTATTCCATTATCATTTACTACAAGTGATAGTAATATGACCAAAATAAATCACATTAATGGATCTTGTCCAAATATACCCATGATTTTAAATGATATTACTGGTCCTACTTCTTCAATTAATTCGCCTTCTCTAGTCTATCGTATAAATCATAATAATAGTAATAATAATAATAATAGACATCGTAAGAATAAAAGTTCTTCTTTAGTAAATACAAATAAATATGCTTCACCTATTCTTAATACTCAAAGCTTCGGTAGAAACTTTAGATGGAAAAAGCGATCCTCATTGTCCAATAAAAGTGCTGGAAAAGAAAGTAAGAAAAAGAAAATTATTACCTCTTCTGAAGTTCAACAAATTTATCCAAGAACAATTAGTAGTAATGGAGATGAAACAAGTAGTTTTAGTAGTTCTAAATACTCCAATCGTTATCCTTGCAGTACACCAAATAGTAATTACTCTAATTTAAATTTGAATCATGGTAATCATAATCGACAAAGTGATTCAAGTAGTCAAAAAGCAATATTGAATAAGATTCCTATCTCAAGAAAATCTTCTTCCCAAAAACTTTCCTATTCAAATAGTGTTAACCATTCTGCTTCCCAAGATATTGATGACATGTCCTATGATATCACTTGTGCCATGAATGATTCTGTTGTAGAATCGATGGATTCTACACTTACTGTAGATAGTAATTTAACAGATGTAGGTATCAATCATGAAGATAGTTTTGTTAAGGAACAAGATCTTAATGAATCTAACGAAAGAAGATACCCAGCTAATCGTACTTATTATTCCAAACGTTCTGCTTCATTACATACTACACACAGTTTAGGTGATACGAGTATTAGTAGTGTTAAAAAAATTAAAAAAATAAAACAACAAATTTTACAACAACAACAACAACAACAGCAACAACAACAATTATATCATCAACATTCCAACTCTATTTCTCAAAGTTTTTATCTTCCGCCAAACAATACTCCACAACAATATAATTCACAACCACCTTATCCACCACCAAAACATTTATTTACTCCTCAGAGTTATCATTCATCTCAAGGTGTACCTTACCAATCCGTTCCTCATTTAGCATTACCACCTATAGCTAATCCTCAAACTGTAACCCCACTTCCTCAACAATTTAGTTCTCAAGGATTAACCTCATCTTCTCAAAATATTATTATTCGACAAGCATCTGTTCTTCCTATTCCGTATCGTAATAAATCTCTTAAAAGTGAATCCTCATCAACAAAATTACTCCCACGTAAGGTATCAGACCCTCAAATAAAAAGAAAACATTCACTTTCAGTTGCTGAAACTAAAAAATCCAAAAGTATTAATGAAACAGATATTCCAGATATCTCTAATATCTCAGATTCAAATCAAAAATCAATTGACTATTCTACCAAAGAATATGAAGTATTAACCTCACCTTCCTCAGAAATGAAATATGATTCAATTCATTCCTTTGAATCATTATCAAATAATAGCAATGATGACAGTAAAGGTAAGGATAATGTAAATTCAAATGTAAATATAAATGCAAACGCAAATGCAAATACAAATGCAAATACAAATGCAAATACAAATGTAACTACAAATGCAAATACAAATACAAATGCAAATACAAATGTAACTACAAATGCAAATATAAATACAAATGCAAATACAAATGCAAATATAAATACAAATGCAAATATAAATACAAATACAAATACAAATGCAAATGCAAACACAAATACAAATACAGATGTAAATGTAAATGATGATCCTAATTCTAATTCGTATCAAAATTCAAATTCAAATTCAAATTCAAACTCACAAATAATTGCAAATAATTTAACTAATATTTCAAAAATAAGTGACATTCTTCCAAATAATATTACATCAAATGGTGAATTATTAACTCCATCATTAGGAGAAATTACTTCTTTTGATGATACTATTAATCAAATAATAGAAAAATCTAACTCCTCAAAGGGAGAATCTTCATTTACAAATAATTTAGTCTCAACTTCGCCAAAATTTAATCACATTAAAAGGTATTCAAATAAATCAGATTCATCTAAAAAGGATTCATTATCATCATCAAATATTAAAAAATGTAATTCAACTCCAACTCCACCTCCAACTTCAATTTTAAAGAAAAGTAATTTCTCAAGATATAATCGACCAGAATATAATATGGAAACGGAAGGAAATAAATATTTAATGGAAAATGAAAAAGACATAGTAAATAATAGTATTAATGATAATAATATTATTAGCATTAGTAAAAATAATAGTAAAATTAGTAAAAGTAGTAATAATAGTAATAATAGTAGTAATAAAACAATAAAATCAATTTTAAAAAACCGATTTATAAAATCAACAAATAATGATACACATAAAGTATTAAATAGTAATGATAATGATCATACTTTTAATGATGATGATGATTATAATCATACTGATATTGGTACTCTTTCAAAAAATGAAATTGAAAGAGGATCTTCGCAACAACAAAAAATGATCAATAAAGATAGATTTTCCTCAAAATTAGGAACTTATGTCTTTAAAGCGGTTAAATCCTTTTATCCTAATGAATATTCAAAAGACTTGAAAGTATTACCTGGTATGACATTTAAAATTTTAGAAGATGTAGAAATTAATGATTTCTGGGTTTATGTTGAAAATATTGAAACTGGTGAAAAAGGAAATATACCCATCAACTGTTTAGCTATTAAAGAATATTAATAAATAATAATAATAATAGACAAAAATGAAATAAGTAATATTAATATAAAAATAATATTTGTATAATAAATAATTAAAATAAATATAGTTTATTTATATGATATATTGATTATTATCTATTTATTTATTTATTTATTTGCTTATTTATTTATTTATTTATTAATATAATTTACTAATATATATATATTATTTATTTGATTTTATTTAAATATTTATTGAATGATAGATCAAAAAAAAAAAAAAAAAAAAAAAAAAAAAAAAAATTAATAATTAATAATAATAATAAAAAATAAAACTTAACAATTACCTAAACTTTTATTATCAAGAAATGATAATCTCTTTTTTTTTTTTTTTTTTTTTTTTTTTTTTTTTTTTTTTTTTTTCCTCCTCCTCTTCTCTTTCTCACTCTTTTTTTTTTTTTTTTTTTTTTTTTTTTTTTTTGAATCACTATCTTAACATCACTTAACATTATTTATATTAGACAATCTTAACATTAATACAATTTTCAATTAAAAAAAAAAAAAAAAAAAAAAAAAAAAAAAACTCTAGATATATGCACACATTTTCATAAAAAAAAAATAATTTTTTTTTATTTTATGACAATTTGACCATTTATCAATTATTAACAATTAGTAAAAAAAAAAAAAAAAAAAAAAAAAAAAAAAAAAAAGAAGAAGAAGAAAAGAAAGAAAGAAAAGAAAAGAAAAGAAAAAAAAAGTAAAAAAAAAAAAAAATAAAAAAAAAAAAAAAAAAAGGAAAAAGAAAAAGAAATACTTTGAAAATTTTAATTATCTAATCTAAAGTTATTTATTTAAAAAAATATAGAATTGAAATTTTAATCTATAAAAAATTTTAAAGAAGTAATACTATTTATTATTTAAAAAAAAAAAAAAAAAAAATAGATATATTTTAAAAATGTAGTACTATTTATTTTTTTTTAAAAAAAAAAAAAAAAAAAATTATTATTTAATTTATTTAATTCTTATTTATAGCTATAAATAAATTATTTAAAAAAAAAAATAAATAAATAAAAATAAAATAAAATATATAAATATATAAATATATAAATAAATACATAAATACATAAAACCAATAAATAAAAATAAATAAAAAAAAAAAAATAATAAAAAGTTTTTTAAAATTCAATTTATAATATTATTATTGTTGTTTGTTGTTGTTAGTATTAGTATTATTAGTATTATTATTATTTATTATTATTATTATTTATTATTATTATTATTATTATTATTATTATTATTATTATTATTTATTATAATTATTATTATTATTTATTATAATTATTATTATTTTTGGACCTACCGTTGTTAAGAAATATGTTCAACGTCGGAAAACTAATACGCATAAAAAAATTTAAAGAAGTAATACTATTTAACTATTTACTTTTTAAAAAAAAAATTTTTTTTTTTATTTTTTGATTGTAGACTCGAAAAGAAATTAAAAAATAAAGGTACAGCTTTAATATCTTAAATTGATGATGGGGATATATTTCCATCTATAAAAACATTTTAAAGCTTATAAATAAAAATTAAAAATAATAAAAAAAAAAATATATATATATATATATATATATATTATTTCTTTCTTTTTTTTTTTTTTTTTTCCTTTAATGTAATCAAGAAAAAGAGTTTAAAATAAGCAAATACGTAAAAAAAAAAAAAAAAAAAAAAAAAAAAAAAAAGGTCAAAGGTCTAGAGTTATTCTATAGAGTTATTACCTTCCTTTTTTTTTGGTTAGGGTTAAATCCCCCTAAGGACAAGTAAAGTCATGCTTTGAAGTTTTTGAAGTTAATGATTTTTATTTTATTTCAATTTCTATTTCAATTTCAATTTCAGTATCAAATACTTAGTAATATTTTTTTTCTTCTTTTTATATATATATATATATATATAACTCATTTTATTATCTCATTTTCATATAAATATAAGGAATTCTTCAATATTAATTGCTCTTCTTTTTTTTTTTTTTTTTGTTGTTGTTAAATAGAAATAGAGTTAAAATATTGTCTTTATTTAAATTATTATTAAATAAAGTTTGGGTTTTTTTTTTTTTTTTTTTAATATCAAAAATTATTATTATTTTCAAATATTACAACAATCAAAAATATTATAATTATTTAAATTATTATTAATTAAGGTTTAATTTTTGATTTTCCTTAATATTAATTGGAATTATTTTATTTAAATTATTAATTGAAGTTTGATTTTCTTTTTAATATATTATTTTTAATGGGAAATATTTTATTTTAATTTAGAATATTATAAATTAAGGTTTGATTCATTTTTTTTCAATAATTTATTATTAATTTTTTTTTTGTTTTTGTTGTTATTGTTTGTTATTTAAATTATTTTTTATTAAGTATTTAAAAAGTTATTTTTTTTTTTTTTTTTAAATCAGTATTAAATTTTTACTAAAAAAAAAAAAAAAAAAAAATTCTGAAAAATTATATATAGAGGTGAAAATGTATAAACTTTAATTATTTATTATTTATTATTATTATTTTTATTACTTTTTTTTTTTTGTTTTAAACTACATATGAAGAAGGAAGTTATAGAAAAGAGCATAAAGTTATTAATATTTAGATATCTGACAAATTTGTTATCATTTAGGTTTAAAAAATCTATTGATAACTCTTTCGTCATTTTTTTTTATCATCATGGATGGACATCTCTAACAAGTCTATTGATAACTTTTAGTCATTTTTTTTTATTATTATCATGGATGATCATATCATGTTTGAAAAATTCATTGATAACTCTTTGTCTTTTTTTTTTTTTATCATGGATGGTTTTAATAAATAATTTAAATTATCTTTTAAAACTTCTTCCTCCATTGGTATCAGGATCGTCATTGTAGATATGAACAATTCCTGTTATTATTAAAAATTTAGATGAAATGTTCCACTCATTCTCTAAAATAATATAATAATAATAATAATAATAATTATTATTATTATTATTATTATTATTATTATTATTATTATTATTATTATTATTATTATTATTATTATTATTATTATTATTATTATTATTATTATTATTATTATATATTATTATTATTATTATTCAATGAAATAATTTAATTGACCTCCTTTTTTTTTTTTTTTTTGCAAACAATTACCTATATTTTTTTTTTGTTGGTTTTTTGTTTGTTTGTTTTACTATTACTCAGTCTTCACAATCATTATAATTATTAATCATTATAAAAGCAATCTTATTATTAAAAGTCTTACACAATTATTATTATTATTATTATTATTATTATTGTTATTATTACAACTAATGGTTTTACTGTTATTATTTCTATTATTGTTATTGATATCTCAATTATTATAATAATACTGTTATTATTTATTCATTTATTTATTTATTTATTATTTTATTTAAAATTAATACTCTTACTCAACCCTCATTATTTTTTTTTAAGTTTTTATTCTTAAAAAAGTAATTAAAGATTCATCTAATTATGTCTAAAAAAAAAACAGTTAGATATACTATTATATTAACCCTTCATACTCTATTAATTTAATAAATACCTATAAAATAAAAAAAATAATAAAGATATAAAAAATATATAAAAAAAAATATATATATATATATATATAAATAAATATACAATATATACCTATAGAAACAAATATTTTTTTTTAAAAAAAAAAAACCTTTAGTTGCTCTTGTTTTTGTTTTTACTCTAATCACTTTTCTTCAAAGTGCAACTTTTTTCTTCTCTTTAACTTAAAATATAAGTAAAAATACTAACTAACTGCACATATCAAATATCAAATAGTTAAAATAACAAGGGGAATAAAAATTTAAAATTTAAAAATTAAAAATTTAAAAATTAAAAATTTAAAAATTAAAAATTAAACATTAAAAATTATAAATTAAAAATTAAGCATTAAAAATTATAAATTAAAAATTAAAGATTTAAAACTTCATGCGCTATGAAGAAAAGCAATTTATATCTTTTGTTGGGTGTACACTCTTCCTCTCTCTTCTTTCATTACCCTGAAACCTCTCTCTTATTATATAATTCTATCATTTTAGTTGGAAAAAAAAAAAAAAATTTTTTTATTTTTTAATTTTAAATATTAAAAATTAATAATTTATTATATATTTTTTTTCATATTTCTAATACTAAATGTAAAAGATAATTTTTTTTTTTTTTTTTCCACACATCATTCCAATTTCTTGGTTTTTTTTATATTTATCATAATGGTAAAGATCGTTAAAAAATTAGTTGTTATCTCTTGTCTCTTCATTTCACTTATTTTTTTTTATTGTATTTTTATTTAATTTATTTATTACAAAATAACAAAAAAAAAAAAAAGGTGAATTACTTTTATAAAATTAATATTTAGAATCTTTTATTTTATTAAATATTTTATATAAAATATATAAATAAATAAATAAATAATAAAATAAAAAATTAATTAAATAAATATTATATTTCAGAATGTACACATCAACGTTTTATATTGATTCCTTAGAGTATTATGAGTCACAATTATGAAAAAAAAAAAAAAAAAAAAAAAAAAAAAAAAAAAAAAAAAAAAAGAGATCAATTATTAATTTTTAATATTAAAAAAAATGTTTTAATGATTCAAATTATTTTAAAATATAATTAATGATTCTTTTTTTTTATTAATGTTTTAAAGAATGGCAAAAAATAAAAAAAAAAAAAAAGAAATAATAATAATAATAATAATAATAATAATAATAATAATAATAATAATAATAATAATAATAATAATAATAATAATAATAATAATAATAATAATAATAATAATAATAATAATAATAATAATAATAATCATATTGAAGAGAGTTCGAGAGTTCATCGACTTCGACAGATCATAAGGACAATGAATCGATCTCTTCTTATGAAGATGATGGATCTAATAATAAAAACAATAAAAAAAAATCATCAATAATAAATATTATGGAAATATAATAAAATCTTTATATATATTTATATATATATATATATATATATGTTGAAATTAAAAATTTTAAATTAAAGTAAAAGATAATTTCTTAGATGGGTATGAACCATTAAAAAAAAAAAAAAAAAAAAAAAAAAAGGGCATTTAATCGCCAATGATTTCAGATACTTTTATAGAAAATAGAAAAAAAAAAATTTTTTTTTTTTTTTTTTTTTCATTTTCAAAAGAGGAACAGAGAAAATTCAAATAAAATACCGGAACAAGGCGATTTCCATCTCTTTATTCTAATAAATAGTTAAATAATTTAAAAAAAAAAAAAAAAAAAAAAAAAAAAATTCAGAAAATTCAAAAATTCGAATCAGGAAAATATTTAAATAGTTACGAGGATACAAGACTGCTTATAGGTATATAATTGAAAAATTAAAAAAAAAATTAAAATAATAAAAAAAAAAAAAAAAAAAACTGTTTCGATCCACACTCTGGGACAATCACTTTTTAAAATATTCTAGAATATAAGAAAAAAAAAATAAATTATTAATCTTAAAAAGTTAAATTTTAACAATGACTGTATATTCAATATATTAATGACTTTAAACAATCATTTTTTTTTTTTTTAATTTATTGCCTTCATTTTTATATTGTTCAAAAAATAAATCTTTTAATGAAGAGGTAAACCTTTTATAGGCCCTGTAAATGAATTTAGATAAAAAAAAAATAATAATAAAAAAAAAAAAAATTTGGTAGAAACTCACCACCACCAATTTTATAATAATGAAAAAAAAAAAAAAAAAAAAAAAGCTGAATTACTAAAATCTAAAAATAAAATTTATAATTGATTTAAATTTTAATAATATACATAGAAGTCAAAAGGAAAAAAGAAATAATGATAATAGTAATAATAATAAAAATATTATAATAAAGAATTTTTAATAATAAAATTTATAATGATTATTACTATCAGGTATGCAGAATTATGGGTCACTCTACTGACCATTGTTACTATAATCTTTTAATTAAGGAAAATAATAAATCATAATGATAATAACAATAAAAAAAATTATATATATATTAATAATAAAAATTAAAAAAATTCTTCTAAAGGATAAAAGAAAGTAAAAATAATTATCACTCTACTAAGATCATTGATAATAATAACAATAATAATTGTAAAAAAAAAAATAATAATAAATAATATTACTATCAATAATTTTTTTGAAGATAATGATGACAATACAGATGAATTATATATATATATATATATATATTAATTTCATAAGAAATTTTTCAGTCATTCAAAAAACTATAATAACATAATTAAAAAAAAAAAAAATAAAAATAAAAAAAATGCTACTACTGATACAAAAAAAAATCACAAAATGACAATGACAAAAAAAAAAAAATGCCACCACTAATACAAAAAAAAAAAAAAATTAGTTAATTAAAAAAAAAGGAAAAAAAAAAAAAAAAAAAAAAAAAAAAAAAACTTTTTTTTTTTTTTTCTCCTCTTTTCCTCTCCTCTTCAAATATTGTCACTACCCCTATGCAATTAGTTTAATTTTTTTTTTTTTTCCTCCTCCTCTTTTCCTCTCCTCTTCAAATAATGTCACTACTAAACCTATAGAATTAGTTTAATTTTTTTTTTAGATATCCTCGATAAACAAAACATCTTTTTATAATAATAATGATTTCAATCTATTATCATTACTATGTTATGTTAAACTTTTTTTTTTTTTTCCTTTAATGATTTTTGATTTTTTTCAAAAAAAAAAAAAAAAAAAAAAAAAAAATTAAATTTCATAAATTTATTTTTATTATTTCAATTAATAAATTAACTTTGATAATAATGGTTATAAATAAAAAAAAATTTTTTTTTTTTTTTTTTTTTTCATTCCGTTCCTTATAAAACAACACCCCCAAGCAAAAAATGGTCTTGTTGAACGGTTAAATCAAACTCTTTAAAAATAGTTACTCCCCTGGTCTACTTTTTTTTTTTTACTTAACTCAATTAACCTTCCTTTTTTTTTATAAATTATAAAATAAATTTTTTTTTTTTTTTTTTACATAACTCAGTTAACCTTCCTTTTTTTTTATAAATTATTAAATAAATTTTTTTTTTTTTACTTAACTCAGTTAACCTTCCTTTTTTTTTTTATAAATTATAAAATAAATTTTTTTTTTTTTTTACTTAACTCAGTTAACCTTCCTTTTTTTTTTTATAAATTATAAAATAAATTTTTTTTTTTTTTACTTAACTCAGTTAACCTTCCTTTTTTTTTTTATAAATTATAAAATAAATTTTTTTTTTTTTTTACTTAACTCAGTTAACCTTCCTTTTTTTTTTATAAATTATTAAATAAATTTTTTTTTTTTTACTTAACTCAGTTAACCTTCCTTTTTTTTTTTATAAATTATAAAATAAATTTTTTTTTTTTTTTTTACTTAACTCAGTTAACCTTCCTTTTTTTTTTTATAAATTTTAAAAAAAAAAATTCTTTTTTTTTTTACTTAACTCAGTTAACCTTCCTTTTTTTTTTTATAAAATATTTTTTTTTTTTACTTAACTCAGTTAACCTTCCTTTTTTTTTTTATAAATTATAAAATAAATTTTTTTTTTTTTTTAGGATTCCGCCTTACTTTGAGTGTGTATGCCGCTTTATCTTTATAATTTTTTTTAAACCCACAATGAAAGTATCAGAATTAAAAATTCCAAATGAATTATTATTATTTTTTTTTAATAAACCGATAGATATATCTCATTTTAAAAAAAAAAAAAAAAAAGTTTTTTCTTTTTTTTTAATAGACCTATAGATATATCTCATCTTTAAAAAAAAGTTTTTTTTTTTTTTAATAGACCTATAGATATATCTTATCTTAAAAAAAAAAAAAGTTTTTTTTTTTTTTAATAAACCGATAGATATATCTTATCTTAAAAAAAAAGTTTTTTTTTTTTTCCTCGGAATGTAAAACCTTTTTTTTCCCATAATAAATAATCATAAAAATAGTAAAAAAAAAAAAAAATTCGATAAATAATACCTAAATCTACCTTGGGTATTTTTCTTAGAGGCACATGTTTCTGACTCACTTGGTTATATTTATAAGATATTAGGCACTTTGACTAATTCTATGGTTTACTTTAACTTCAAGAGATGTTTACTATCTTCTCTAATAATATATTTATTGATTCCATTATTGATTTCAAGGATTTTTTAATTGACAAGGGGGAGAAAATAATAGTGATAACGTTACTAATAATATTCATTCATAATTAAATAATTCTTCAGATAGCAATTATAATAACAATAATAATAATTATAGTTGCAATAATAATGACAATAACAACAACAATAATAATAATACTAATAATAATAACTATAATAAAATTAATAATAATAATAATAATAATAATAATAACAATGATATTCATAATAACAATGATAATATTAATAATAATGATAATAATAAAACCATTTAATAATAATGATAATAATAAAACCGGGAGAGTTGCATTTTCCCAGATTGCATTTCGCCAAGTGGCATATTATTAAAATGTTGCATTTCCCCAAGTTGCATTTTGACAAATGGCTTATTGATATAAGTAAATGAATAAATGAATAAATAAAAATTCAAAATAATTTTTTTAAATAAATAAAAATTCAAAATAATTTTTTTGAACTTGTTTTTATTATATTTTATAATTAATTATAGATATTTTTTAAAATAAAATAATTATTAATAATATTTAATTATAAAAATAAATTTAATTATAAAGATATATTTTAATATTTTGTAAAAAAATAATATTATAACAATACTTTAATTATAAAAATATATTTTTAAAATAATAAAATTTTATCATAAAAATATATTTTAATGTTCTTAACCTAATCTAATAAAGATTAAAAATACTTTAATAATTATTGTATTTATTCATTTATTCTCTTTTTAAAATAATTTTTACTATTAAAAAAATTATTATTATATATTTTAATATTTCGTAAAATAGTTAATAAAAAAATAATTTGTAATATTTAATTATAAAGATATATTTTAATATTTTGTAAAATAGTAATAAAATAATTATTTAAAATATTTAATTATAAAAATATATTTAATTATAAAGATATATTTTAATATTTTGTAAAAAATAATATTATAACAATATTTTAATTATATAAATATATTTTTAAAATAATAATATTTTATCATAAAAATATATTTTAATGTTCTTAAGCTAACCTAATCTAATAAAGATTAAAAATACTTTAATAATTATTGTATTTATTCATTTATTCTCTTTTTAAAATAATTTTTACTATTAAAAAATTATTATTATATATGACAGAATTCATTTGGTCAATTTTCTATCATTTCTTAATAATTTATAATTTTTATATTTGCAAATAATAATATTATTATTTATAATTTAATCGTCATTATTATTATTAATGACAATCCTTTTATAATTATAGCAATAGTGTTTATATTATTATTTTTTTTTATTAATTATACTACTATATTGTTTATTTTATTATTATTATTTTTTTTTTTATTTATTATTTATCAATTTATTATTTATTTAAACAGATATTTGTAAAGCTATTTATATATGAAAAAAAATTTTTTAATATTTAAATATTTACTTCAAAAATATAAATACATCAATATTAAAAATATTTAATTTTATTTATTTATTTATTTATTTATTTAATAATTCTCAATTTGGCGAAACGCAACCTGGCGAAACGCAATTTGGCGAAATGTGTTAAAATAATCACATTTTATTTTATATTTTTATATTATTAAAATTATAAATTTTAAATACCTAATCCTTGCTATATATATGAATTTTTTTTTTTTTTTTAATTTTTTTTTCTTTAAAAAAAAAAAAAAGGTATTAATAATAAATTTAATTTTTCTAATGTTCTAATTTTAATATTAGATTTTTTTTTTTTAAATATATACATATTTTGATTTCATTTTTAAATACCATAAATAAATAGATTTTTTTAAGTAGAGAAGAAATAAAGGAAAAGAAGAAGGAAAAAAAAAATAATAATTAAATTAATAAATTAATCAAGATAAATTACAATTAATATTAATATTACTAAACCTACATCATAATTAAAAAAATTAAAGATCTTTTTTTTATTATTATTATTATTACATCATACATAAATTAAGGAAAAAAAAAATTTATATATTATATCATACATATATATATATGTATTTTTTTTTTCTAATCACTTTAAAAAAAAAGGACTTTTTTCTTTTTTTTTCTGAATTTATTATTTGAAATTGAATATAACTTTAATTTCACATTACTACTTTTTTTCAAAAAATATATATATACGTTCATATTAAACATATAATATTTATTTTTTTTTTATTAATTTTTTTTTTATATAAAAAAAATTTTTTTCATATAATTAATACATACATAAATAAATAAAGTTAAAGTTCACAATAATTGCGGCTATATATATGTATATATATTTTAGTTACTCCAATTATATAAAAAAAAAAACTTTTGTATATGTATTTATTTTAGTCAATCCATTAAAAAAAAAAAAAAGGTTTTTATTTATTTATTTAATTATTTTTTTTTTTAATTATTTTTATTATTATATATAAAATATATAAGTTAATGATAGAGACTTTGGCTATTCCAAACGGAATTAATATTCAAAAACTTAATTTATTAATTATTTTATTTAAAAAAGTATTGCTATTATATTTTTTTTTTTTTAAAAAAAAAGGGATAAATATATATTAATAAGTATTAAATTATATAAAAATAAATTTTTTTTTTTTTTAAAAAAAAAAAAGTGATAATAATACATGGCGTGGCGGGAATTATATATAGAAAGAGATACTATTTTTATTTTTAATCAATTTTAATCATATATTTTTTAATTATTATTATTATTATTATTATTTTTTTTTAATTATATTTTTCATTAGATGGATGATCCCCTTTTTGTTGTTGTTAAATCATCTATTTTAATAATAAAAAAAAAAAAAAAAAAAAAAATTGCCATGTGTTACAAAAAATAAAATGTAAAAATGTAAATGTAATTTTAATGTATTAAAATGTATCAAAATTAAATATTTTATTATTATTAGAAATAATAGAAAATAATATTTATATAGGACGACTCATTCTGTTAATAGAGTATAATATCAATGGATAAACTTAAAATCTGAGCTTTAATTTTTTTTTTTTTTTTTTTTTAAATGTATAAAATATTTATATATATATAATTGTTTAATCAATTAACTTTTATGAATTTTTATTTATCTACTCAATACTATTTAAAACATTTTATCATCAATAATTAAGTAAAATAATTTGAATTGGTCTATTACTTAAAATTTATTGTAGTTTATATAATTATTGTGTATACCTATTTTTATTCTTCATTATTAACATTTGAATACTAATATTAATATTAATATATATATTTATTTCATGTTGCTACTAAAAAAATTTTTTTTTCTTGAAATTTTTAACTCAATATTAATCAAATGCTTCTGTTTTATAAATAGAGTTAAAAATAGAAAGAATAAAAAAAAAAAAGTTATTTGATTATTTATATGAAAAGAAAATAAAAGGGTTACAATATAAAAATATTTTAAAAAAAAATGAATATAAGAATGGTTAAAAATAAGAATTAAAAAAAATTACATATGAGTCATAAAATAATTAAATAATAAATAATAATAATTATAAATAATAAATAATAATTATGAATAATAATAAATAATAATAAATAATAATTATGAATAATAATAAATAATAATAATTATAAATAATAAATAATAAATAATAAATAATAAATAGTAAATAGTAAATAATAAATAATAAATAATAAATAATAAATAATAAATAGTAAATAGTAAATAATAAATAATAAATAATAAATAATAAATAATAAATAATAAATAATAAATAATAAATAATAAATAATAAAAATAAGAGTATTTATTAATAAATAAATAATAAATAATAAATAATAAAAAAAAGAGTATTTATGAATAATAATAAATAATAAATAATAAATAATTGAATAATCAATAATAAAATATTTATTAATAAATAATAAATAATAAATAATAAGTAATAAAAATAAGAGTATTTATTAATAAATAAATAAATAAATAATAAATAATTGAAGAATAAATAATTAAATAATTTAAAATTTTATTATTTATTATTTATTATTAATCATAAATTGTACATTAATTTATATAATACTTTATTATGTTAATGTACAATACATCATGTAGACCAAAAAAAAAAAGTTTTGAATTAGAGAATATCTATTTCTATTTAAAAATAAAAACAACGTGTATTTTACATATATGTTAACTTTACAGATTTAGATCTTTTAAAATATTTTATTTTATTTTATTTTATTTTATTTTAATACTATTTATTTTATGTTATTTATTAATATTTTATTTTATTTATTATTTATTTTATGTTATTTTAATACTATTTATGTTATGTTATTTATTAATATTTTATTTTATTTATTATTATTTATTATTTATTTAATGTTATTTTATGTTATTTTTTTTATTATTTATTTTAATTTTTAATTTTTTTTTATATCTTTTATTTTTTTTTAATAAAGTTTTTTTTTTTTTTTTTTTTTAAGATATTAACATCAAATGTGTTGTAAATTTTTAGTTTATTTCTTTTTTTATTAGTTATCAGTTGACAAATTTTTTACTTTTTTTTTTTTTTTTTTTTTTTTTTTTTTTTTTTTACTTTTCCTATTTTTTTTTTTTTCTTGGAATTTAAGATGTGAACTACACTTCAATATATTTTAATAAATGATCCAATACATTGCAATATATGATCTATAATATTTTAATGAATCAAAAATATTTATATGAAAATCCCATTTATTATGTATTCCATACATATGAAACTTTAATTTGTTATATACAACAAATTAAAGTTACATATTGAATTTATTATATATAATTAATAGTTATATACATACTAAAATAATTAAATAATAAATAAAAAATAAATAATAATAAAAAGAGTATTTATTAATAAATAATAAATAATAAATAATAAATAATAAATAATAATTGAATAATAAATAAATAAATAATAAATAATAAATAATTGAATAATAAATAATAAATAATAACTAATAACTAATAACTAATAAATAATAAATAATAAATAATAGATAATAAATAATAAATAATAAATAATAAATAATAAATAATAAATAATAAATAATAAATAATAATAATAATAATAATAAATAATAGATAATAGATAATAAATAATAAATAATAAATAATAAATAATAAATAATAAATAATAGATAATAAATAAATAATAAATAATAAATAATAATAAATAATAATAAATAATAATAAATAATAATAAATAATAATAAATAATAATAATAATAAATAATAATAAATAATAATAAATAATAATAAATAAATAATAAATAATAATAAATAATAATAAATAATAAATAATAAATAATAAATAATAAATAATAAATAATTAAATAATAAATAATAAATAATAACTAATAACTAATAAATAATAAATAATAAATAATAACTAATAATATATATTATTAAAATTTTTGAATTTTTTTTTATAATTTTTGCGTATCTATTTTTAATTTTTTTTTTTCGATTAATTTCTGATGTGTACCATCCTTATTTTCATCCCCCCTTAAAGGCATAAGAATATTGAGGCAGATAGTGTCCCTGTTAGACGGCCTTTCTTGGTCGTCGTCAGCATTGGCGCTCTGACACGCCTATTATTACTGAGAATTTTTCAAGTATCCTTTTTTCTGGAAGTGCCTTGCCAAGTTCCTAACTTCCCTTTTGAATCGAGAGCCAGTATAACCTAAGCTCCTTTGGGCAAATGCATCAACGTCAGAAAGATTACAATTTAGTAGAATATATCTATATCACTTAAATAGCATATATATATATATATATATATTTACATGGACACATGATATGTACACACCCATAGACCAGGAATTCCCTCATAAATAGATTGGGATGATAGTACTTGTGCAACTCTCTCAGGTTCACAATTAGGACAGTATCTTGTCTATATTACCTAGGAGATTTAGAATAATATATATATAAAGAGAGGGTTATCTATAATACTTAGGAGATTTAGAATAATATATATATATAAATAAAGAAAGGGGAGGAAGGGAGAGAGGGGAAACACTTATTTGGAATTGAAGCCCTAACCACCATATTCCGTAAAAAAAAAAAAAAGCTTTAATGAGGAAAACCTAGAAATGATCATAGGGTAGGACTGAACGACTGAACCAGGTGCTGTCCTAGTTCGAATATCTATGATAAAGAAAATTTAATGAGGATTGATATCCCCTACTTTATTTCATTTTAAGTATAAATGAATAATTAAATATATATATATGTATATATATATAGCAATAAAATTATGTGAAATTTATTTAAATTTTAGCTCTACTAAAGTTAACATTTATATACACATATAAATATAGTTTCTTTTAGGAAAAATTTTTAAGATAATTCAATTTAGACTAATTAATTAAAAAAAATTATGCGTATGAAGCATCATTATAAATTAATCCTCATTTTTTTTACATTATCATTAAATCGGATAAAAATACAAAGACATAAATAATAATAATAAAAAAAAAAAAAAAAAAAAGATGGCTTTAAATTTTAATAAGTATTAGAATTTAAAGCCATCTTTTTTTTTTTTTTTTTCTAAACCAATAATAAACCAAAAATTATATATAGATAAAAAAAAAGACATTAAATTCTAATTATTAATATTATTACTAGTTTTTAAATATTCATTGCTAGGTATAAGATATATTTTATGGTATATTTTATAATTATTGATTAATCTGTAACTTTTTTTTTTTTTTTTTTTTAATAATTTTAAATATTTTAAATTAAATTATTTAAAATTAGTAATTGATGAATCATTAATTTTTAAATAATAATAAAAAAAAAATTAATTAAAATCAATTATATATATAATATATATATATTTTTGGTTTATACAATAATTATTATAAATATGTTGAAAAAATTAAATAAATAATAAAGTAATTTATTAATAATTTTTAATTGATATTAAATAATTAATTAAGAAACTAATAATATTTAATTGTTATTAAGTAAGTAAATAATTAATAATTTTTAATTATTAATTAAGAAATTATTTTTAATTGATAATTTTATTATATATATATTATAGTTTTTTATTTTTTATTTTTTTAAAATTGTATGGTTAACTATTTTAAATAAAGCTATATAGGAAATTAATGGCTATTAATACTATTAATCTATAAATTTATTACTTTTTTCTATATATTAGTTTAAATTTCCTTACGGTCCATCTTTATAATAATTCATATCCTTAGCATAATATATATATGGTTATCTTTTAATTAAATAATAAGATAAAAAAAAAATAAAAATGAAATAAGAAAACGTAAAAGGAATCAAGTAAATAATGATATAACCATTTTTTTATATTTATTTTTCAATATATGAGTAAATAATGATATAACCATTTTTTATTTATTTATTTATTTATTTTTCAATATATAATTATTTAAAACCTTATGTAATGTACCAATAATAATATTTGAATTAGTAATAAAAATGTTGAGATAAAATAAAAAAAAAGAAGAAAAAAATTTTATGAATAGATAAATAGTTTTTATTTCATTTCAATGTTTTTTTTTTTTTTTTTTTTTCATTATAATAATTATTTAGATATTATATTTTATTTTTATTATGTATATAAATTTCTTCTTTGTTGTTCTTTTTAAACTATCGAATTTAGAATTTAGATGGAAGTTCTTTTTTTTTTTTTTTTGTAAAAAAAAAAACTCTAAATTTTAATTAAAAATAAAATAAAAATAAATAATAAAAAAAATTTATGTTATGTTTTTATATATCATGTGATATTTTAATGATCATAATTAAATATTTTTTCTGATATTTTATTTATATACAATCATTATACAATTATTACATCTATAATTAATAAATATTAATAAAAAAAAAAGATAGAAAATATTTTTTCTGATATTTTATTTATATACAATCATTATACAATTATTACATCTATAATTAATAAATATTAATAATAAAAAAAAAGATAGAAAACTTTTTTATTCTTTTATTTCATTTTTTTTTTTTTTTTGAATATGGTTTAAATAAAAAAAAAAAAAAAAAACTTTAATTTTTTTTTTAATTAAATAACTTTAATTTATTAATTATTTATTTAATTATTTAAATATTTAAATATTCAATTAATTATTTAATTAATTATTTAATTTTTTTGTAAGATCTAGAGATTTGCCAAGTGGACGCCTTTCTTCAATAGTGAATGATATTATGTATATAAAAGTAGGAATACACTGGATGAAATGAACTTTTTCTTTCCTAAAAATTTATTATAGTATAGGATATATACTAAAAATATATATATATATTATTTAATCAATAATTATTTTTTTTTTAAAAAAAAAAAACATGTTTTATTTATTTATTGATATATATTTTAATATTTAGTTTGCCATTAAAATAATTTTTGACATATAGAAATTTATTGAATATTAAAATATATAATAATATGAAATAATATAAAATATTAAATATTAAATATATAATAAAATAAAATATTATAAAATATTAAATAATATATAATAAAATATTAAATATCATATTATAAAATTATTATTATAATAATTATTATTATAAATTATTATTATTATAAATTATTAAATATTATAAAATTATTATTATAAATTATTATTATTATTATTATTAAAATAAAACAGTTTGACGGTCATTTCTAATCACTAAAACAAGTCAAATTAATTTTTAAGAATAAACTTTTTGCTGTATTTCAGAAAAAGGAAATTTATTTTATTTTAGTGTAGGATTGTATAAGTTTATCTTTTTAAAATTTATTTATTTATTAATTAATTTATATATTTATTTATTAAATTATTTATTTATTTATTAATTTATTAATTTAGTTATTATTATTTATTATTATTATTTATTTATTATTTATTATTTATTATTTATTATTTATTATTTATTATTTATTATTTATTATTTATTATTTATTATTTATTATTTATTATTTATTATTTATTATTATTATTTATTATTTATTATTTATTATTTATTATTTATTATTTATTATTTATTATTATTATTTATTTATTATTATTATTTATTTATTATTATTATTTATTATTATTATTTATTATTATTATTTATTATTATTATTATTATTATTATTATTATTAATGTATTTCTGTTATTATATTTTGTGGATCTCTTGTATATATTTATCCTACATATTTAATATTAACTAGTTATATATAAATATAAATATAAATATAATAAATATAAATATAAATGTAAAAATAAATATAAATATAATAAATATAAATATAACAAATATAAATATAAATATAAATATAAATGTAAAAATAAATATAAATAAATAAATAATAAATATAAATTTAAAAATAAATATAAATAAATAAATAATAAATATAAATATAAATATAAATATAAATATAAATAATTAAATAATAAATATAAATAAATAAATAATAAATATAAATATAGATATAAATAGAAATAGAAATATATATATAAAAATTTAAATAATAAATATAAAAATTTAAATAATAAATATAAATAATAAATATAAAAATAGAAATATAAATTATTTAATTTTATTTTAATTTTTTTTTTTTCATTGGAGAATAAGAATCAAAGTAAAAGTTTGAAATATTTTATTTTGGTTGATGTAAGGTAAACTAATGATTTACTTCATTTTGTTAAGCTGCTGTTCATCTATAAAAAAAACTAAAAAAAAAAAAAAAATAAAAACCGTGATTTTCTATTTACTTCTACTCTTCTTCTACTACTACCAACTAATACAACTACAACTATTATTTATTGTTTATTAATAAATACTCTTTTTTGTTATTCCTTATTAATAAATATTCTTTTTCGTTATTATTTATTATTTATTGATTATTTATTTTTAGTTTTGTATATGGATTACCATCATTTATGGCATTAATCCCCTCCGAATGATGCATTATCCTCCTTCATAGGAAGTAAAAAAAAGTTTAGTTTTCTATAACTACTACTTAAAAAAAAGTTTTAATCCTTTTTTTTTTCTTTTTTTTTTAAAGTTTTCATTTGAAAATAAAAAAAAATGAAAATTTATATCATCCTCTATATTACACTATACTATAATATATGGTACATTTATTTCCTATTGAAGATAAATTAATTTATTTTCATAGGTCAAATCAACTTTTAATAAGAAAAAATAAAATAAAATAAGAAAAAATAAAATTTAATTAGGATTATATGGATCATCATCATCATCATCATCATTAAAAATAAAAATATTTATTTATTTTAAAGTTTAACACTTTACCATGAAAATATCACATTTTTATGTCAACAAATTGATTCTATGTAGAAATTTGTTATTTTATCTGGTCCTTTCCATAATAAAACAATTTTAACCATAATAAATCATATCTTTATAGAATGATTTAATATTGTGCCATACATTAATACTAATTGACCATTTAAGATAATTAAATATATATAATTTAATCAAATATTTATACAAAAATAATAAGTTATTTTATGGTTAAATTTAATTATTTATGGACAATTTAATTTTTTATGAAATTAAATTTTAAATTTATGGTTATTTACATAAATAATCACATTAATTTATGGAAAATAATAAATTTATTATGTCAATAAGTAACTTTTCATGGCTAAATAAATACATTTTATGGCTATTTTAAGAAAAAGGTAAAAAAATTTTATCCATATATGGCATAGTATTGAATTTCCTATTAGTAATTAGAGTTAAGTCATATTACCTGATAGGATGGGTTTTAAAATCAAATTAAAAAAAAATAATAATAAATAATTTAAAACGAAAATAATAAATAATAAATAAATAAATGAAAAAATAATTACATAATAAATAATAAATAATTGAATAATAAATAATTAAATAATAATAACAATAATAATTAATAATGATTATTATATTTATGATAATTATAAATAATAGTAATGATAACAATGGTCATAAAATCAACAATAAGAATAGTAATTGTATCAATAAGAAGGAATAATAAAATAAAAAAAGCATTAGTTAGGAGTAGCAATAATTGATATTAAGAAAGAATAAAATTTCTCATAAGAAGAATTTAATGGTTGGGATTGAATAAAGAAAAAAAATTATTTATTTATTTATTTATTTAATCAATTATTTATTTATTTATTAATATTATTTTTAAAAAAAAAAAAGAGTCCAATAGAAAATTGATTTTATTAGTTCATCACTACCTTGAGAGGTCACTCTATGGAATTCCCATTTCTAACCATTCAACCTTCAAGGAAAAATGAAAAATAGATTAAGAAAATAATTTTAAGTAAAAAAAAAAATTATTAAAATTATTATTATTATTATTATTATTATTATTAATTATTATTGAAATACAGAATAATTATTAAATTAATTATTAAATAAATTAATTAATCATTAAGTGAATAAATAAATAAATAAATAATTTAATTATTAAATAAATTAATTAATCATTAAATTAATAAATTAATCATTAAATAAATAAATAAATAAATAAATAAATAAATAAATAAATAAATAAATAAATAAATAAATAAATAGAGAGAGATAATATTAATAGTAGATAAATATTTAATGATAAGCAATAGAAATAGGATAATATTCTTTGATCATTTACATAAATATATATTCTTTTTATGTTATAATCTTTTGGTATAATTAGATTTTACTACTTTTAAGAATAACCATGAAATATAAATGAATGAATAATAGATAATTAAATAAATAAAAGAAAAGAAAGAAATAGATAAAAGAAAAAAAGAATAAAAAAGAGGGGAAATCTTAAATTATAATAAATAATAAATAATAAAAAAGAGTATTTATTAATAAATAAAATAATAAATAATAAAAAGAGTATTAATAAATAATAATAATAATAATAATAATAATAAATAGTAATAATAATAATTATAATAAGTAATAATAATAAATAATAATAAATAATAATAATAAATAATAATAAATAATAATAATAAATAATAAATAATAATAATAATAATATCGATAATAATAATAATAATAATAATAATAATAATAATAATAATAATAATAATAATAATAATAATAATTATAATAATAATAATAATAAAAATAATAATAATTATAATAATAATAATAATAAAAGATTAGTTATTTATTTATTAATTAAATAATAATTTATAAAAAAAAAAAAAAGCATGTTTAAAAAAAAAGATTTATAATTAATTTAGATCTCTTTTTTTTTTTATTAACTAATTATTAGTAATTTTTTTTATTTTAATCTAAATCTTAATTTTAAATTTTTTTTTTTTCTTTTATGTATAATTATTTCAAAAAAAAAAAAAAAAATATTTAAAATGGAAAGGCATGTAGATTTAAAATATACCGTCCGTTTATCTTTTTTTTAATTTTAATGAATGAATGAATAAATAAATAAATAATTATTAATAATTATTAATAAAATGAATAAAACATTTATAGATATATAGATATATAGATTTTATTGTTATTATTATTATTATTTTTTTTTTAAAAATAATAGGTGAATATTAATTATCATAATCATAATGATATGAATATTCATAATAATATAAAATATAAATGATTTATAAATGATTTCATCAATATTAATAATATGATATTAATATGGTTTATAAATAAAATAAATAAATTTAAGGGGGGTGACATCTTTTTTTTTTTTTTTTATCTTATTTTTAGTTTTTAAGTTTAATTTGTTATGGATTAATTATTTGAGTTCTGGTTTATTGGAAAAGGGACAGAAACCAACAATCATTTATAAAAGCTATTTCTTATTGGCACGATGGAACAATTCTAATTCTATTTATTAATAAAAAGTCAAAAAAAAAAAAATAAAAAATAAAAATAAAAAATATTAAAAAAATAGTTAAGACTTTTCTTTATTATTACATGATTGAAGTAAAAAAAAAAAAAAGACATTTTGTTATTTGCAGCGAATTAAATAATAAAACTTTTTTTATTTTTATTTTTAATTTTATATGTTAGTAAGATTTAATATATATATATATATATATATTTTTTTTTAATATGATTCATCAATCTTTTTTTTGTTTTTATTTTTATTTTTATTTTAAAAGTATGAAAAGTAGTAATAAATGATATTTTCAATGATGACAGTATGTATAGAACGTTAATTTAAATAATAATAATAATAATAATAAAAAAGATCTTTTATTCTTTTATTATTTATAATGAAACATTAATTCTTTTCTTCTGTCATTCGAATCAATTTTTTTTAACATTGATATTCAATAATGCAATGAAAGGAACAAAAAATATTTTTTCAACGGAAAATGATTTAACTTTTTAATAATAAATTTATTAAACATTTTTATTTTTATTTTTATTTTTATTTTTTAATTTATTTAATTATTTAATTATTTAATTATTTATTATTTATTATTTATTATTTATTTACTTATTTACTTATTTATTATTTATTTACTTATTTACTTATTTAATTATTTATGTTAATTATGATCTTTTTTTCTTTTTTTCTTTTTTTCTTTTTAATTATATTTAATTATTTATTATTTAATTATTTATTATTTAATTAGTTAATTATTGAATTAGTTAATTAGTTAATATATATTCTTTACATTCTTTTCATTATTCAATTATTTATTTATACATCTATTTATTTATATATTTATTTATACATCTATTTATATATATATTAATTTTATTTCATTTCATTTGAGAAAGTATTTTTGCTTTTTTAATATATGAATTAATTGGATAAATTAAACAATATATTACCAATAATATATCACCATATATTTCGGATATTTTAATATATGCAGAATGTATTGTTTAACTTTTAAAGTTTTATAGATCTTGAACTAACCTATAAACAATTTTAATTCTAATAATCACTATTATTATTATTCAATAAATAAATAATAAGTAGGTAAATAAATGGTTAACAGGTAAATTCATAGTTAAATAAGTGAATAAAAATTAAATAAATACATAAATAATAAATAGATAGATAAATAATAGATAAATAAATAGTTCATAATAATAAGTAGATAATATATAATTAATAAATGGATAAATAAATAAATAAATAAATAGTTCATTATAATGATAAGTAGATAAATAAATAATAAATAAATAAATAATAAATAAATAAATAATTAATTAATAAATAGATAAATAAATAGATAAATAAATAAATAGTTCATTATAATAATAAGTAGATAAATAAATAAATAGTTCATTATAATAATAAGTAGATAAATAAATAATTAATAAATAGATAAATAAATAAAATAAATAAATAGTTCATTATAATAAGTAGATAAATACATAAATAGATAGATTAATAATTAATTAAATTGTAATTTTATTTTTTTTTCTAAAAGATTAATTTTATTATTAAATATAATAGATTTATACAAAAAAGGTAATGAACTTATAAAATATGCTATACATTGAAACTGTATTTAAATCAAATAATTATTTTATATTTATATTTATTACTATATTTATTACTATAATTATTTTATATTTATTTTATATTTATTACTATAATTATTTTATAATTATTTTATATTTATTACTATAATTATTTTATATTTATTACTATATTTATATTTATTTTATATTTATTTTATATTTAGTACTATATTTATTTTATTTTATTACTATAATTTTCTTCTTTTTAACATGATTTCTTTAAACTCTTTTTTTAAATGCGTAATATATTAAATTATACTAAAATATATTTTATTAAAAAATTGAATAATCATATATATATTAACAATAGAATGAATTCAAATATATTAAACAATTGTTTCAATTCAATCTTTTTTATTAATAGAGCTACCATAAAATTTATAATTAAAATATATTCCACATATATAATGTTAATAATATATATTATACTTTAATATAATTAGTTTTCATTTTAATATATGATATGATATAAATGTTGATTCATACTAAATAAAATATAATTAGTTTTCATTTTAATATATGATATGATATGAATGTTGATTCATACTAAATAAAATTTAATCTTTTTTTTTTTTTTATTTTATTAATAAATATTAATTATGAGTATAAATTATTAATATAATTTGTTATATATTATATTATAATATACATATATAAGAATTTTAAATAGCTTATTATTTTCAATTTCTATTTTAATATACGTACCAATACAATTTAATATATCTTTCATTAGATTATGAATGTAAAAGGCAAAATATCAATCAATAAAAATAAATTAATAAATAATAATAAATAAATAAATAAATAAATAATAAATAATAAATAAATAAATAAATATTAAAAATTAAATAAATATTAATAAATATTAATAAATAATTAAGCATTATTAATTATTTATTATTAAATCATAAAAATTTTTTTTAATATAAATAATTTATAAAATTTCCTCTAAAATAAAAATTTCTTTTTTTCTTCACACTTTATCGTTTTTAAATCTGATTTATATAACATTAATTTATTTAAAAATATAATAAAAAATTAAAAAAAATTTTTTTTATTATAAATAACTTATTTATTATTAAAATCATTTTTTTTTTATAAAGAAAAATTATACCTACTTTTTTTTTAATATTATAAAATATAAACAAACATGGAAAACACAACTAAGTTACCAAGAGCCTCAGAAGTCGGTTTAAATGATGTTGATTCCGATGCCGGAGGTTTCCCACATGTTCCAGGATTAGGTTCCCTCGACTCTAACACCTTCTGGCAAGCTGAATATTCTTCTCACCGTTCCTTAAAGCCATACCGTCCATTCAACTCCTCTAAGGATATGAAGGTTTTATTATTAGAAAACATTAACAACTCTGCTGTTGAAATTTTAAAGGCTCAAGGTTACAATGTATGTATTTTTATTTTAACTTTGTTGAATAATAAAAAAAAGTATTAGTTTAGGAAGGAAAAAAAAAAAAAAAAGGGAGATACTAATTATTAGAATAATAGAGTTAAAATGATATTTAGAAATATATAAATAATTTTTTTTTTTTAAAGCTTGTAGAAATGATAAATAGATGGGTGGACATAATGAATGTTTATTAAATATATATATATATAAGACAAAAAAAAATTTTGATAATTAATAAATATATTAATAATTTATATATAATGATCAAATATTTATTATATAGATTGAATGGAGTGCCAAGTCTCTTTCTGAAGAACAATTAATTGAAAAGATTAAGGATGTTCATATTCTTGGTGTCAGATCTAAGACTAAGATTAACAAAAGAGTTCTTGCTGCTGCTAAGAATCTTATTGCTATTGGTTGTTTCTGTATTGGTACTAATGGTGTTGATCTTGAAATGGCTTCCCAACTCGGTATTCCAGTTTACAACTGTCCAAGAGGTAGTGGTCGTTCCGTTGCTGAATTAGTTATTACTCTTATGCTCTGTGTTGGTCGTAGAGTTGGTGACCGTAACAAGGAAATGCACCAAACTATCTGGAACAAGTTTGCTAAGGGTTGTCACGAAATTCAAGGTCGTACCTTAGGTATTGTTGGTTATGGTAACATTGGTAGACAAGTTTCTGCTATGGCTGAAGCTTTAGGTTGCAAGGTTATCTACCACGATTACCACAAGGTTCCACCAGTTGGTAAGGCTACTCAAGTTGACAGTCTTGAAACTTTATTAAAGACTGCTGATTTCATTACCTTCCACGTTCCATCTCTTCCATCTACTGATGGTATGATTGGTAAGGAACAAATTGCTATGATGAAGAAGGGATGTTGTCTTATTAACACCTCCAGAGGTACCATTGTTCAATTACCACCATTAGTTGAAGCTTTAAAGAGTGGTCATCTTGGTGGTTGTGCTATCGATGTTTACACTAACGAACCAAAGGGTAATTGTGAAGGTTGGATTACTCCATTACAAAACTGTCCAAACACTATCCTTACTCCACACATTGGTGGTTCTACTGAAGAAGCTCAATACAACATTGGTACTGAAGTTGCTAACCGTCTTGTTAAGTACATTAACTGTGGTGAAACTGTTGGTGCTGTTAACTTTGCTCAAATTCCAAGTTCTGAAGTTCCATCTGCTAATAATGTTATTAGAATCTTAAACTTCCACAAGAACGTTCCAGGTGTTCTTAAGGCCATTAACCAAATTCTTTACTCACACAATATTGAAAACCAAGTCTCTAAGGCTCGTGGTTCTATGGCTTACTTACAAGTTGATATTGCTGTTAGCTCTGAAGATGAATTATTAAAGGTTTACTCTCAACTTTCTCAACTTCCAGATGTTGTTAGAACTAGAATTGTCCACTAAATGGAATAAATTAATAAAAAAAAACTTTTTTTTTTATGTACATTTTTAATCTATTAAAAAAAAAAAAAAAAAAAAAAAAGGAAAATTTTATTATTTTCTAAAAAAGAAATTATTTATATATATATAAAACATAAAACATAAAACATAAAAACATTAAACTTATAATATAATAAAAATTTATTTAATATTATCCCCCATTATATATATATATAAATATATATAAATAATAACAACAACAACAATAACAACAACAATAGCAACAAAAATTTAATATCCATTTCCTAATTTTTCATATTTCATAATTTAAAAAGAAAGAATAATATATTTCTTTTTAAAAAAAAAAAAAGAAAATTTTTATTTCCATTTTAAAAAAAAATTTTTTTTTATTATCAGATCCATTAAATAATTAATGTTATATAAGTTGAAATATAGAATAAAATTTTGTATTATATATTAAAATAATTTAGAGAAAAGATTTAATTTAAAAAGTAAAAGATATTATTTATACATACTATTTTTTTTTTTTTTTATCAATAATTTCTTTCTTGAATAAAAAATAACAATAAAAAAAAAAGAAGGAAAGAAATAATTTTAAATACCTTAAAAATAATATAAAGCTAATAGATATTTTTTTATTATAATAATATATTTTTTAAAAATATTCTAAATAAAAGTTAATATTATTTATCCATTTTATAATTTTTTTTTTTGTTAGAGATCTTTCTATGTTCTTTTAAAAGAAGGAAAGAAAAAAAAAAAATTAAAAGCAATAAAAAGAAATAAAAACATTTGCAAACATTAAACTAAAAAAAAAAAAAAAAAAAAAAACAAAAAAAAAAAAAAAGTAATAATTAATAAATAAAAAAATAAAAAAAATAAAAAAAAAAATAAAAAATAAAAAATTAAAAAATAGAATTTATTATTTATATTATTTTCGTATTTTATTAAAGTGTGTGTTTATTTTAGATATTTTTATTTTATTAATTATCTTTTATATAATAACAACCTATGGCAAAAAAAAATTTTTTTTTTTTTTTTTTTTTTTTTTCTCTTGTCAATTTCAATACAAATTTTTCTTTCTTTAAATTTCTGTGTTTAAGTTAAAGCATGGATATTTAATTAATTAAATGAAACTAGAATACGTTATACCATTATTTTATTTTATTTTATTATTATTTTTTCTTTATATTACATATTGGATTAAAATTGGATGTTCGTTAGCTCTATTTAACCATCGTATTCATCTACCTCCCCTACTTGCATAAAATCTAAATTTGGTCAAGATATTATCTCTCCTACTAAACAATTAGATAGATGGGCTGAATATTATAAAGATCTAGCTTCTGATCCCTCAGGTCACAGCCTTAATCGTAACTTTTGGATCCATGCTTTAAGGAATATTAGTCTTAGATCCTCTACCTGGAATATCAACGATCCCCCCCAATGAAGTGGACTGTTTTTCCAGGTCCATGGAGGGTTGATGGAAAAGGAATAACCTATATCAGGTGTACTAATTACAGCTTTCTGTGATTCTGATGATAATCAATGGTTATCCTTTCTAAAGTGGCTTCTAGTACGAAGAGAGAAATCTGGAATACTGGAAGACTGTAGAAAGTGAACTTGACGTTCTATAATGTCTTAAACTGGATATGTAGTAACATTGGAGTTGTACAATTAATAATATCAAGTAGTTTCTACATATTATCATTGTAATGAATCTATTGTATTTTTTACTTTAGCATTATTTTGTATATGTTTTTTTCTATAGTATTATTTATACTCTCATGTAGCTATTGTAAAATGGAAATGTAGGAGATTGATTCACTCCAAAGCTTGTGTTTGAGACATTATTTAACGGATGGGAATCTTTTTATAGTTTTTCACAACTATTATTTCATTAACATTTAAATTTTATATTATATATGATTATTTTACAGAAATTTTTACATAAAACAGGAATTTATAATTGAAAATCATTAATTAAAACTAGTCAACACAAAAAGAAAGAAAAACAAACAAGTTTTAGCAAACAATATACACGAAAGAGAAGACAACAGCAATAAATTTTTATTTTTTTTTAATTTTTTAATTTTTACTAATTTTATTTTTTTATTTTTTTATTACACTTACTTTTTATTAATATAGATAAGTTTTTTATTTTATTATGTCAACTATACGAAGAGGTCTGCGACTTTATGGTCCTGATAAATTTTCATTCATGATCTTGAATCTTGGACTGAAAGTAGACTATGGGAATTTTTAAGCAAAAAGATATCAAATTGTAATGAAGTTGTTCATGGAATCGTTAAAAAACACTATATTAATATGTAAAACTACTTCATCCTAAGAGTTAACTATAATAATTGTACGGATTATTTGAAGGTTATTTATTTGATTACTAAGCACTTACCTGTTAAAAGAATTAAATGGAAGATTACTTCAAGGATACGCACATTTAGTAATGTTAATCATAATAGAACCAGGTATTATTCTGAACCCTCAATCCCCATCTCTGAAAGCCTCCTGTATGCTAACCCTTTCTCGAATACTAAATATTTCAACCTCTGTATTAGCTGGAACATAAATGGTTGGAATTCTGAAAAACGTGACGGACTTACCAATTTTAATTCAATCTTTAATCCTATTTGTATTTGTCTTCAAGAAGTCGGTAATAGTTCATTCCTTAACTCCTTTTCTAACTCATATCCATTCCTTAATCATTATAGAACAGTACTGAGACGTGCGGACAAAAAAATCCCTGGTATGAGGGGCCTTTATATAGGTGTGCACTCCTCCTGCCAATTCACTAATGATGATTTTGAATATAGATATATACTCTCAGTAAATATATTCTCTTTTTGGGGTGTCAGATGTTCTTTAGGGAACATTTACATCCCTAGCAAAAAACACAAAGACTCTAGAGAAAAAGCGGAAACTGATTTTGCTAATTGGCTCAAGAACCATCAGAATAACCCTTCGGCTATTGTTGGTGATTTCAACATGACTAAGCAACAACTCAAAGATCTTATTCTTGTATTGATTTTATAGTAGTGAACGATAAATTAAGAAATTATCTGAATATTGCTTCTGTATGCTACTCTTTTAATGACATCTCTGACCATTTACCACTTATTCTTTCTTGTAAAAAAATATCTCCTGATGGTTTTGTTACTCCCCCTCGGGATAAACAAATTAAGTGGTCTAATCGAATTTGTAGGGATAAACGTGAAGCAATCTTCTCTCATAATAAATTCACATGTTTACTGGATGAATTTGAACATAATGATAATCTAGACTCTAATACAATGGTTAAAAAACTTCTTGACACAGCAAATAAAATAGGCGATGACATTCAAGCAAGAGTTCCTACAAATTTACAGGGTTCAGCGTTCCATTGTCCTGCTTATATTAAGAAATTATCACATGAAAAACATTTATTTTATAAAAGGATTAAAAATTTTAAACTTAGTAATGATTTGTCAAATCTTCAAGAATTTTGTGATCTCTCAAAAGAATATAGAGTTCTTTCTGATTATATCATTAGTATTAAAAGAAATATTAGGAATATTAGATTTAAAAATTTGATTCATTCCATCGGCGAATGTTTCTTAAAAAATGATGCCCAGCGTGGTTGGTCTGGACTTAAGAAAATTTCTAAACCTTCTTACTCTCCTTCCCAATCACCTGTATACATTAAAGATAAAGAAGGTAATGTTCTAGTATCCCAAGAAGATCAACTCAATCGTTTTGCAGAATACTATGAAGAACTTGCTTCTGATATAATTGGTCACAGTCTTAATGAAAATTATTGGAAAAGAATACTTAATAATTCTTCTACTCCTCAGGAATCATGGGATATTAATCAACCTATTTCCATGTCAGAAATTCATTCAACTGTTCTTTCAATGAAAAATAACAAAGCACCTGGTCCTGATGGTATACCTACAGATTTTTTTAAAGCATTTTTTAATTCTGAGAGTAGAAATTCTTCTCAGGATGACTCTAATCAAGAGGTTACTTATTCCGATTGTGCAAAGTGTCTGTTATTACTTTTTAATAAAATTTGGGATGGTGACTTTCCTAATGAATGGAACTCTGCTTCTATTGTTTCTATTCCTAAAAAAGGGGATCTTTCAGATTGTAATAATTATCGTGGTATTTCACTCATCAATGTAGGTTTAAAAATTCTATCAAAAATTGTCACTAAAAGAATATCGGACTATGCTTTTTCTAATGGAATAATTAGACCAGAACAGTTTGGTTTTAGAAATAAAGAAGAATGTATTAGTTTATTTGTATCCATTCGTGAAATTTGTCAAAGAAGAAAATTTAAGGATAAATTTACCTTTCTTGCCTTTCTTGACCTTAAAAAAGCTTATGATTCAGTTCCAATTTACAATATACTTACTAAACTAGATAATCTTGGTATTCGTGGTAAATGCCTTCAATTCATTACTAATCTATACCTTACCTCGAAAGCTCGTGCAAACTTTAATGGTAAACTTTCAAAAGAATTTCCAATACACCGTGGTGTTCGCCAAGGGTGTCCTCTCTCACCTATCTTATTCAATATATTTATCAATGATATTTTTGATAAATGTAAAAGATATGGTGTGATTACTGAAAAGAAAAAGTGTTGTGGTGGATTATTTGCTGATGATATTGTATTATTAGCTCCTACAAAATCTTCACTTAAAAACCTTTTGAATATTGCTCATGATTGGGGTATTAAAAATGAAATGACCTTTGGAATCAATAAATGCGCTACACTAGTTGTTAAACCAAAGAATTTTATTCCTTCAAGACATTATGAAAATCCTACATTTAGACTTGGTATGAACTATATACCAAGCACTAATCAATATACATATCTTGGTATACCTTTTAATGAATCGTTGGATTTAAAACCTATTATTGCTAAGATGAATAGTAAAATTAATTATACAGTTAACTCTTTCTTTAGTTTTTTAACCAATAGGAATGTTCCTTTCTACTTTAAAACTCGTATACTAGTTTCTTTTGTCCTTAGCTCAGTTCTTTATTATGCTCCCTTACTTGGTTCAAATAAAAAGAATACTGAAAAAGCTCAAACTGCTTTTAATCGAGGTTTGTACTGGAGTTTCGGGTTTAAAAATAAAACCTCCAATACTTCAATTTACAATATGTCTAAGGAACTTTCTATACCTCCTATAGCTAGTTTTTGTGCTAAGGCGATGATTCGATGCTTTAAAAAGTGGAAAGATTCTTCTTGTATTATCTCTCATTTAGTCAAAAATATACCTACACTTTCTCACTATTCATGGACGAAAAAAGCACGGAGTTTAGCAGTACACAAGCACAGTAATAAACTTCCTGGAGAAATAAGGAAGTTTTACTGGGAAAATATTCATTATTCAAGCACTCCTGCGATCAGATCTACAAAATACAAGAAATTTAAATTTGGTTTTAAAAAATTTATTCATCGTCTATCACTTAAATATTCACAATTTTCTCTTGGATTTTTTTGGATTGGACGAATTAAATGTGGATTCAAATTTGATGTAAAAACGTATGTTAAAAGTAATCTAGTATCAGAAAATTGCCCAACATACTGCCCTTGTTGTGGTGAGAGTAACAGCATACCTAGTTTTACACACTGGATACTTTTATGTCCTAAATTTGAAGAATTTAGGCAACATTTCATTCCCTTTGTTGATGAAATTTTTATTAATTTTTCTCTAATTGTTCATGAGAAATCATTGAACATTCCTGATGATAAAGAGGAAGATTTTGATGATAATATCAATTTTTACGTGCTGTGTCTCCTTCTTGGCGGAAATGCAGTATTTGAAATCTTAAAGATCGGCTCGGGGGAAAGAAGGCGATATATTAATAATATTTTTCAATCACCTTCGAACGAGTCTTCTTTCCCGATTTCATATTTTGTGGGGCTTGCGGAATTCCTTACTAACGTTATGCCTATTGTGATTGGTGATTTTTACACCATGATCGATTTGTATAGTGTTAGACCTACCGTTGTCAAGAGCGTCGACGTCGTAACGATAAGGCAAAGAAGAAATTCTGATACAGATTCGAATGATAATTTTCATCCACATGGAGTTATCTTCGATGAATGGGAAGAGTTAGAGGCCTTTTCGTCCTCGAAGCTCATAACGTAGTTTTTTAATATTAATTATAAAAAAATTTCATGTATTTAAATTTCATGTATTTTTTAAAAAAAATATTATTAAATAAAGTTTATTCCTAGTCTAAAAAAAAAAAAAAAAAAAAAAAAAAAAAAAAAAAAAAAAAATATATTACATATTGGATTAAAATTGGATGTTCGTTAGCTCTATTTAACCATCGTATTCATCTACCTCCCCTACTTGCATAAAATCTAAATTTGGTCAAGATATTATCTCTCCTACTAAACAATTAGATAGATGGGCTGAATATTATAAAGATCTAGCTTCTGATCCCTCAGGTCACAGCCTTAATCGTAACTTCTGGATCCATGCTTTAAGGAATATTAGTCTTAGATCCTCTACCTGGAATATCAACGATTCCATTATGATTGACGATATTAAAAAAAGTATTTCATCTATGAAAAACAACAAAGCACCCGGCCCCGATGGTATCCCGATTGAATTCTACAAAGCTCTGTTTTGCAATGAAGAATTACTGGAAACACATCCTGCTGCTGGAAAGTGTCTTAAATTGATTTTTAATAAAATATGGAATGGGTCTTTTCCTAAAAAATGGAACTCAGCTTCTATTGTATCAATCCCTAAGAAAGGTGACCTATCAGATTGTAGTAATTATCGAGGTATTTCTCTCATTAATGTTGGACTGAAAATCATTTCAAAAATTATAACAGATAGAATATCTACTTACGCACTCTCACACAATTTCATTAGACCTGAACAATTTGGATTTAGAAATAAAGAAGAATGCATAATTTTATATATTTCAATTAGAGAGATATGTCAAAGAAGAAAATTTCAAGGAAATTTTACTTATCTTGCTTTTCTCGATCTTAAAAAAGCCTATGATTCTGTACCAATCTTTAATATTTTGACCAAATTATATAACTTAGGAATTAGAGATAAATGTCATCTGTTTTTAAAGAATCTTTATCTATCCTCTAAAGCTCGTGCTTTTTTTAATGGTAATCTCTCAGAAGAATTTTCGATTAATCGTGGTGTTAGAGACAAGGATGCCCTCTATCTCCTATTTTATTCAATTTGTTCATTAATGATATACTGGATAATTGTGATAAGTATGGTGTATATTTAGATTCTCAATATTGTTGTGGTGGACTTTTTTGCGGATGATATTGTTTTAGTTGCTCCATCTAAACAAGCTCTTAAGAAAATTTTGAATAAAGTTCATGAATGGGCTATTAAAAATGAAATGACTTTTGGAATTAATAAGTGTGCCACTCTTGTTGTAAAACCGATTAACTTTGTTAAACCGATAAACTATGAAGATCCATCTTTCTTTATTGGTAGTAACAAATTATCTAAAACTGACAACTATACTTATCTTAGTATTCCTTTATACAATCCAAATTAAACAGTAATTTAAATGTCAAGTTAAATTTGTACTTTCGATTTCTTATTAATAAATCTTTTCCTCTCCCATTGAAGAAATATGTTTTAATTTCATTTATTCTTAGTCTTGTTATATATTATGCTCCTCTCTTTGGTTCAAATAAGAGCAGATGTTCTAAAGCTCAAAAAATTATTAATAGAGGACTTTATTGGAGTTTACGGATTTAAATCTCGAAATTCTTCTGTTAGTCTCTATGATATTACTCGTGAATTGAGAATATCTCCTCTTTCAGCTGTCTGTGCTATATCTCAATTACGATGCTTTAGAAAATGGAAAAAATTCATCATGTATTATTAATCATCTCACTAATAATATTCCTACTATGTCACATTACTCATGGACTAAAGAATCAAGGACTTTGGATAAGAAATTAAATGGTAAGAAAACAAGTGAAATAAAAAAGTTTTATTGGGAAAGAGATGTCTTCAAACCCTTAAAAGCTAAAAAAAAAAATCAATTATTTACAAGGAGAATGATTTTGGATTTATTTCAGAAATCAGAAACTTAACATTTCAATATCCTAAGTATCAGTTGGGATTCTTTTGGATTTCTCGTATTAGGTGTGGTTTTAAATTCGACATTAGTATTTCCATTAAAAGAAAAATAGTCTCAGAAGATTGCCCTAAATGTTGCCCTTGTTGTGGTGTTAGTGTACCTAGCTTTTCTCACTGGATCTTTGCCTGTAAAGAATTGGAAAATTACAGAAATAAATCTTTACCTTTTCTAGATGATCTCTTTTTGAAGTTTGCAATGATAATTGAACAAAAAATCCTTGGATGTTTCTTTAGATTCAGAAAAAGGATTATGATAATAATATTTATTATTATATATTGAGTGCACTTCTTGGTGGGCGTTCAATATATTCAAAAATTAAAGTTAATGATGGGGAACAAAGACAATTAGTTGATAATATTTTTTAAACAAAGTTCAACTTTGTCAACTGTTCCGTATTTTGTGGGGATTGCGGAGTTTCTAACAAACGTAATACCATTAATTTGTCGATCTTTTAGTTTGATGATGAAATTGGTATTCCGTTGAATCTACCGTTACCAAGAGCGTCGACGTCGAAATGATAAGGCATGGATTTTCACCTCCAGATACAGATTCGATTGATAACACTATTACTGAAATTATTACTCGTAATAATGGACGTGGAGTTTATTATCGAGGAATGGGAAAAGTTAGAGGCTATTGCTTCTAACGCACTTTTATAATCTTATAATATATAATAGTTTATTTCATGTATTTTTATTATTTTTTTTTTCTTTTCCTTTAAAATCATGTAATTTTATTATTATTATAAAATTAAATAAAGTTATTCTCTAAGTCTAAAAAAAAAAAAAAAAAAAAAAAAATCTACAGATGAAAAATTAAAAGTTTGGCATTCTCATTATAAATTCTTAGGGTCGGATTCTTCAGGTCATATATTCTTTCTAAAAGATTACTGGAAAGATTTCTGATGCACTAAGGAATTTGGGAAAACCAAGGCAACAAGAATGGGATATTAATCAAGGTATTAGCGATGAAGAAATTTGCAAAGCAATCCTCCTCCACTCCTAACTTTAAAGCTTGTGTGTCCTGATGGTATTCCAATGGAATTCTTCAAAGCTTTGATTCCTTGTAAAGATGGTTCAGAAGGATCAAGTGATAATAATAGTAATAATTTCATCTGGCTTTAAATGTCTCAAAGCCTTAATCAATCGTATTTGGAATGGTGATTTCCCGAAATCAAGGAATAACACATCAATAGTTTCTATTCATAAAAAGGGCGATCCATCAGATTGTAAGAACTATCGTGGCATCACTCTTATCAATAATGGATTAAAAATTATTGCAAAAAATCATAGCTAATAGAATCTTTAAATATGGAATTGATGAAGGTTTTATAAGACCTGAACAATTTGGATTTCGTAATCGAGAGGAATGTATAAGTCTTTACACTACATTAAGAATTATATGTCAGAGAAGGAAATTTGAAAATAAGAATACTTACCTTGCCTTTTTTGGACCTTAAAAAAAAGCGTATGACTCAGTGCCCATATATAATGTATTAATGAAGATTCATCACTTAGGTATTAGAGGTAAGTGCTTTAATTTTATTGAAAATTTATACTTATCCTCCAAGGCTTGTGTAAGAGTTGATGGATAATTATCGGAATCATTCAATATTAAGAAAGGAGTTCGTCAAGGTTGTCCCCTCTCACCAATTTTGTTTAACTTGTTCATTAATGATATTTTTAATAATTGTAATAAATATGGCATCTCTATTGGTGAAAAACGTTGTTGTGGAGGTCTTTTTTTGCAGATGACATTGTATTATGTGCTCCAACAAGGTCCCAACTAAAGAAATTATTAAAGTTTGCCAGTAAATGGGCTAGAAATAATGAAATGCAATTTGGTATCAATAAATGTGCCAGTTTAGTAGTACGAGGGGAAGTTTCATAATTTCTTTATAATAGTAATCCTACCTTCTATCTTTCAACTCAAGAGTTACCTAAAACGAATTGCTATACCTACTTAGGTGTCCCATTTTCAACTGATTTAGAATTGAAACCGATCATACAGCGAATGAATAATAAAGTTAGAAATGCACTTTATTCCATAAAAGGATTTCTTAAGAACCCTCATATTCCTATCCCTTATAAAAAGAATGTTATTTTCAGCTATAGTAATTGGAAAAGTTTCATATTATGCACTTCTACTTGGATCTAACAAAGATAGAACGAGAAGTACACAGACACTAGTTAATTCAGGATTATACCTGGATTGAAGGATTTTCTAAAGGGAATAGCTTTACTTCCCTTTATTGTGTTTCTAAAGAACTTAACATTCCTCCTCTTTCGGCGAAATGTGCGATTGCTCAGGTAAGGTGTTTTAAAAAAAAAGGAAAAACTCGAAATGTATTATCTCTGATTTACTTAGAGATATATCTCGTTGTAGACGTCACGTCATGCATGGGATATAGAAAGTAAAAATTTTAGCTGACAAATTAAGTAAATTTCCATCAAAAAAAAAAAAAAAAACTATTTTAAACTTTTACTGGGATAGAGATATGGCAGGAAAATCAATCAAAGCTAAGGCTTATAAAAATAATAATTTTGAGAAAACTGGAGAGTATCTTAAGCTAAATTATAAATATCCTGAATTTAGCATTGGCTTCTGATGGGTACTTCGTGCCAGATGTGGATATAAATTCGATGCTCATGTTGCCAAAGCCGCCAAAATGATTGAAGAAGACTGTCCTGAAAAGGTGTCCTTGTTGTTATAGAAAAAAATAGTAATCCTCGATTGGAACATTGGTTTTCTAAATGCTATCTTTTCCGTAAATTTCGAATGAAATATTTTAAGGATTTTGAAATTCTTTATGAAAATATTTTATATTATTTCTAAATATTGTCCAATATCTAATAGTAATGTAGACACTGTTATCACAGATATGAATAATATAGAACTAAGTTCTGATTCTGATAGTACTAACGAAGTGTATAATACTAATAATATTAACAATAGAAATAATATTGTTAATAATAGTAGAAATAGTGATAGTGAAAATAGAAATATTAATATAAGTGATAATGAAAATTATAATATCGTCGTTACTTCTAATTTAGTGAATAGTTCAATTGGTGAAAATCGTGGTAATTTAAGTAATTTTTCTGAATAATGAGTGTGTAAATATATATGTGACGTGGTACCGATTATATAACTTTCTTCTTGGTGGAAGGGATGCAGACATAATAGATTTAAATTATAAAAAAGGAATGGAATATTTTGTTTAAGAACCAAATCATTTCTGGTGATTATTCAAAAACGCCGTTCTTGGTGCGATCTGCGGCTCTCTTAATAGAAATTATGCCTCGAGCTAGTACTCGGCAAGGGTTACTATTCCGAAAAGTATAAGCGCAAACTAACCAGGAGCGTCAACGCTGAAAATGCAGTAAGATAGGCTAGCAGGGCCAATGCCTCTGAAGGAGAAGATCATAATTTCTTTTTCAGATAGTCAATTCAAACCCTAATCCATAAGGAGGTGAGGTTCGTTGTCTATGAACTTTTTTCTGAATTTATTTATACACTTATTTTTTGATTATAACTTTTTTTATTTCACGTTACTATTTCTTTTATTATTATGTTCAATTGGACAAATAATTTTTTTATTTATTTTATTAATTTTGTGTTTTTTTTTTTTATTTTTTTATTAAAATTAAAAGTATTCATGTGTTTTATATATGTATAAATAAATAAAGATTAAAGTTCGAAATAATTGCGGCTATAAAAAAAAAAAAAAAAAAAAAATTATTCATCGTGGTGTTAGACAAGGTTGACCGTTATTACCTATTATTTTTTTTTTCAAACTTATTCATTGATGATATTTTAAACAATTGTGATAAATATAGTGTTAGTATTGATAATAAAAAATATTGTGGTAGTCTTTTTTGCTGATGATATTGGTTTTCATAGCGCCTAGTGAAAGAAAAATAAAGGCTCTACTTCGCCATGTTTTTTTTTTTTTTTTTTTTTTTTTTTTTTTGCTGGACTAATAAAAATGAAAGGTCTTTTCGTATCGATAAATGTGCTACAATGGTTATTAAACCCTTAAATTATGTTTCATATCCTGGTTATGAAGAACCTTCATTTCACCTTGGTATGTATTCTATCTCTAAAGCATCTGTGTAATATTTACTTAGGTATATCCCCCTTCAGTAATGATTTTCCTTTGAGCCTATTATCACCTATATGAATACTAAAGTTAGAAAATCCTTATTTTCTTTCTCTAGTTTTTTATCCAATAATAAAGTTCCATTAACTTCTAAAAGATCGATTTTGCAATCCTATATTATTATTAGCAAAGCATTATGCTTTGCTCCACTCTTAGGTTCAAACAAAAACAATTCTAAGAATGTACAATCTTTAA
>JACVTC010000130.1:187500-217500 GCA_016946835.1 Neocallimastix lanati (nom. inval.)
GTATTATTTTATAACTAGTAGCCATTAAATATTAATTATAGTTTATTATATTCTAATGGAGATCTTTTAAAGAAATATGGAATGCCTATTCCGAAAACATGGGATGAATTAATTGATATCGGGAAATTTATTTATATTAAAGAAAAAGAAGCTGGAAACGAGGACCTCATTGGTTATAATGGATTAATTCCTGGTAAATAAAAGAAAAAAATTATATATATATATATATATATATATATATATGTATATAAAAGAAAAAGAAAAAGAAAAGAGAAAATATAAATATAATAAATATATCTATGATTTCTAATTATTATTATTACTACTATTACAACTAATAATAATTTATAATAATTAATAATCCTATTGATTTATATATTCATTATAAAAAAAAAAAAAAATAAAAATTAATAGAAACTGAAGGGAGTTTTCAGACAGTTCAAGAATTTATTTATTCATTTAGAGATAAAATAAGTTCACCCTATCCAGAATATAATAGTAAGGAGGCATTGGAAGCATTAATTACTTTAAAAAAAATTAAAGAAGAATTATCATCAGGTATAATTATATGTATAGTAATATAGTATAAATTATTTTTTTTTTTTTTTTTTTTTTTTTTAAAATTATTTTATATTAGTTTTTTATCATTATATATTATTAGTCTATAGTATTATTAATTATAATATTATTTTAATATATAAAAATATTATATGGAATGGAATTATAAAAAAAAAAAAAAAAAAAAAAAAAAAAAAAATTTAAGATGATATATTTAAGAGTAAAGAGGATTATTCAATTTCAAGATTAATTTCAGGAAATGCCATTTTTTTAAAATTTTGGACATATAGACAAGTTAATCCAGTTTATAATATTTCATTAGTACCTGGACATAAAGAAGGAGTTTCCGGAACCTTTATTGAAGGTAATATTATTGGAATCAATAAACAAATCACAGATAATCGTAAAAAATTAGCAGTAGAAGCATTGACATATATGACTTCCAGAAAGATTCAAAAACAAATAACTATGAAATCCAAAATTATATCAGGTATCGATAGTTTATATGATGATGAAGAGGTATGTGAGGTCATCCAATGTGATGTAATTAAGAATATACAATATGTTACTAGACCAAGTACCAGTTCTCTAAGTTATGATACCTATTCCTCTCAATTTAGAAAATATATATTTGATTTTATGTATGGGGATGAATCAGCACAGAGAACGTTATTAAATATTGAAAACATCATAAAAATGACACATATTTCTCTTTCTACAGAGGAAAGTATTGTCGGATTTATTGTATTTATTGTTACTATTATTATGTCAGTAATTATGCTACTCTCACTAATATTTCTCTTCATTGAAAAATATAAACCCTTTTTCACATTTTTAAGTGTAGATTTTTGGTTTATTCTTGTTGCAGGAACAATTATAGGATTATTTTCTATTTTTACTCTCTATGGGGTAATGGACGAACAAAAATGCCATTTCAATTATTTATTAATATCTATTGGTTTCTCTTTAAGACTTATTCCTATTCTGCATAAGTTAATTAGTAATTTTCCAAAGAAAAGCAAATTGATATTAATCATAACCAATCATCGATATCCCTTTTTATTCCTTTTTATCGTATTTGATATTTCTGCATATACAATCATATATTTTTTGAAATATCAAATTGTAGATGTAATTATTCCATATGCGTTAAATTATAAGAAATGTGTTATGACAGGCCCAGTTCAATTTATCCTTTATTTAGCATCTTTTCTTGAAAAAATAGTGGTTATATTAATGATAAGCATCTTATTGTTCTTGGAATGGAATCTTGCTGAAACGAAAAAAGATACAAAAACGGTATGTTATGCCCTGAGTCTAGATAGTATTATGTTTCTCATCATAATGGGATTTGGATCAGTAAATTTTAATGAGTACTATGAATATTTTATTATTATCTCGGTATTGAATATGCTTCTTTCTATTTCTAATTATGTCTGTTTATACATCATAAGATTATTTTGGATTACGAAAATGGATGAAAATAGTGATTTGAGAGATATTGAAAGTGCATTAAATAAGTTTAATATTAATGAAGAAGATTTTCTTAAATCTGATAATAATAATAATAATAATAATAATGTAACGCAAACTGTAAAATCTGATATAAAAAGAAATTCAATCATATCTTCCATGTTAAGCTATCATTTTTATAGTGGTGTAGAAAAAGATTCACACAATACACTTGAAATATCATCAAAATTACTTCCTCAACAAAATAAAGATATCTTAAATAATGTTAGTATTGATTCCTCTATGGTTCCTAATAGTAATAATACTAGTCAAAGGAATATTATTCATAGGAATAGTAACTTAAATAATATAAACCAAAGGATAATTATTAATAAAAATAATAACAATAATTTCGCAACTAATAATAATAACTATAATAACAATTAAAATTAAAGTATAAATATACACAGAAATTATTAATAGTGAAAAAAAAATTTTTTTTGATAATCATCATCATCATTAATATGTAACAAGATACTATCATTGTATTCATTAAAAAATCATATTAATACAAAAAAAAAAAAAAAAAAAAAAAAAGTTATATACACAATATACAATTTAATTATTTAAAAATAATTACTTTTTTTTTTTTTTATTTTAAAATTAATTTTAAAATCAAATATTTTTTTTTTTTTTTTTTTTTTTTTTTTTTTATTTATTTATTTTTATTGTTTTATTAATTTATTATTTTATATTTTTACTTTGTAATAATTCAAAATATAATTCTAATACAATAGCATTAATTATAAATTAATAAAATATGTATTTAATAATAATTATAAAAATAATAATAATAGAAATCAAGTTAACATCATATAAAACAAAAACAAAAAACAAAAAAAAACAAAAAACAAAAAATAGACTTTAAATCATACTATTTTTTATATTTAAAGAAATTAATAAGGAAAGTAATATAGGTTTCATAATATACTTTAATAAATTCAAAATTTGAATAATATATATATATATTATTTATAATTTATTATTATTTTATCTTTATTTTTAATTTTTGTTTTATTTTTTTTATTATTTTTTTTTCTTAATATAATGATATTATAAAAGTTATTTTTTTTTTTATTTTTTTATTTTTTTTTTTTTTTTTTAAAAAAATATATATATATATTATAAATAAAAATTTTTTTAAATTATAATTTTTTTTTATCAAATAATTCTATTTTATAGTAGTATATATATATATATATAATACAAGAAATCTGTTGATATTTAAACTTTTAGATATTTTAAATGAAATACGATGATTATTAAATATACGTTATATAATAAATATCGAAGTTTGTTATTAATATATATATATTTTTTTTTAAAAGAAAAAAAAAAGTTAAAATAGTTAATTAAATTATATTTTTATTTAGGAATAAATGAAAATAATGGAAAAAATATTAAAAAAAAAAAAAAAAAAAAATTAATCATAAAATTAATTATAAAATGAATATTTAGGTTTTTTTTTTTATGATTTATCAATAATAAATTGAATTAGTTTATTTTATTTTTTTTTTTTTTGTATTTTTGTTTTTTTGTTTTTAATTTCGAAATAATCAATAGTTTACATTATTTCTATATTATATATATAGAATAAAGATTTTTTAAATATATATTAATTTTTTTATTACTATTTTTTTTTTATTTTTTTTATTATCTTTTTATTATCATTAAAAAATTCCATTTTATTAATGAATTAAATAATTTTATCAATAAATTACTATTATTACTATTTAATAATTAATAATAAAATAATATTTTTAATGTTATTATATAATTTTTATATATTTTATATAATTATTTATAATAATCAATAATTTGTTTACTTTTATTAATATAAATTATTTTAACTTTATTTGGTATTATAAATTGTTTTAATTTATTTTTATTTTTTATTTTATTTACATATATCTATTATTTAAAATTTATTGATTTATTTTTAAATTACCTATAACCTCATACACTTTTAAAACATTAAAATATATAAATATTATATGTAATTTTTTATAAAAGAAAATTAATAATAAAAAATATATAAACTATATTTAATTAATTTCTAAAGTATTATTATTAAAAATTTAATGAAAAAGAATAATGAAGGTATAATGACTTTTACGTTTATATTTTATATTTTATTTTTTTATTTTTTTTATTTTTTATTTTTTATTATTTATTATTTATTATTTATTATTTATTATTATTATTATTTTATTTGCTTGTTTTTAAAAAGAAATAATAATAATAATAATAATAGTAATAATAATAATAATAATAATAATAATAAAAAGTATTTATTAGTTTTATACAGTTAGTTTAGAATTTTAAAATTGTCGTATCTTGAGATTCTATATTTACATTTGCATCAGAATTTATAAAACTATCTTTGTAACTCATGTAAGCCCATTTAGAAGCGACATAAAAATAATTTGAACATACACCAAACGGTAAACGACAACCAATATCACAATGATCAGGTGTTGTTCCACAATAACCATCTGAAGAACAACATTCTTTACCAGGACAGGATTTGCCATTAGCAGGTCCACAACGACCATCCGTTGAAATGTCTTTTTCTAAAAGAGTTGATTTAAGATCACCACAAATTCCAAATGGTTGACATGTATTATTACAAAATTCTGTTGTTGTTCCACATCGTCCATTTTCACTACAACATTGATTCTTACATATTACCATTTTATCATCAATGAATCCACAATGACCATCAGTACTTAAGGCTATGGGTGTCGTATGACAATTGATTTGATCATCATTTGCTTTAACCGTCCATACATCATTACAATCACTTAATTTAATATTTAAAGAAATATTATTGTGTTGTAGAATATTTTCTCCTTGTTTTAATTCTATGTATTTTGGAAGTGTCAGGGTATCTGTTGTTAAATTATTGGTTGAACCTTTAATATTTACATATTGAACATAGCCAAAGAGTTGTTTATTAATTATACATCCCAAGAAAGCGTTTAAATCAAAAATTATTTTCTCTTTATTATCTGATTTATTTGTTATTCCTGCAAATGGATAATATATAAAACAATTTTGGAAGCTATTATAGGTTAACGGTCCAATTTCTGAAAAATTTATAGTACAATACTTATTTTCAAGATTGAAACATGGAATTCCAGGATAATCTTTATACAATATATCTTCATTATTAACATTTTCATTTATATTATTTTGATTAATATTTAATAATTTTATATTGTTGATATTTTCAATTGGTATATCAGTAATTTTTTCCCCTGAAATTACATTAGAATGTAGTATGTTATTCACTTCGTTTTTACCATTTTGTATTGAAGTATTTATTATTGGATCTTTACTTCCAATACTTAATAAAGCAAAATTCAGAACTGAGATTAATTTTATTATACTTTTCATTGTTATTTATATGACTGTATTTAATTTTATTGTATTTTATTTAATAAAATATTTTTAATTCTTTTAATGATTTGAATTTTATTATTATTATTGTTACTATTTTATTTAAACAGTGGTATGATTATTAATTTAATTTATTTTTATTATTATTATTTTTTTTTAATATAAATATATTTATGTAATTTAATTATATTTAAGGTAAATATATAAATATGTTAATTTTAATAATAGTTATATTTTTTATGAAAGATTGAATTTTTAAAATTCTATTTTGAATTATTGTTTATTTAATATCTTTAATTATTTATTTAATTATTATTTCTTTTGTAGGTATAAAATAATTTAGAATTGATATAGTAAATAGTTATTACTATTTAATTATGAATTGTTATAAAGCAATATATTTATATTTATATTTTTTATTTTTATTATTATTTTTATTTTATTTTTTTTTATTTTTTTTAATTTTTAATATATATATTTAATACTTAAAAATAAAAATAAAAAAAAAAAATACTTAAAATTCATAAAATTATTTCTTTATATAGTCTTAAATAAATTTATTTTAACATTATTAACAATAATAAAAATATTAATAAATAAGGTTTTAGTATGACTTGATATTAAAAATTATGAGTTTTTATGACTTTCATAATTTTATTTTGTATTACTAATCCTCTTTAAGCATAAAATAATTTTTTTGCTGTTTATGGAAATGATATACATTTTTCTTTCTTTTTTTTTTTTTTTTTTCTTAATTATTCATATTCTTTTAATATTTATTAAAAATAATTTATATAATAAAATTTAATTTTTATCCTTGTGAAACCTTGTTGTAGCACAATAATAATTAAAAAAAAAAAAAAAAAAAAAGGTTTAAAATTAATGTTTTTAATTTAGATAGACACTTTTTATTTATTTATTTATTATTTATTTATTTATTATTTTATTTATTATTTTATTTATTTATTTATTATTTTTTATTATTTATTTATTTATTTACTTATTTACTATTTTATTTATTTATTTATTTATTATTTATTTATTTATTATTTTATTTATTATTTTATTTATTTATTTATTATTTTTTATTATTTATTTATTTATTTACTTATTTACTATTTTATTTATTTATTTATTTATTATTTTATTTATTTATTTATTTATTATTTTATTTATTTATTTATTTATTCTTTTATTTATTTATTTTTTATTATTTAATTATTTAATATATATTATTTATTATTTATTATTTATTATTTATTTATTTATCTATTAATATATTAGTTTATTTATTTTAAACTTTGTTATATCATTTATAATTAGTAGATAATCATTTTAAAAAAATAGAAACAAATAAATAAATTAAAATATATATGGAAAAATATAGATTAAACTTTTTTCATTTAATATTGTTTAATTTATTATATCCAATATGAAATAATAAAAATTAAAATTTCTTATCTTTTAAAATTTCATTTAATATATATAATTAATATACCAAGAAATATGATCGTTATTTAATATTTAATAATTATAGTTTAATGTTAATAATAATTAATTTAAAATTGTATGTAAATAAATAAGTAGATGAATAAATAAATAAATACATATAGAAATGAATGAATGAATTAATTAATAAATAAATAAATAGAAAAATAAATAAATAAATAGAAAAATAAATAAATAAATAGAAAAATAGATAAATGTAAAATAAAGAAATAAATAAATAATTTATCAAATAAAGTTTAAAGTGTATTTATTAATTTTTTATTATATTTTAAGATATACAATAATAATAATAATAATATAATAAATAATAAATAATAATAAATTATATTCTCTCAAATATAAGCTGGTATATTTTATCAAAATATAAACTGTTTTTAAGTGAATAGAATTTAGTGAGAATAAATAATAAGATTAGTTATTATTATGAATAAAGCGAAATCTAAATAAATAATTATAATCAATAATCAATAATAATCAATAATAATAATCAATAATAATAATCAATAAAAATAATTTATAATAATAATCCATAATAATAATCCATAATAATAATCTATAATAATCAATAATAATCAGTAAAATATTAATATTTATAATTGTTAGAAATATAAAGAAAATTAATTTAAAATAAATTAAAATTCATTATTTTATTATTTTATTGTTTTTATTATTTTCGTTATGTTTGTTGTTAAGTTGAATTTATATAACAAGATTTAAAGTATTAATACACATGTCATTTTCTGAATTTGTAAATCTTTGTAATTACCAAATTTATATGAATATTTTAATAATAAATAAAGTTTATTCTCTAAAAATAATACGAGTGTGTGTCATTTCGCAAAAATTCATTTCGGAAAAGTTTCATTTCGCAAAATTTTAATAAATAGATAAATAAATAATAAAATAAATAAATAAATAAATAATAAATAAATAAAAAAAAAAAAAGAATTATAAAATATAAAATATAAAATATAAAATAAAAAATAAAAAAAAAATAAAAAATATAAAATATAAAATATAAAATATAAAAAAAAAATATAAAATATAAAATATAAAAATATAAAATAAAAATATAAAATATAAAGTATAAAATATAAAAATATAAAATATAAAAATATAAAATAAAAATATAAAATATAAAGTATAAAATATAAAAATATAAAATATAAAAATATAAAATAAAAAAAAAAAATATAAAGTATAAAATATAAAAATATAAAATAAAAAAAAATATAAAGTATAAAATATAAAAAAAAATATAAAATATAAAATATAAAATATAAAATAAAAATAAAAAATAAAATATATATATATATATATATATATAAAATAAAAAATAAAAAATAAAAATAAAAAATATAAAATAAAAAATAAAAAAAAATATAAAAAATATAAAAAATATAAAATAAAAATATAAAATATAAAATATAAAATAAAAATATAAAATATAAAATATAAAATATAAAATATAAAATATAAAATATAAAATAAAAAAATAGATACCACCTAAAATCATCCTAATTTTGTGCTACTTTTAACTCCCTTTTTTATGATGTCCTCATCTTTTTTTTTTTTTTTTTTTTTTTTTTTTTTTTTTTTTTTTTTTTTTACTGAATTATTTATAAATATTTCTTTTATTAAAAAATTTTATTAGCAATTTAAGATTTTTAAAATACTGCGCAAGGACTTAAAAGGTGTAAAATGATCAATTAATTATTTATATATTATTTTTTAATATTTTTTTTAATAATTATATTTTAAATTTAACAATTATATTTTAAATTTAACAATTATATTTTAAATTATTATCCTTTACAATATTTGTAATATATTATATAATTTGTGTAATGATACAAAATGTAAAAAAAAAAATAAATAAAATATATTATAATAGTAATATAACAATATTAAAGTAAAAAATAAAAAGTAAAAAGCTATTTATGTATAATATATATCAATAAATATTTATTTTAATATTGATATATATATATATATATATATATATATTATAGATTGGAATTAATGAGAGGGAAGGATAAGAGGGCCTCTAGTTTTCTCCCTAAAATGTATCAGAACTCATATTGAATTCTTTTTTTTTTTTTTTTTTTTTTTTTTGTCATAAGGTTTTTAGCGTCGACGAGGGAACGTCTTTATAAAAAAGGGCAAGGATAATAGGAAAGACCTTTCCTTTACGTTGCTTTATTACGACGGGACTTCTTTTCAGTGATTTCATAAACTATTGTTGAGGGGAGGAACAACTAATATATACTAATCCTCTCACAGATCGAATGCTCTCTACAATTAGTAAATCTATAGTCTAGTGATTAGGAATATTTAAAAAAACCATGGCGAGAGAACACCACCAACTTCATTTTTAGGGAAAAAAAAAAAAAAAAAACACCCAAAAGAAGATGAAAATTGCCTTCCTCTCCCTCCCATATAAATTCAAGAAGTAGTCATGGAGTGAATCTAGAAATTTTATTATAGTTATCGTTATGTGTATTAGTATCGAGTATTAACTATCAGGATAAAAAACACTTGGAAAAACAATATTAATTATCAATAGAGAAATATTGAAATACTTTTTATTTTATTTTATTTTATTTTATTTTATTTTTGTATATTCCTTTACTGTTTCTTAGTGATTATGATATTATTGATATTATAACGAGTAATTATTATTATATAAATGTTTAATTGTAATATATTTATGAATAATTATTGATTTACAACCAATATATAAAGGTAAAATGACTTTAAATTTTTTTTTTTAATTTTAGAAAATATATATATATATATATATATTTTTTTTTTTTTTTTTTTTTTTTCTTTTTTTTTTTTTTTTAATTTTTTTACTGTATTATTAAATATTATAAATATTATATTGTATCTCTAAGGCCATTTTTAATTCTAGCATTAAATTTTAATTCATTAAAATAAAAAAGAAAAAAAAAATTATGAAAACTATCTAAATATATGAAACATTTTAATAATAAATTAAATTCATAATATAATAAAAATATAACAAACAATAAATAAATACAATGAATATAAATATTTTTTGATAATCATTTGGTAGAATAGAAATTTTTTAATATATAGTATTATATAGTATATATTTAAACGTAGTTTGTATCCACTCGAACTACTGTAAAGAAAATCAATTAAACACAATAAGTAAACACAATAAGTAAACACAATAAGTAAACATCATAGATATAAATGCTTTTTGATAAAAATTGGGTAGAATAAAAGTTTAAGCCTAGTAATATTTTATATCAATAGTATAAAATAAATAATTAAGATAAATAAAATAATCAATTAAAAAAAAAAAAAAAAAAAAAAAGAAAAAAAAATAATATTAATAAAAAATAATACAAATAAAAGATAAAAAAAAAAAGATCTATTAATTTAAAAATAAATATATATATATATATATTTATGATAGAAAAAATGCTTATATATAAAGTTGTGACTTTTAAGTGTTAATGTTTAAAAAAAAATATTTGTATTAAACAATACACTATTTATTTTAATAATTATAAACATTAAAATAAAAAATAAAATAAAAATAAAATAAAAATAAAATTAAAATAAAATGGATAATATTTTATTAGTGGTTAAGGTATTAATTTTTATTTTAAACCATTAATTAAAAAATAATAATAATTATAATATATAATTATATAATATTTTTAAAATTGATTCATACACATTGAAAAAAAAAAAAAAATAATAATAAATTATTATTTTTATTATTGTTATTGGTATTGGTATTGTTATCTTTTATTTTTATAATATTTAATATCATATGTTTACATTTTTTTTTTTTTTTTATTAAATTCAAATATATTTATAATAAGAAAAAATTAATGGTGTTTTATAGTTTTTTTTTTTTTTTTTTTTTTTTTTTTTTTTTTTTTTTTTTTTTTTTTAATTAATTGATTGCTTGTTTTTATTTGATATTGTATTAGTGAGTATATTGTATATTATATTGTATTATTAAGTTTATATAGGTATTTAAAAAAAAATATATATATACATACATATAATCTAGAATTAATAAATTCTATTTGAAATATATAAATTATATTTAGGAATCAATAATTATATAAAGTGTAAATCAATTATTTAATGTACTCCAATTGAATATGTTTTATAATTGCAAATTAAATAGTATTATAATTATTAATTATTTTTTTTTTTTTATTAATAATTATTATTTTTTTCATTTAATATTATTGACCATATCAAATTCAAATTTAAATTCAAAAGAAGCTATGGATAGATCTTATTTTTTTGTTTTGGATTTCCTTGATTATCATGATCTTTGAAGTAGTAGATACTCCAGGCCACCGCCACCATCAAGCAAACGACATTAATACTCAGGGTTAATAAGAAGCATATGGTAGCCCCGTTGATTAACGGATGCCTACTCTCACAGAAGGAAACATCCGAAAAATTATTGAGTAAGGCAACGTAAATCGCAGAACCCAAAGAGCCGGAAAGTTGAAAGAAGGAATGGAACACCGCTGCCGCATGTGGGGAGGATTGAGGAGGCATACAAGTTAGAGAGCTTGAAGTATAAATACTCATGATGATGGGGATACCTAAATTTAAACAGATATAACCGACGATAATGATGTATAACTTTATTTCATCGTTAATAGACATGACAAAAAGAAAGGAGGAGCTGATGATTACAAAAAGAAACCCGAAAGGAGCGTACTTAAAACGAAAAGAATCATACAGCTTTCCAGCAGCAATATTTAAAAAGGCATTGAGTAGACCCCCGGGTAATAAAGAAATACCACTGATAGCCACTGATTTACCGAGATAGATCTGAATAATGAATGGTAATATGGCTAACCAACCGATTAAAGTAGAACTATTAATAGTACTAAGGAAGATATTGATGATAAAGAACGGTCTTCCCATGTTCTTAACACAGACAATTGGATGACTACAGTAATTTTCCCATACAAAGAATGAAATTAGGCATAGGATACCGACGACTAAAGAAATGATGACAATCAGAGAACCGAAGCCGTAGGTACCGGAATTTCCTAAACCAAAAGAAATACCACCGTATCCCAGAATGGCTAAAAGGACCGAAGGAATATCGAGGTGGAAAGGTTCCTGTTCTATCACATTACCCATTGTCCAAATACCAACGATTCCCCCGATTAATGGTATAGGAATGAGAATAGCGAATACATATCTCCAACCGAGGTATCTCGTAATTAAGCCCGAGATGGTCGGGCCCAAAGCATTACCGGTAATGATAACCAGCATAGTAAGTCCATTATAGAAACCGAGGCGATTTCTCGGGGACATAATAATAACGATATTAGAAATTTGAGGCATTAACAATGCCGTACCCACCCCTTGAATAATACGACCAATTAACAGTAGTATGAAGGAGTTGGCGAAAACGCAAATAACGGAACCACCGATGAAAAACAGGACTCCACTGAAAAAAATAGTTCTTAAATGGAAATGTTTTGCGATGAAAGCCGAAAACACCATACCAATTGCTAACACAAGAACGAATCCCGTGGTGACCCATTGAATCGTCGTAATACTTTTATGTAAATCGATGATGAGATCATTGTACATTACGGTTGCCACCGACTCATTTAACGTTGTGAAAAACAGTACAGGAATGATCGTGAGAAGCATAGAAATAAATTTTGGTTCTTCTGGACCACCACCACCTACTTTTCTTATGACAACATGATCATCACCCATCATTTTTTGATTACTGTCATTTTTATTTTCTTTCACCGCATCCTCGTTATCATCATCATCATCATCATCATTATTCTTTATTTTTACTTCAATGGGGAGATCATTTCCATCCATATTAGTATTATCATTTTGGGTTGAGTCGGGTAGGTCTTCCTCTCCATTTATATTATTATTTAGTTTTTCCATTTCAGGCTGTTTAACGCCGAGTTCATTTTCATTTATATTACCATCCATCTCAATCTTATTTCTATATCAATTTTTAATAAAAAAAATATATATATATATATGTATTTTTTTTTTATTATTTGGTTAAATTATATAATGTTTTATTAAATAATTTTATTATTTTTTATTCAATTATTTTGTTTGTTTGTTTGTTTGTTTGTTTGTTTGTTTTTATTATTGTTATTGTCTTTGTTATAAATAACTATTCTACTATTTGTATAAATTCCTCATATTATATATATTTATTAATTTATTTTAATATAATTTTTTTTTTCATATTAATTATATTAATATCAAAATTTCTTTTATTAATAAATTTTTTTTTTTAAAAAAAAAAAAAATTAATTAAAAAAATTATTTTTATATTTATTAAAAGTACTTCTTTTTTTATATGGGGGAAACTTTGTTTATAATATAAATAGGGAAGGTTAATTAAATTTTAAAAATCTAAAACCTTAAATATAATTATTTATATAAGGTTTTAGACTTTTTTATCTTTTCTTTCTTTTTTTTTTTTTTTTTATTTTTTCTCCAAAAAAAAAAAAAAAGATCTATATAAATTTCTTTATTATTATTATTACTTATAATAATTAACGTGGTAACTAAAATATACATATTCATAAAAATTAAAATTAGAAGTACTTGACAAAATACATATATAAAATAATAATAATAATAAAGGTTAAATATTAAATATAGTAATAAAAAATTTTTAATAAAAAAAAAAATAATAAAGTTTTTATTTTTCTTTAAATATATATTTACATACTATGTAAATATATTTTTATTTAAAATTCATAAATAAATATATATATATATATATCTATACAAAATGATATAATGATTAAAATTAAAATATAATGATTAAGAGATTAAAAATATAATAAAATTTTTTTTCCTTTCCTGTGTATAATATATAATTTTTTTTTTTTTTTTTTAGACTTAGAGAATAACTTTATTTAAACTATAATAATAATAAAATTAAATAAAATACATAAAATGAAATATTATATATATATATATATATATATATATATTTTTTTTTAGACTTAGAGAATAACTTTATTTAATTTATAATAATAATAATAATAATAATAATAATAATAATAATAATAATAATAATAATAATAATAATAATAATAAAATTACATGATTTAAATGAAAAAAATAAAATAAAATAAAATACATGAAATGAAATATTATATATAATATAATTATAAAAGTGCATTAGAAGCAATAGTTTCTAACTTTTCCCATTCATCGATGATAATACCGAGCCCATTATTGCGAGTAATAATTACAGTATTAGTGCTATCAACCGAATCTGTTATCAGATCTTTCACCGGGAGGTGAAAATCCATGCCTTATCGTTTCGACGTCAACACTCTTTAGAATCGGTAGATTCAATGAAATACTATTTCATCATCAATCTAAAAGATCGACAAAATATATAAAATATATATAATATATTTAATTTTTTTTTTTTTATTTTTTATTTTTTTTTATTTTTTTTTTTTTAATTATACAATAGTATTGTCTTTATTGAAAATATAATCATAATATATTTTTTATGGAATATAGAATATAAAATGAAACAATAAAATTTTTTTTAGGAAAGATAAATAATTTAATCCCTATATTTAAAATATATCACTTTTTTTTTTTTTTTTTTTTTTTTTTTTTTTTTTTTTTTTTTTTTTATTCTATTTTATTTTTATTTATTTTATTTTATTTTACTTTATAATATTAGTAAAATATATTATTATTATTTTTTATAATATTAATAAAATATATCATTATTATTTTTTATAATATTAATAAAATTTATTATTAGTATTTTTTTTTTTTTTTTTTTTTTATAATTTATTAAATAGAATTCAAGATATACTTTTCAAAGTTAAAATATTTATATACATGTAGATATATAATATAATATTTTTTTAACTTTTATTATTTATTATTTACTATTTTTAAAAAAAAATTATAATACTAAATAATAATATTATTAAATAGTAATAAATAATAATAATATTAAATAGTAATAAATAATAAATATTAATAGCGGTATTAAATAGTAATAGTTATACTAATAATATTAATCAATAGAATTAACATTTTTACATAAAAAGGTGGAAAATTTTATTAATAATTTAATATTAAATAGTTAATGTTTAGTTTTAAAAAATATTTTAAAAATTTATAAGATTATGTGAATCATACAGAAAATAATTAGTAAATAATAAATAATTGATATTATGATATTAAATACATATATATATACATATATATACACATATTTTAATGTAAAAAAGAACAAAAAGAAAAGTATTTAATAAATATAAAATGAAATTAAATTTTTTTTTTTTTTTTTTACTAATACATATTTAAACTTTTAATATTTTAGATAGATTGATAATAATAATAATAATAATAATAATAATAATAATAAAATATAATAATACAAAATAAAATAAATAATAATAATTATAAAAAATAATTAAATTTTGTCTTTTTTTTTTTTTTTTTTTTTTTTTTTTTTTTTTTTTTTGATGTAATAATCTTTAAATTAATTTAAAAAGATTATGAAGTATGGGATAACTCTTATAAAGTATTGTTATTCATTAATTTAAATTTAATCCATAATACTAAAAGTTATTTATTATTTATTAATAAATACTCTTTTTATTCTTTTTATTATTTATTATTATTATTTTTGATTAAATTTTTAAATTATTTAATTATTTAATTATTATTCCATTAGTATTAATTATTAATTATTATTTTCTTTTATATATATAGACAAATATGAATAAATTGAAAAGTGAATATGTAATAATAAAATTTTTTTTTTTTTTATTATTTTTTTTCTATGAAAATTAATTTTTTACTAAAAAGGGAATAGATTAGAATACTAACATATTAAAAAAATAATAAATAAATAAATAAATAAATAAATAATAAATAATTATAAATTATTTTATTAGAAATTTAATTTTAACTTCATATGGAAATAATGAATTATGAAAAAAAAAAAAAAAAAAAGTAAGTTCATTTAAAATATAATTTTTTTCTTCATTATTAAAAAATGTAAAATGTTTACCTATTATATAATATCTCTCTCTCTCTCTCTCTCTCTATCTATCTATCTATATTTTATTATAATATTCCTATAAATATGATAATTTTTTTTTTATAATTTTTAAAATTTAAATAAGTAAAAATAATTAAACATTAAAAAAATGCATTCAATTCTATTAATATTTTTTTTTTTTTTTTATTTATATTTATATTTGCATATATATATATATATAAATTTGAATTTATTTTTATTTTTATCGATTTATTTTTTTTTATTTTTATTTTATTTATATCTTAAATTAATTTTTTCGTCTCTATAAAAAAAAAAAAACAGTGATGATACATTATGAAAAGGATAAATAGAATGATGATGATTCATCTACTCATAAGATAAGATAGCATTTCAACCTAATTATTTCTTCTTCTATAATATATAAATATATATATATATATTTTCTTCTATATATATTACCATTTATAATGAAATGGATATTTTTTTAAAAAAAAATAAAAAAATTGTTAAATTTTATAAATATATTTAAAATGTATCCTTTTTATATAAATAAATAGATATTATATGAATTAAAATAATTAAAAAAAAATTTTTTTTATTTTTTTTTTTTTAAATTATAGCATTTCCTTTTCTTTTTTTTTTTTTTTTCATATTTTTTGAAAAGATACAATAAAATTATAATATTTTTTTTGTTAAATTTATATATATATATAATAAAATTCTAATTTATAGTGTTGCAGATAAAATAATAATAATAATAATATTAACTTTAAAGTTTTAATTAATTTAAAGATGACTACAAATATAAAAGGTATGACTCTTATTCTTTAATTTTTTTTTTTCTGATTAATTAAATTAATTCATTTTATGAATTATTGATGAATTATTATTTATTATTATTTATTATTAAATTCTTTATTATTATTATTATCATTATTATTATTATTATTATAAATACAATTAAAGTAGATTATAATTAGATCATTTTTTTTTTTTTTTTTTTTTTTTTTTAGACAGGGAAGAGAATACACTTCCAAAAACTTTATTAAATTTTATTTTAAAAAATACATGTAGGTGAAAAGTACATTAGAAATTAAAAATAAAAAATTAAAAAATAAAAAATAAAAAATAAAAAAGCTCGAAAATACTATGTATTTCGGCAAGTTGTACTATGCGGGAATTTTACCCTTCCTATCAAATAAAAAAGAAATAAAATTTAGAAGTAACATCCTTAAAATAGATAGTGTGGTGTCCACTAAACTCTCCCCGGATTCATCATTTATTGAGCTACTAGGGCGAGAATCACCCTTCGTAGTAATAGATGATAATCCTGTATTTTCATTATGCCTTATCAGTACGACGTCGACGCTCTTGGTTAAGTTTGATATTTTGCAATACCTATCAAATAATAGCTCAAACGAACTACTTATGATAGGTATTGCATTTGTTAAGAATTCCGCCAAGCCCACAATTTTTGGAACAGGAGACTCAGATGAACCTTTGAAAAGTAGTTCATTTAAATGTCTCTGTTCCCCACTATCGAAATGTAGTTCATTTAAAACTAAAGTCCCACCAAGAAGGAACAAGTATATATAATGATTGATATAATCTTCAAAATCAGAAATAGAGTCATAGGAAGAAAGAGGATTAAACGCTCTAATCTTCCTAAGGAATAAAACATAGAGATCATCGATGAAATTTAAAGAATTCCATCTAAAAGATGCAAGAGCATCGCATTTAAAAATCCAATGTTCAAAAGATTGATTACCTTCACCACAACATGGGCAGGACTTTGGACAATCTTCTGAAACTCTACCCATTCTAATAGCAATAGTAGTATTGTATTTATAACCACAGCGTAAACGTATAATCCACGAAAATCCTAAGTTGAATTGGGGATATTTTAAGCTAAGCATTATTATAGCTTTATTGTTTGAGAACTTGTTACTATCGTAGTTTTGACCTTTAATACCTTGAAATCTGGAAACTGATTTCCAGTAACGTTCTATAATATCGTCATATTTTACACATTTATATTTTTTGATTTTTTTATATAGTGTTCTAGATTCTTTAGTCCAGGAATAATAAGGCATTTTGGGAATAGATTTAATAAGATCCTTTATGATACAGTTTGATTTACTCCATTTTGCAAATGATTTAATCTGTAAGGCTGCGCAGATACCAGCAATAGGAGGGATGCTTAGATCTCGAGATAAAGCATAAGTACTCATTGTTGAATTATGTCTAATATAGTCATTGTTTTCTGTATTTGTTTTACCATTTTTAGAGAAGGAACCGATACACTAAAATAGACCAGTATTAATTAATGTTTGAATTCTAGCCGTTCTAGATTTGTTTGAACCAAGTAAAGGAGAATAATAAATTACTTTACTAATAACAAAGGATTGAAGAACTTTTTTCTTGTATACAATAGGAATAAGTTTATTTGAAAAGAAACGTGTAAATGAAAGAAGGGATTTTCTAACTTTAAAATGCATGTGAGATATAATGTGTTCTAGTAGGAGATCATCTGAAAAAGGAATACCAAGATAGACATAACTAGAAACTTTAGGAATATCATTCTTTCCTAAATAGAAGGTTGGATCACTATAGTTTGGAGGAGGTTGGAAGTTCATTGGTTTTATAACCATAGTTGCACACTTTTCAATACCAAAAGTCATTTCATTTAAATTAGCCCATTTATGTACCTTTTTTAATAATTTTTCTAAATTTTTTGCACTTGGAGCAATGAGAACAACATCATCAGCAAAGAGTCCACCACAACACTTTTTTCTTCCAACATTAACACCATACTTTTCACAGTCATTTAGTATATCATTGATGAATAAATTGAATAAGATTGGAGATAAAGGACAACCTTGACGAACACCTCTTTTAATAGGAAATTCATTTGATAACATTGAAGCAAATCGAGCACGTGCTTTAGATGAAGTATATAAATTACAAAGAAAATCAAAACATTTACCGCGTACTCCATAGTGATATAATTTAGTAAGAATGTTAAAAATAGGAACTGAATCATAAGCTTTTTTAAGATCTAAAAAAGCTAAATATGTGAATTTTCCTTGGAATTTTCTTCTTTGACAAATTTCTCTAACGGAAATGAATAAACTAATGCATTCTTCGCGGTTGCGAAATCCAAATTGTTCAGGTCTAATGAAATTGTGTGAGAGTGCGTAAGTAGATATTCTATCTGTTATAATTTTTGAAATGATTTTTAGTCCAACGTTAATGAGAGAAATACCTCGATAATTACTACAATCTGATAGGTCACCCTTCTTAGGAATTGATACAATAGAAGCTGAGTTCCATTTTTTAGGAAATGACCCATTCCATATTTTATTAAATATCAATTTTAGACACTTTCCAGCAGCAGGATGTGATTCTAGTAATTCTTCGTTACAAAAAAGAGCTTTGTAGAATTCAATCGGAATACCATCGGGGCCGGGTGCTTTGTTATTTTTCATCGATGAAATAGTTTTTTTAATATCTTCAATCGTAATAGGACCATTTATATTCCAGGTAGTGGATCTAAGACTAATATTCCTTAAAGCATGATTCCAGTAATTACGATTAAGGCTGTGACCTGTGGGATCCGAAGCAAGATCTTTATAATATTCAGCCCATCTATCTAATTGCTTTGAAGGAGAGATAATATCTTGACCAAACTTAGATTTAATGCAAGTAAGGGAGGTAGATGAATATGATGGTTTAGCCATTTTCTTTAAACATCTCCAACCATTTTTGAAATCTTTATTCAAAAAATAATTACCTATTTTTACTATATTAGCCTTAAATCTAGCAGAACGAAATTTACTCTTAGTTTTCTTGATTAATTTGCAAAGTTTTTCATATTTATTAAATTGTTCAAGGTAATTATCAACATTTTCACAATTAAAGTAAGGCTTAATAATAATTAGATCATAATTATATATTTTTGTATCCAAACTATATATAAATAAATAATAAATAAATAAATAGTTAAATAAATAATTATTAAATTTGTGTACCAAACTTTTTTTTTTTTGTTTTTATTTTTAGTTTTTAAATGTCTTCTATTTTAATTTATATATATTTTTTTTTAAAAATATAAATTAAAAAAAAAAAAATTAACAAAATATTAAAATATCTATTTTAAAATTGTATTTTGTCCCTCTCTCTTTTTTTTAAAAAAGTGTTTCATCTCAAATAAATAAATAAATATAAATAAATAAAAAAATATTATTTTTTATTTTTTTTTATCCTTAAAATATGTATTTTTCTATTTCTCCATCATCATTTAAAAAGTGTTTCTTTCCCTCTTTTTACTAATAAAATAATAATAATAATTAAATAAAAAAAAAAAAAAACATTAATAATTTATTATTAATCTTTTCTTCGTCCCTTTTTTTCTTTAATACTTTTTCTTTAACTTCTATCCTTCCAACATATCATATTTTTAAAGGTTCACCTTAATTATAAATATTTATAATCTTTTATTGTTATTATTATTATTATTAGCAAAACTTTTTTTATTTATTTTTATTATATTTTTTTGTTAATTTTTATACAAATACTATTTATTTTTAAATTTCTTTTTAATAATTATATTATTTTTACAAATTAAGTTTTTTTAATATAAAATATTATAATAAAAAAAAATCCTTATTATTATTTTTTTTCCTTTTATACTTATACTTTTCTTCTTTTTTTTTTTTTTTTTTTATACAACTTTTAAATTTTTTTTTCTTTTGAAAAATGTTTCCTTCCATTTAATTAAAATACATTATAAAAAAATAAATAAAATATAAAAAAAAAATTTTTTTCTTTTAAAATTTTTTTTATTTCTTTAAATTATATATAATTAATTAATAATTTTATATTTTCTTTATTTATTATATATATTTTTTTATTTATAATATATATATAATTTTATAATTATAAATTATATTTATATTTTTCTTTTAAATATATACTTTTTTTTTCTTTTTTTTTCCTTTTAATCAACTTAGAAAGGTGGGTTAGCATTGTTAAGTAACATAACAAAGTAATCATGGAACCAGGAACCAGCATCTGGAGCGCCTTGGAGTGAATCATAACGACCACAAACTGGATCAGCTCTACTACCTTGAGAAGAACCATCAGCTTCACCTGGAGTCTTAATCCACATGTAAGCATCAAGTAATGGCATACTACTTGGGTTTGGATTACCCTTTGGACGTTCACCTAAACCTGCACCCTTGAAGTTACACCAGGTACCAGAAGAATTGAAGGCACCTTCAACGTTAGCACCGTTACGAGAAGTATCAACAATGTACTTTAAGCCTCTGACACCAAGGTTTTCAAGAGCTCTGTTAAGGTTTTGGTGGTATCTGTATTCACTTTGAATACTTTGGTAGTTAGAAACGTTAGTACTAATACCACGAAGCTTACCATTACCAGCATTGTTAAGGATTTCCTTAATAATTTGAGCAGTTCTGTCAGCGAATTGATTTAACCAAGCACCGTGAGCAGCATCAAGGTAAACTCTAACATTACTTTGAGTACCGAACTTACTAATAGCGTAAGAAAGACATTGCTTGTGTAAATCTCTAACATTTCTACAGTTATCGTTGTTAGCAGTAACAAGGTTACCAATAGTATCTGGTTCAATAATCATAACAACTCTAGAGTTTGGATATTGGTTGATGGTGTTGTAAATCTTATCGACGTAGCTCTTGTATTGATTTAAGGAGTTGGAACCACCAACAGAAGCATTGGCACCACAATCACGAGTTGGGATCATATATAAGACAAAGACAGCAGTCTTAGAACCGGCTTCTTGAAGGTATCTTGGAACTTCATTTGGAGCACCTTCCCAAGCTAACCAAGCAGCAGTTGGAACATACTTAACCTTTTCGGCCTTTTGTCTAAGGTTACCACTTAACTTACTAATAGAGGTATCAACTTCACCTTGGAACTTGTAGTTACTGTAAAGTTCATTTTCAAAGAAGTTGTCACTAGTTGGTTTTGGAGCTTGAGTGGTTCTTGGAGCTTGAGTAGTTTTTTTAGTGGTAGTTGGTTGTGGTTGGTAACCACCACCACATCTGGATGGAATACCACACCAATCACCATTTTCAACACCCCATTCACCATCGTTATCAGTGTAATAAACGGTACAGGTATTACTACAACATCTGTAACCTTGGGAAGTAATTCTGCTACTACAAGAATTATTGTTATTATTACATTGATTATCGTTGATCTTACACCAGTCATTGTTTTCAACACCCCATTTTCCTTCATTATCGGTGTATAAAACTTCACAACCGTTACAACATGGGTATTGCCAATGACATTGAGAAGCTAAAGCTCCAGTAGCGAATAAAGTAGTTAAAACAGTAGTAAACTTCATTTTGTTTTTCTTATTAAATATAAATTTTCTTATATTAAATTGTCTCTTTATTTAATTTTTTTTTTTTATTGTATTATTATAACAATTCAACCAGTGAATGAATATAATATACTACTAAATTTCTTAATTTTTTTTTTACTGTTTTAATAAAACAATTAATTTATTTAAATCAATTAAATAACTAATTTTTTTTTTAGTTAAAAATTGTTGAGAAAAAAAAAAAAAAAAAAGAAAAAATGTGTGATATTTATATATGTGAGAAAAAAATTAAAAATAAATGAAAATAATGAAAATATATTAAATTTACATTATCATAATACTATTTTTTCATTACAATTATATTTAATTAATAAAGAATAAAATTGAAAAGATAAAAGATAAATAATAATGTTTATTATTAATTAAAGTTAATATTCTTTAAAGTTTAATAATACTTTTAATTAAAAAACTGTTATTTAACTGGTGGGAATAGAACGAAAAAAATTTATAATAAAAAAATTATTATTTATTATTATTTATTATTATTTATTATTATTTATTATTATTTATTATTTATTATTTATTATTTATTATATTATTTATTATTTATTATTTATTATTTATTATTTATTATTTATTATCTATTTATTTATTATTTATTATTTATTATTTATTATTTATTATCTATTTATTTATTATTTATTATTTATTATTTATTATTTATTATTTATTATTATTATTATTATTATTTTTTTTTTGATAATCTACTTTAAAACTTTCCTATTTCTCAAATTCATAAATCATTCTATTTAATTTTTGTATCTTAATCTATTTTATTTATTTAATTTTTATTTATTAATTTATTTAATTTTTATTTATTATTATTTTTTCCCCATTATTTTCCATATTTTAAATCTATCTTAATGAATAAATAAATTAATAAAATTTGAAAAGAATAAAGAAATAGGTATTCAAAATACCTTATACCACATATATAATAATACAACTTTTTAGCAATAAGTAATACCTGATTAATAGCATCAATAAATATATATAACTTATTAATAGATAGAATAAAAAAAATATTTTAGTTAAAAAATAACACTATAACACTATAATTAATTATAAAATATGTTATGTTTTAAATTTTAATTATTCAATATTATAAATTAATGGGAAGTGTAATAATTAAATATTTTTTTATTAAAAATTATTACTTATTATAATTATTTATTATTATTTATTACTTATTATTATTATTATTATTATTATTTAATTATTTATTATTTATTATTATTATTATTGTTTTTTTTATTATTATTAATTATTATTTATTATTATTATTATTATTTAGTATTATAGAATTATTAAATTAAATATATATATATAATAATAATAATAGGTATATATAAATATATATATTAAAAAAAAAAAGGATTAATATTATGAATATTATGCCTAGTTAACATTTAAGATAATATAAAACATTTTTAATAAATTGGTGTCATGGTATAAAAAATTTTTTTTCAAATTTTCAAATTCTATTTTTTCCAATTCATTTTTTTTTATATAAATATATAGTACTTCATAAATATAAATATATAACAGTATAATGATAATATATGAGTTACACATAAAAGATTAAATAGAATTTATATTATAGCTTGAATGATGTTTCTTCCTAATATTAAATGAAGATAATTTAATATAAAAATAAATTACTCATTTAAATTAAAAATTTTTATTAATTAAATAATTTTTAAAGTTTAATATGTTTATAAATATATATAATTATTAATTTTAATTTTTATTATTATTATTATTATTATTATTATTAATATAATAATAAATTTTTTAATGGAATGCTACTGTAATATCAAAAATCAAAGATCAAATTAAAATGAAATATAATTAATATTAATATTAATATTAATATTAAAATAAAAATAAGTCTTTTTTACATTTTATTTTTAAAATTTATAATGGATAAATTAACATAAATTGAATTGCAATAATATATCACTCATATATTGTAATATATGGATTAATTGTTCTTAATTTTTTTTTTAAATTTTATTCTTGGTTTAATATAAAGATTATTAGAATAATATTTAATTGTCAATTTTTTTATCACTGACTATCTTTACTGTTGTTATTAATAGTTGTTTTGTTTTATTATCTACTACTATTATATTAATGGATGACTATGTCATTATTATCATATATTTTATGACTATTATCAATTACTTTATAATATATAAAATGTTTTCTTTTCTTTTCTTTTATTTTTGTTATTATCATTGTCATGTTTGATATGTTTTATGAAATAAATCCTATATCAAATGTGAAAAAATTAAAATTCTATTATATAATCAACAATATTATTATGAATAAGATTGATTAATTTTTTTTTTTATTTTTTATTTTTTCACCAAAAAAAAAGATAAAAAAAAAAAAAAAAGGAAAATAAAGTAGAAAGATATGGAATAGGTAATATTATTTATGTTAAATTAATTTGAATAATCATTTTTAAACTTTTTATTATTAAAAAAAAAAAATTTAAATTTGATCAAATTAAAGATTCATTTCATTCAGAATATTTCATTCTTCATTCTTCATATTTAATGTTTAATATTTCATATTTCATATTTCATCTTCATATTTAATATTATAATATTTCTATATTTTTATATATTTTATATTTAATTTATTTATATTTAATTAATTCCTTTTTTTTTTTTTTTTTTTTTTTTCATTTTCTATTTTTATTAATTTAAATAATTAAATTTTCTTTCAAAAAAATAAAGAAAAAGAAAAAATAAAATGAAAGGAAAATAAAATAAAAAATAAAAAGTAAATTGATCATAAAATAAAAATAAAATAATAATAATTAAAAATAATGGATCTATTTTAAATAATAAAATACAAATTAAAAGAAATAAAGAAAATTACCCATAAGAAATATTATTCATTTTCATTTTCATTTTTATTATTTATATATATATTTTTTATTTAATCTTTTAATTTTTTTTATATTATTTTTATCTTTTAATTATTTTATCTTTTAATTATTTTATCTTTTAATTATTTTATCTTTTAATTATTTTATCTTTTAATTTTTAATAATTTTTAAATTATTTTTAAATTATTTTTAAATTATTTCTTATAGAATTGCTAATATTAATAAATGATTGGATTTAAATTAATTGGATTTCATTTTCTACTTCTTCTTTTTAATTATTAACATAATTATTATTATTATTATTATTATTATTATTATTATTATTATTATTATTATTATTATTATTATTATTATTTTTAAAAAAATTAAGATAGCTTTAGTTTTTTATAACTTCGATAGGAAAGAAGAGACATGAATAAAAAATTAAACATTTATTTGTTTTATGAGATTTTTTAGTTATATTGAATATTAATTATTTCTTATTTTCTATAATAATTAAAGTTTTTGGAATACAAAAAGACAAATTTAATTATTATTATTATTATTATTATTATTAACAATAATATTTAAAATAGTTTTATTAGTAATAAAACCTTATTATTAAAAAAGATGAGTAATAAAAAAAAAACTAAAAATATAAAAATATAAAAAAAAAAAAAAAAAAAAAAAAAAAAAAAAAAAACAGAAAATTATAATAATGATAATAATGATAATAATAAACTTTTTTAATAATAACAAATAAATATATAATTAATAAATATATAGCAAATATAACAAATAGTTTTTAATTAATAAAAATATAACAAATAATTTTTAATTAATAAAAATATAACAAATAGTTTTTAATTAATAAAAATATATTGTATAAAAATTTTCCATTAATTTATATATTATTAAAAAATAGGAAAAAAACTTTAAATTATAATTATTTCATTATAATATTACGGCAAATTATTAAATGTACAAGCACAAATTTTAATATTTATTTAATATTGTTGATAAATTGATCAGCATTTAATAATAAAAAAAAAAAAAAGTGTTTAAAATTTAAAAAAAAAAAAAATTAAAATAATTTCATAATAAAGATAATCTTTTCTATTGTTTTTTTTTATTTTATTTAATTAATTTTTAAAAAGATAATATATATTGAGACAAAACTTTAATTAATAGAAAATTTTATAAAAAAATAATTAAATAATGCCAATAGATAAATAAAATTATTAATTTAAAAGAATATAAAATAAAGTTAATATCACAAAACTTTTAATATAATTATGAAACAAAAAAACAAAGAAACAATAAGGTATAAAATTTTCTTATCCTCCTCCCAAAAATGAATTCCTAATCCTCCCAGAAAGGAATATCCTAAAATGAAAAAGAATGAAATTAGTTACCATCATCATCGACCTATAATTAAATTAAATTAAATTAAATAAAATAAATTTAAATTAAATTTCGTATATATTAAAAAAGAAATTTGAAACTGGAAAACCAATAGCAATATTTATACAGCTCATATATAAAACTCATTTATTTTAATTATTAAAAAAAAAAAAAATTATTACAATTATTTATTTATTTACTTTTTTTTTTTTTTTTTTTTAATTTGTTATGAAATAAGATTAATGTATATATTTGAATATTAAATAATAATAATTTTTTTTATAAATCATTTTACTTATTAATTATATATATATAGGCTAATGGGAAGTTAAAAAGTATAAATTATTTTTTAGTAACATTCAATAATTGCTATATAACAAATTTGGTAGTTATAATTACCGTAATGTGTTCTTAATTAAAAAATAGAGTTAAATTATTACTAATTAATAAAAAAAAATATTATATATATATATATTTATAAATAAAAATTAATAGAATATAAAAAAATATTAATATATGTAAAAAAAAATGTTTAAGAATCTCTTAATTTTAACTTTTTTTTTTTTTTTAGTTTTATTTTAGTTTTTCTTATTATTATTTCATTTTAATTTTTTCTAATATTTATTTCATTCATAAATAAAAATAAAAAAAATAGAAATCATATGAATTATAAAAATTTAATTGTGGGTTTATTATATAGTTTTAATTAAATAAATTATTATAGTTATTTATATATATAAATAACAGATTCTTTATTTTTATATTTCTATATTTCTCCTGTTGAAATATCATCATATATGAGATATGAGAAGAACATAAACAATCATGATAACAATATCAATTATTTAATTTCAAATTTAAATATATTTTATATAATAATAAAAGATTTTTTTTTTTTTATTTGAAGTTTTATAATTTTAAATAAAAAGGTATAAGTATAAATTTTATATTAAAATCATGTTTTAAAATGTTTTTAATTAAATAAAACAAATATTTTGTTTATTTAAAAATAATGATAATAATGATAATCTTAAAAATTATTTATAGGAGTAAAATAATAAATAATTGAATAATAAATAATAAATAATAATAAATAATAAATAATAAATAATAAATAATAAATAATAAATAATAAATAATAAATAATAAATAATAAATAATAAATAATAAATAATAAATAATAAATAATAAATAATAAATAATAAATAAATAATAAATAATAAATAATTAAATAATAAATAAATAATAAATAATAAATAATAAATAATAAATAATAAATAATAAATAAATAATAAATAATAAATAATAAATAATAAATAATAAATAATAATAATAATAAATAATAATAATAATAAATAATAAATAATAAATAATAAATAATAAATAATAAATAATAATAATAATAAATAATAATAATAATAAATAATAATAAATAATAATAATAAAAACAAGAAAAAAAAAAAAAAAAAAAAAAAATTAAAAAAAATAAAGATTAACAAAAATTTGGGTCACTGTTAGTCACATTATTTAAGTTGATGAATGAGAAACTCTAATTCATAATATTCAAAGAATCCAGTCATCCAGGATGATCGTAAGACAAAGTTAAAAAAAATAAAAAAAAAAAAATAACTAATCGCATACATTACAAAGTGTTTTTAATTAATTAATTAATTAATTAAAGAAAAAAAAAATAAAAAATAAAAAATAAAAAAGAACTGTAATTATTATTAATTGTTGATTTTATATTAATAAATTATAATAAATAATAAAAATAATTTATTAATAAATATATATTTTTATTTATTTAATAATAAACGTCTATTATTTTTTTTTATTTTATTATTAATATTTTAAAATTACTATTACTATTACTATTTTTATTTTTTTTATTACTATTATAATTATACTATATTATTTCTATTATTATACTTTTATTATTATTACAATTACAATTATCATATTTTGAAGTTTTATTATTATTATTATTATTATTATTAATATTTCTAATTTCTTTTTTTTTTTTTTTTTTTTTTTTTTTTATTATTTTATCATAATTTAAATACTTGAAATGTATATTATTTCTTATAATTTATTTCTTCTTCTTATCATTATTCTAATTATTAATTATTATTATATTATTAATAATTGCATCGTTATAACTTATTTCTTATTTTAAATTATTACTATATTATTAATAATTGTATTATTTATTATTTATTATAAAAGTTTAAATACAAAAGTTTAAATACTTTCTAATATTATTAAAAATTAAATTTGAATGAATATATTCTTCTTATTCTTTTAGCAATATAAATTTAATATATTTAACATTTTCCTAACAATTCATATGAAATAAATTATGATTACTTTATTATATATATATATATTTTAAGAATTGGAAGAGAATACATTTTCATTGTTTTTTATTTATTTATTAATAAAAAAATATTAACGTATGTTATTATATTGTATATATAATATATAATATATATTATATATATTATTAAAGTATAATATATATATTATATTAAAAAAAAAAAAAAAAGATTTTTAAAATAATAAAGTAATTACGGTATTATGATGTGAATTTTAAATCATTTCTACTATATATATATATATATTTAATAAAATTAAAAATAAAATAAAAAAAAAAAAAAAAAAAAAAATCAACAGTATTTGTTAAGCTGTAGAGAGTATGTGATTTTCCATTAAAACTCACTCCTACTGAACCCAAGAGAAATAGTATTATTAGAAAGATTCAAATTCTAAAAAAAATTCGTTTGGGTGAAGGAAGGAACTGATTATTACTACTATTATTTATTAATTATTAAAATAGTATTAATTATTATTTATTTTATTTTATTATATATACATATTTTTATTTTATTTTATTAAAATTTATTTTATTTATATTTTGTATTTTATATTAACTTTTTTTTGTAATTACTATTTTCAAAAATAAAATAAATATTTCAGTATATCATTTACTGTCTTCCAATTAAAAAATAATTATATTATATAAATATAAAAAATAAGAGAAGATTGGAGAAATAAATTGAAGAATGATTTTATTTTATAATTAATCAATTTTTTCCTTTATTCAGTTCTTATTTATTTATTATTTAATGGTTATTCATTTATTTTTTTTTACTTTTATTATTTAATATATATATAAAGAGTAATTCTTTTTAAAATATACATGCATAAAATAATAATAATAATAATAATAAAAAT
>JACVTC010000130.1:220000-230000 GCA_016946835.1 Neocallimastix lanati (nom. inval.)
TTTTTATTTTTTTTTTTAAAAAAAAAAACATAATTATTCAATAAATAATACTTGTTTTTATTATCATTTGTTAAAATAATATTTATTGAAATAAATTATTATACAAAATTTTAAGAATGAAATTTTTTGTATAAAAGTATATAAATATATTATTTAATTCTTTATATGTCTATTTACTTATATAACTGTTTCTTTTATATTATTTTTATACTCTACCAATTTTTTTAAAATATATAATGTAACAAAAATTTTTTTTTTTTTTTTTTTAATATTTTTATAGAATATGATATTATTATTATTATTATCATTTTTCAGATTTTATGGTAAATTAATAGATGAAATACAAATAAAATATTTTAGTGTTACATATAACATAATGGTTAAATTATTTTATTAATTTAAATATAAAATAATTTAAAATATAATTATAATTATTAATTAGATGTTCCTTTATGAAATATATAAATAATTTCAATAATAGAAAATAAGTTTATATGAGAAACCTTTTCCTTAATCTATATTTTATTATCAAAAATAATTTATTCATAAACACTATGTAAGATCTTATTATTTAAATGAAATAAGGATTTTTCTTTTTCTTATTATTTTTTCTGGGTGTGGGGCATTTCGCCAAATTGCATTTCGCCAGGTTGCGTTTCGCCAATTTTTTTGAAAGCATGTGGCGTATTAAAAAATGTGGCATTTCGCCAAATTGCTTTTCGCCAAGTTGCTTTTCGCCAAATTGAGAATTATTAAATAAATAAATAAATCAATAAATAAAATTAATTATCATTAATATCGCATAAAAACAATTTTAAAAAAAAATATATTTTGAATTAATATTTATTTATTTATTCTTTATTTATATCAATACTCTACTTGTCGAAATGCAACCTGGCGAAAAGCAACTTGGGGAAATGCAACTTGGGGAATTGCAACATTTTAATACTACGCCACTTGGCGAAATGCAACCTGGCGAAATGCAATTTGGGGAAATGCAACTCTCCCATTTTTTCTTTTTTCAAATTCTAATCTTTCAAAATTATTATTTTTTTGATTAAAAATAAGAATAAAAAAAAAAAAAGAATATTCTTTGTGTTAAAGTTACACCTAATTAACTTTTAATAATTAATTTTTATTTTTATTTTTTTTTTATTTTATGTATTTATTATTACTATTTATTTACTATTTAATTATTTATTATTTATTTATTATTTATTTATTTATTATTTATTATTTATTATTTATTATTTATTATTTATTATTTATTATTTATATTTATTATTTATTATTTATTATTTATATTTATTATTTATTATTTATTTATTATTTATTTATTTATTATTTATTATTTATTATTTATTATTTATTATTTATTATTTATTATTTATTATTTATTATTTATTATTTATTATTTATTTATTATTTATTTATTTATTGTTTATTATTTATTATTTATTATTTATTATTTATTATTTAGTATTTATTATTTATATTTATTATTTATTATTTATTTATTATTTATTTATTTATTATTTATTATTTATTATTTATTATTTATTATTTATTATTTATTATTTATTATTTATTATTTATTATTTATTATTTATTATTTATTATTTATTATTTATTATTTATTATTTATTATTTATTATTTATTATTTATATTTATTATTTATTATTTATTATTTATTATTTATATTTATTATTTATTATTTATTTATTATTTATTTATTTATTATTTATTATTTATTATTTATTATTTATTATTTATTATTTATTATTTATTATTTATTATTTATTATTTATTATTTATTATTTATTATTTATTGTTTATTATTTATTATTTATTATTTATTATTTATTATTTATTATTTATTATTTATTATTTATTATTTAGTATTTATTTATTAATTAAAATTTATTATTATTATTATGATTATTCAAATATTTAATTATTTATTTATTATTTATTATTCAATTATTTAAAAACGGTAGAAAATAAAATGTTATTGCTAATTGACAAAAAGGACATTTTTTGTGGCTTTATATTATTATTAATAAATAAATATATATTATAATATGCTTTATTTTATTATTAATTAATTTATTATAATACTAATTTTACTGTATCTTGAATAACCAATCAAAATAAAAAAACCTTAATATTTATTAAAAAATAATAATAAATAAATTTTTATAATATATTATAAAGTATAACATAATATATTGTATAATACAATAATTCGAAACAATCTTGAAAATACTAAAAAAGTAATATATATATAACCATTAAATATATAATAAATAGAAAATATATTAAAATATATTAACATTATATATGAAAGTAATTGTCTATAATAAATAATAAATAAATAAATAATAAATAAATAATAAAAAATAAATAAAATAATAAATAATAAATAAATAAATAATAAATAATAAATAATAAATAAATAAATAATAAATAATAAATAATAATAATAAATAGTAATAATAATAATTATAATAAGTAATAATAATAATAATAATAATAATAATAATAATAATAATAATAATAATAATAATAATAATAATAATAATAATAATAATAATAAGTAATAAGTAATAATAATAATAATAATTAAATAATAAATAAATAATAAATAATAAATAATAAATAATAAATAATAAATAATAAATAATAAATAATAAATAATAAATATATAAATAAATAAATAATAAATAATAAATAAATAAATAATAAATAAATAATAAATAATAAATATAAATCATAAATAATAATAAAAATAAGAATTATTTAGATAAATACATATATTTTTTATTTATTTAATTAAATATATATAAATTGTTAATATTTAATGATTGATTAAATATTAATGTTTAAGATTTTTATTTATTAATTAATTTTTAAATAATATAAAAGAAAGTTTTTTTTTTTTTATCTACTCGACACTTTTTTTTATTGTAAATTTTTCTTCTATATTGAAAATTTCTATTTTAAAAATTTAGTTAAAACAAAACAAAATAATAAATTTTTATTTTTAGCTTTAAAATAAAACAAGAAAGAGCAATTATAGATTATTAAATTTAATAATTTAATTTATTTTTATATTAATAAATAACAACCATTTATTTTTTATCAAGTAAAATATCAGATTTATTTTTAAATTTTATAATTATTTAAAATTAATATTATTAATAAAGAAAAAAAAATAAATAAAATAAAAAATAAAATAATAAATAAATAAAAAGTAAAACAAAATAAAATGAATCAAAGAGTATAAGATAAAATTAAATAGAATAAATATAATTTTATGATAATGAAATTAACATTTAATAATAATAAAGTAGTATGGAACTTAATAAGTTATTTTAACAAAGTATTAAGTAATATATATTAAATAGATTTTTATTTATATATATATATATATTTTTTATTTGGTAAACAGAACAGGAAAATAAATAAAAATGCAAAAGAAATTAATATATCAAATAATTAACGTTGTTACCGCTATCTTAATCGGTATTTCTGGTGTATACAATTTAATTAAGATCTTTTCAAATAGCTTACAATTCTCAGCTGCTATCATAAACTTGTACTATATGTAAGTGTGTAATTTGTTAATCTTAATAATAATAATAATAATAATAATAATAATAATAATAATAATAATAAAGGAAATAATAATAATTTTTGAAAGAAAGAGGTATTGAATAAAATTACTAAAAAAAATTAAAATAAAAAAATAATATATATAAATAGTGCTTTCGCAATCTTATTTATCATGATTGCTTTCCGTGAAATTGATATTATTGAAACTGAAATGCACTTCTTATATAGTTACTTTGGTCGTGGTTTAAGTAAGTTTTAAAAATTAAAATAATACTAATATTATTTCGGAGTGATAAATTAAATAATTAATAATAAATATCTTAATATAATAATAATAATAATAATAATAAATATTTTCTATAAAATGGAATTATTTAAATAGCTTATTTATTGTAAGTATTATAAATATATATATAATTTATTATATATTACTTTAAATTATAATAAATATTATCAATAAATATTTTATTAATTATTATTAATAAATTTTATTATTAAAACACTAAACACAAACTAAAAAAAAGTATTGGTTTATCTTTATGGACCACTGATATTTCCATTCCAATGGTTGCTTCTGTAGTTATTGTTTGTGTTGCCCTTGTGTATATTGTTCAATACTTCAAGAATGCAGAACCAGAATTCTAAGTGCATTAAAGTTTGTCCTTTACCCAAAACAATATATATTAAGGGAATTTGATATTTATTATCGTTATCGTTATATTTATTTTTATTCATAATTATACATTATGTAATATAGATTTTTATTTCAATTCATTGAAGTTTTATTAATATTTAAAATAAATAAATAAATATATATTCTATTTATTATCGATAATTAGTAAAGATAATTTTTATCTGCTGTATATATGAATATTAACAAAAGCAATAATAACAAAAATGTTAATTTTTATTGTATTTAAAAATTAAATAAATATATAAAACTAATTATCATTGATAAAGAGAAAAATATATTAAAAAAAAAAAAAAAGAAATAAAATATTATCTGTTTTTTTAGTAAAAAAACAGAAATTAAAAAAAAATATATATTATAGACTTTATTTTATATTGTAATTTGAAGTGTTTTAAAAGTGTTATATTTTTAAGATATTAAGATAAATTTTGGTTTATCAAATCCCAAAAAAAATAGTTTTTTTTTTTTTATTATTTTAAATATTTTGAAGCCGTTAAAAAAAAAAAAATATTTTAAATATTGTTTATTCAGAACCTGAATTTGTGGTAAAATTTTTCTTTTTGTTTACTATTAATATTTATTAATTAAAATTTTTATTGGATATATACATAAAACTATGTTAAAATATAAATGAAATATATATATTATATATATAATTTTTTTAAATATGAATTTTTATTAAATAAAAAAAAAAAAATAATTGTCCATTAAAAATTATTAATTATTATTATAATTTTTTTTTTAATTAAATATAAGATTTTTATTATATACATATTTAATTTATATATTTAATTTGTATATTTAATTATACTATTAATTTTTATTTTTATTTTTATTCTTTCATTTAGTATTTTTGTTTCTTTTTATTTATTTATATTTTATCTTATTTTTGCTTTTTACTTTGTAAATAAATTGCAATTACAATAAAATATAATATCAAAAATACATTAAATATTCTTTATATTTTTAAAATAATAGAAAAAAAGAATTAAAAAAAAAAAAAAAAAAAAAAAAAAAGAATATTTTTAAAAGATATTATAACAGTTAATTAAAAATTAATTTTTAGTCATCATTATCATTATTATTATTATTATTATTATTATTATTTTTTTTTGTTAAAAAAAATAATAAAAATAATTTTAAAAATCATACTCTTCAATATTTTTTGTAGAGTTTAAATTATTTATTATTAGTTATTTTATTTTTATTTTTTATATATACATTTAAAAAATAAAATAAAATAAAATAAAAAATACTATAAAATAAGAAAAATATATTTTATTATATTTAATAAATATAAAAAGAAACTATAGTTTTTTATATTTTGAATATAATATAAGAAATATTAATTAAAAGAAAAAATATTGCTATATTAGAATATGTTTTGAAAGTCAAAAGTATTATAAATTAAAAAAAAAAAAAAGTATTTATAATAATCAAAATGACGCTAACAAATGAAAAACACGAAGAAAAAGTACAAAGTAAAACTGAAGGTGAACCTCAAAATGAAGATAATAAAAATAATACAACTACTGATGATAATTCACCAAAAGAAACTTCTAAAACTGAAGAAAAACAAGAAATTTCAAAAGGTATATAATATTATTAATATTTATAAATATATATATATATATATATATATTTTTTTTTTTTTTTTATTATTATTATAAAGAATTTAATAAATGATTATTAGTTAAACTAAAATAATGATATTAATTATAATAATATAATTTAAGAAAAAGAAAAAGATTCACCTCCTCAAAAAATGAACTGTGAAGAATGTCAAAAGAATAAAATGAATCTAGTTAATGCATTAAAGCATATAAAAACGCTACAAGGAAATTCAACCAAACTTATAGAATATTATGAAAAAGTTAAAAAAGGTAGTTATAAGAAGAAAAATATTTTTTAAATATTTTTATAAATATATGAAATTAATATTATTATTATCATTATTATTTTTATTTTTTTTATATTTATTTATTTATTTTTTTTTTTCTTCACAAATATATTAAAATTTTAAAATAGAAAAAAATACATTGGAAGAAAATATTAAAAAATTTAAAACAGAAGTTACAAATTTACAGAATAAGTTGACATCCAATGAATTAGAAAAATCAAAATTAAATGAATTATTATCAAAATCTCAAATAGAAATTTCAGAATTGAAAAAAAGTTCCAATGATACCCAAAATTCAATAACAAAAATTGAAGAAATGAAAGAAGAAGTAATAAATTAAAATTTGATTATTATCTATATTGGAAATATGTGTTTATATATATATTTTTTATTGATTAATTTTTTTTTTCTATATTAATATTAAAATTTCAATTTTATTTTAAATTAATACTTTATAATAATATTTATCAATGAATATTTCAAATATAAAAATCAAACTATTAAATATACATATATATATATATATAAAAGAATCAAAAACTTAAAGAAAACTTTGAAAAATCAAAGATGGATATAGGAAATCTTGAAAATAAATTGAAAATGAGGTTTATTATAAACTATAACGATTTTTTTTTTAAAATTTGATGTGATATGTTTTTAATATATTTATTAATCTATTTAAAATAAAATTTAAACCTATATTTATAAATATATATTATTATATTATTCTTTACTTCTATAAATATAAATTATAATATTTATTATTCTTTACATTTCTAAATATAAATTATAATATATGAATATATATTATTCTTTTCATCTATAAATATAAATTATAATATATAAATATAAATATTTATATATATATTTTTAAATGAAAAAAAAAAAAAAAGTCAAAAAGAAGTTGAAAAATATAAAATTGATTTTAGTAACTATAGAGACCAAGTTAAAAATCAACAAAGAGTGAATAAGGATAAGATTAATATATATGAAAAAGAATTAAAAGATTTTAAGGAAATAAAAGCAGAATATGAAAAAGAACTCAAGAAGAATAAAGTTCTAAATGAAAAAATAAATCAATTAGAAAATACAGTAAATGAGCTAAAAATGAATGAAGAAAGAAATAAATCTAATCTAAAAGAAGATAATAAGGGAGCAGTGAATAAAGAGATGGAAATTAAACTTTGGAAATTAAACAATACAGTAACTGAACTGGAACAGAAGCGAATGCAAATGGAATTAGAGAAAAATCTATTATTCCAAGAAAATTTACGTTTATCTGAAAAAATTAAAAAGGTGACAAATATTCAAATGAATAGTATAAAGGACGAATCGAAGGATCCCTCACAAGAGACATCTTCCAATTTTGTTTTAAATCAAGAAATTTACCAACGAAAATTACAAGAGAAAGATAATCTCATTGAAGCTGAAAAAGAAAAATTTGAAAAAGTTAAGCGTGAATTGAATGAAAAAAATGATCAAATATCGGTGTATAAGAGATTAATAGAGAAAAAAACTAAAGAATTACGTATCGTACATAAAGAAAAATCTAATTTGGAAGAACGTTTTACAGTTTTGGAAAGTAAAAAAGATAAATTAGAAAATGAATTTGATTCAAAATTAGAAAAAATACAGAATCAATATATTGAAGAAATTGATTCGTATAAGTATACCTTAAGACATAAAGAAGAAATGCATCAAAAAGAAAAAGTAAGCAATACTAATAAGAATAATGATAATAAATATATACATAAATATTTAATATAAATAATTTACTTAATAGGAATATTTTATATATAAATATTTTTTTTTATATTATATAAAATACTTTTAATTATTTTTGTTATTCTTCTTCTTCTTCTTATTATTATTATTATTATTATTATTATTATTATTATTATTATTCGTATTCTTTTTATTTTAAATAAAATATTAATATATATATATATATTTATATATAAATAAAAATTCAATATTTCATTTAGTTATCTTTATTTGGTATTATAACGAGACAACAAGTTGAAATTGATGATATAAAAAATAAAGTAAGATTTAAACTTTTCAATATATACTTTTTTTTTTTTTTATTTTATTACTTTATGAATAATTTGATATATATTATATTTAACGTATTATAATTATTGTTATTAAATATAAATATAAAAATTTCATCATTAAAAGGGTTTAATAAAACATGATGATGATATAAATATAAATCATTCAATGTCCATATATGAACCAAAAGAATCATCGCGTCATGAACTATTTGAAAGAGAAAAATCAAATACCTTAAAAGTAAATACAAAATTAAGTAAAAGAACAAATAATGAACGAGAAGATGATCCATCATCTAAATCAAAAAAGTTAAAATATGATGAAACAAGCATCAAACAACCTAATAATAAATTATCCTCATCACTAAAAGAAAAAGAAAAATTAAATAATAGAAAAAAAAAGGAAGATAATTCTAATTTTCATCAAAATACCCCAATAGATAATGATTTAAGTGATGCACTTATTGATGATACCGATCTTACAGAAAATATTTCAAAAAAATATGAAACAATAGAGATGGATGAAGAAACGAACGAAGTCGAATCAAATATAAGTGGTTCACCTAAAAGAGATTTAATTCTTAATGATGATCTAATTAATAGTGGTCAATCCATAAATGATTCTTCTTCTCAAGGTATATTCATATAAGAAATAAATAAATAAATAAATAGATAAATAAATAAATAAATAGATAAATAAATAGATGAATAAATAAATAAATAGATAGATAAATAAATAGATAAATAAATAGATAAATAAAATAAATAGATAAATAAATAAATAAATAAATGGATAAATAAATAGATAGATAAGTAAATAGATAAATAAATAAATATAAAAAATATAAAATTTTATTATTATCATTTATTAATATTATTAATTATTTCAAAAATTATATCATATATATATATATATTTATAAATAATTAAAGATAAGAAAACTACAACACCAATATCACCTAATCAAAAGAAAAGACTAAAAGCAATTATTTCTATTAAAAAAAGAGTATCCAATAAAAAATGTAATTAATAATATAGATACATATTCACTATTATTATTATTATTATTATTATTATTATTATTAATTTTTAAAAATTATATATTTATATATAAATTTTAAAATATTAAATCAATCGATGATACATATTTATTTATTTATTTACTTATTTATTATTATTATTATTATTATTTTTATTTTTTATTTTATTTTTTATTTTTATTTTATTGATTTTAATTTATATATATATATATATATTTTAATTAATAAAATTAAAATTTTATAGATATTGATATTATATTAGAAAATAAAGAAAAAAACAATATATTAGAAATTATTTTAAATAAATCTATTGATATCGTAGATTTAAAGCATCGTATACCAGTTTTTGAACAATTTTCTGAAAATATCAATACTGTAATGCAATGTTTAAAACAGCATTGGCATAAATATTCCTCATCTTCTTCTATGATTAGTCCACCACAAATGTACGTTCCTCAAATGTGGGACAAAAAAGATTCATCTTCTTCAAGTTCAGATAATAATTTTTCTTCATCCTCGAAGAAACAACAAAAAGATAATGAATCTTCTTATGATCAGGTTTACGGTAATAGTGAGTTTGCAATTAATCTTCCCTTCCATTTACCATATCCAGAAAAACAAGCTTTGTTCTTAATATGGATGCTCTATCAATATTCAGGAGTATGTGTTTATACATATATGTTATTATTATTATTATTA